>CM044434.1:58512533-58557750 GCA_024363595.1 Xenopus borealis | reverse complement strand
AATTTGGCTCTTCTAATGGAGAGCATTTTTAATGCACCCAGCTGGGCCTCCATCACTTGTTGGATGTTCAGTCTTAGCTGTCACTCACGTGTTTCAACGCTACATTAACCATCTGACTTCCCATCTTGCCATGTGCACCACCCCTCTAGCATGCCATAGGCAGGTGCCTACCCCTAGTTCCTGTCCTGTTTTCCAAAATAATGAAATCAGTAAAAAAAAAAAAAAGGTGTAACATGCACATTTTATTTGGACAATATCCTTATTGTAAATTCAGATATTTTAGTGTTAAATCCTTGTCAACCCTAGCAGTCCCAAAAGGAAAATGGGAACATATTCATGTTTCATAACAACTAAGATTGGAAGAAAGGAGGTTCCACCTATATATTCGGAAGAGGTTTTTACAGTGAGAGCTGTGAAGATGTGGAATTCTCTCCCTGAATCAGTTGTACAGACTGATACATTAGATAGCTTTAAGAAGGAGTTGGATGGCTTTTTAGCAAGTGAGGGAATCAGTGGTGTAACTACCAGGGGAGCAGGGGGTGCAATTGCACCAGGGCCCGCTCCCTCATGGGGTCAGCTGGAGAGGCTAGAAGAACAATGTGCTATTCATAGGGGTAGAGCCTGATAGGGGGGCCCCAGTGCCAATCCTGCTCCAGGGCCCACCAGCGAGTAGTTACACTACTGGAGGGAATATAGGGTTACGGAAGATAGCTCATTATACAAGTTGATCTAGAGACTAGTCCAGTTGTCATGTTGGAGTCAGGAAGGAATTTTTGAGACAAATTGGAGAGGCTTCAAATTGTTGTTTTGCCTTCCTCTGGATCAACTGTCAGTTAGGCAGGTTATATATAGACTTAAAAGGTTGAACTTGATGGACGTGTGTCTATTTTGAACCTAAGTTATTATGCTACTACTTACTTGAGTGTGACAAAGTATCCTGTGTGCATTTTTTTCCAAAAAAAGTCACATGCCAGCACAAAATAAATTGTCCCACTTATTTTCAATGAAGTTGAAAATCTGGAATGTTTTTAAAAACTGGGAAAATAAATAGATACATGAAGTTGTAAGAGAATATTCCAATTGATTGCTATAATACCTCAACAGCTTTTACTAGGCAAGTTTTTTTAGTGACTTTTTTTTTGTTCTTTTATTTTCAAAGTTTCTTCAAGGTTTCACAAAATTATTTCCAAATGTGGCTGGTGAAAATTCATACAGTGGAATGAAAAAATTAAGACTCCCATGCACAGTAAAAAGAAACTAGCTCCTTAGAGGAGACATGGGACACATGGGACACATGGGACCAGCAGGCTGATTTTGGCCCTGTGTGGCCCTAGCCATATTACATTTCCCCAAACCACAATCAAAAAGGAAGATGTGTTACAGCATCATCCTAACAACTGATGACTTTCTATGTTGTGTAGCACACACCCACAAGGGTGCAGTCATAGGCATTTGGTCAGAACAAGAAAAAAACATTTCTAATAACTATAATGGAGCTAAAGGCTATGCTCTTAGGTTTAAAGGTATTGATTTCCCAAATGCACTCTGGTCTGTTATTATTCAGTCAGACAACAAACAGCAGTTTCGAATAGAAACAGGATGGTGGGGTTATTGGGCTATTGTGCCTAAGTCGCTACTTACCCGTCTGTGTAAGTACCCCTCCAGCGAAGTTCACAGGGGCCATCTTCTCTTTCAACCGCTTCTTCATGGATCCGTCGGCGGTACATGCGCAATAGGACGAAGTTCACAAAGTTCGCAACTGCGCAAAAGTGCTGCCGACGGAGCAGGATCCAGGCAGAAGCCATTGGAACAGAAGAGGGCCCAGGAAGAAGCGGTTGGTAAAGAAGATAGCCCCTGTGAACTTCGCTGGAGGGGACCTACACAGAGGGGTAAGTAGCAACTATGGGGCAATAGCCCGGAGGGAGGGGGACTACTTGGGGGGGAGGGGTTAGTGCCCGGGGGAGTTGAATTCCCCTTTAAGAAGTGCTTGAAGTTGTCATAATGTTTTGGAGCATACAACAACTTTTTCAGTAAGAAGTTTTATTACATTTACTGCACATTGGTGCAAAATATAAACTTCACAAATGATCTTCCACTGTCGTATGTGGTCGCTAAAGATGTACCATTTTCTATATGCACAATAGAATATATAAGTAGTCTAACATCCAATTTGACTAATTACATGTGCTTTCTTAGATCATTTTTTTAATTATGACTGAGAACATGAAATGCTATAATAGAAATCCAGAGTTAACAATGCCTCCAGGTGTACTATATAAGAGATATTTACATGTGGCAGGGTAAATATACATGGCTGCTGACATAAGAACAATACAAAGTCTTCATGCAGAGATGAGATTAAAACAGGACAATCCATATTTATACATAAGTAAACAAAACACGGGCCATTCATACTGTTTATAACAAAAGAAAAGGCCCTGTCACCTCACTCATGGTTATAGGAACACAAACATGAAACTCCCAGATAGATAGATTTCTAGATGAATTAAGAGAATAGTAATTGAGTGCCAACATTATTGTATATAGCATGGGGATATAGCAATATAAGTACAGTGGAACCTCAGTTTTACATCCTCTGATTTTAAGTTTTCCCTTGTTTTACGTTGTTGTTGTTTTGTGGTCCCACCTATATATTATGTATAATACATTTCCCTGATTTTACATTTTCCTGGATTTTACACCATATTTTTCTGGCCCCCTGAAAAATGTAAAATGGGGGTTCTACTGTACAGTATATATCACTTCACCAGCGTGACGTCAATTTGCAACCTCGCCGATTCACTAACAGTGTCCCTGGCGAAAATTCGCTAGCGAAGGTCATCGACTTAGGCAACTTCGCACTCTTACGCCAGGCAAAGTTGTGCACTGACGAAGGGACGTAACTACGCTAATTCACTAAGATGAACATTTTTGTGAACGTTACCTCTTATGGTAGACTTTACTTTGCCAGGTCAGACCTGGCGAAGTTCAATACAATAGATAGGAGTTTGAAGTCCCAAAAAACACTGGCGTCTTTTACTTTTTGTAGGGTGATATTCTGAAAAAGAATATCCTAACATATGGCAACTCAGCTATACAGTGGGCACATGTTTAGGGCAATAGGACAACATTATTTTACTTATTAAAGTTTTCCTGGGCTTGTGTTGTGTAAAGTAGTGGCTGTAACATACTGTATATCGCTAGCGTAAATGCGCTTTGCCTGGCGAAGCAACGGTAGTGCATCTTAATGTATTTGCGTAGCGCTAGCGAAAATTCGCCTGGTCGAAGTGCGGCGAACTTCGTCAAATTCAACGCTAGCGCCTTTTCACGCTTTAGTGAATTTGCCCCTATGGGAAACAGCCTTTCCAAATCATTCAGGATTACGGGTTTCTGGATCCAGATCCATATTTAAAATTAAACATTTTATTGGAAATATTCTCTGCCTAGCTACATATTTTGTTTAATGCAATTGTCTATTGGTTTTTTAGAAAGACCCAAAACAGATTTATTGTATAAAATAATAATAACAATTGTTGCAAAATAAATAAATAGTTCTCACTCAGGGTATCCTGAGTTTTATTCAATAACATTTCAAACTGGTTCGCACATTCTCCCTACCTAATAAACTGTATTAGCAGAATATTGATATTCACATTGTAAGATACATTCTAATGTTCAGGTACCACTATAGTATGTCAGAGAGTAAAGCTTAAAGAGCAAGAACCTCAGCTTTTAGGCCTCCAAGTGTATGGCACCACACTGTGCAAATGGCCAAAGGTGACCTTTGCTGCCATAATAATTAGGCTGGGCTTGGTTTAGAATTTATTGCTCCCAATAGTTCTTTTGTTATGTCAGGTGGCTAATGATTGCATAAAACTAGTCTAAAAGTCATCTGGGGAGGTCATCTGGAAGTTAGACTGACCTTCAACTCACACAATGCGTCTTTGGTTAGAAAAAGAAATGTATTTTGGAAAACCCAGCAGCACAGGTGTGTTTTATTATTGTAGTTCTAACAGATCCTTTTAACACACTGTTGTCTATGAGTAAGGCCAGACAGGAAGATTCAGGGAGATTTGTCGATGGCGACTAATCGCCTCTTCTTTGGGACAATAAATCTCCCCGCACCGCTTCCCCCTGCCTTCAAGGGGCTTTAATGAATAATCGCCTGCGCCTATTCACATGCAGCGCTGGCTTTTCCGAAGTCGCTCGAAGTTGCCTCCTTAGGCAATTTTGAGCGATTTCGGGAAATCGCAGAGCCGCGTGTGAATAGACGCAGGTTATTATTCATTTAATCCACTGGAAGGCAGGGGGAAGCGGTTCGGGGAGATTAGTCACCAGGTGATTAGTTATCAGGCGACAAATCTCCCCTAATCTTCCCGTCTGGCCTGAGCCTTAAATGTTGCTGCTTCAGTTTTCTCACTATATTTATAACAGTCAGCACATGGCATTAGCTGAGCAAAAGAAAAACCTGGGAGATGGAGCATCTCACTTGTATAAACAAAAGTAATTGTCCTGGTTTTTCAGATATTGGCAGCTTTAGATCATTTT
This sequence comes from Xenopus borealis, assembly GCA_024363595.1. NCBI lineage: Eukaryota > Metazoa > Chordata > Amphibia > Anura > Pipidae > Xenopus > Xenopus borealis. The sequence goes on along the minus strand of CM044434.1, from coordinate 58,553,202 downwards.
GAAAATAAACATTTTTTTTAGCAAAATTGTTTGAATCGAACAATGAATTCGAAAGATTCGGACGGTTTTTACTTGAACAAAAACAGACCTATTCGATCAAAAAATGTCCACTTTTGATCGAAAAAAGTAAATTTTCGTCCGAAAAAACAATTTAAAACAAATTTGATGGTTGAATCTTGAAGTTTTTTAACTTTGAAATTCGACCCTTAGTAAATCTGCCCCTAATGGTCGAATTTCGAATTTTTTTAATTCGACCATTAGGGGCAGATTTACTAAGGGTCGAATTTCGAAGTTAAAAAACTTCAAGATTCAACCATCAAATTTTGGATGAAAATTGACCTTTTTCGATCAAAATCGGACATCAAACAAATAGGTAATGAAAAGGTCCTTTTTTGATCGAATATAAATGGTTTGAATTGTATGAATGCATCATTTGAACTATTTTGCCCAAAATCCTTTGAATTCCAAAAACTTTTCAGGAGGTCCCCCATTTGCCACAATAGCGAGTCCTCTATTGTGGCAAATATTTCTTTCCAGTGTTTTTGTAGTTTCCTACAGTCCCATAGCATATGCATACATGTTCCCAATTCTGAACCACATCTGGTGCAGGTAGGATGTATCTGGGGATTTATTTTATGGAGGCGTACTGGGGTAAAATATGCTCTGTGGAGGATATATCTCTGGATCATCCTGTGATCTGCATTAGGAGAGACATACCCAGGTGCCTTCGAAGTTTAAAATTTTTACAATTCGAATTGAATTTTGGGCTATTCGATAGTCAAGGTAGCCAAAAATTACTTAAAATTTTTTTAATTTGAATTTTCACTTCGACCCTTAGTAAATGTGTCCCCAAATGTAAATTGCAAAAAGGTTCAGGGGTTCAAGTTTACATGACTTGAACCCCTTACAGCCCCCACCAGCCCACTAAATACTGAATTGCACATTATACCAGCCCCTCTGGCATTTGCCAGAACCCACAGATTGCCAGTCCGGGCCTGGTCCTAACTGAGGATAGACCAGGATTATATTGGGGGTGAATGAATATTTATTATCTAGGATGTCAATTAACAAACTGAGTGAAGAGAAAAGGAAAAATTGATCTGACAGTGGGCCTGTGGTCCAAGGATTCCGGGTGGACCTTTGGAACCCCAGTTTAACATTGCCTATTGTGTAGACACATTAGGAAGTTCAGTAGCTTGCATACCAGGCTGTACCATGCTTTACACAGGATCTAATAATAATAGTTATCATGTTTGAGGGCAATATTAAATAAAAAATGCCTGTTGTGTAGTAAGGGTAAAACACGGGTAAGAAAATAAGCAAAAAACAAGTCATGCAGAAGACTATGCATGACCTGTTCTGTTATTACATGACCTTAAATATGCCAGTGACACGTGTGTTAACTTAGTTAGAAAATAGAGCTGCTGTATTGATTTTCATGGAGAGCACGCTTTTGAAATTTGTCATTTTCCCCACCCCCTTCTTATCTTCCAGACATGCTGCATGATATCCAAATGGACATGTTTTTTTCCAATCTGCTCATGACATGTGGTCACTACAGGGAGGGCTCAGACATGCTACTGAACATAAGACAAGTTTGGAGTGGCAAATCAGAACAAAAACTTCACTTACACTAAAAATAGCCGCTGGCATTTTAGATGTGCTTTAAAATTGCCACATATCTGCCACAGCAAGTGTTAGCTTCACAGAGTGTCTTGTGGAGTGTTGCAACTGGATATTCACACCAAACGGGGCTGCAAGAAATTAGAAGCTTTAGTGTTTGCATACATGAAAGTTAAATGCACACATAGTGGTGCTGAAGGATTGGAAATCATTTTAGACAACCTCCTCATTTTAGACAACACTACTTGTCTAAACCTGCTTGCACATTGCATATGATCTGCCTTTCAAAAGTTGGAATCTACATATTTTCCTTGAAATTACAGCCATTTCCATAGAATAGGTAATGGAGCAAACCACGTGAAGCTAAGTAGGAAACATTAAAGATGCATATTGTAAATATTACATTATGTTCTGATGTTCTCAGAGCCTGCAACAAATAGAAATAATGTATAACACAATGCTACCTACAACCTATATGCATTCAACTAGGTATTTAACAATTTCCATTTAACTTATTGCTTGGCCAGCCAATGATAAGCTCACACCAAATTAAGTAAATGGTGCCTGGTGGGTTCCTGGCTGTTATATAATATTAAAAGAAATCTTCAAAAAAGACCCAAAGCAGGGGTCCAACCTTTTGGCTTCCCTGGGCCTTTTTTGAAAAAATAAAAATTGTCTGGGGCCACAAATGAAATACACAAACATTTTTGATTGTAAAAGTAAAGAAAACAGCAAATCTGCACTTGCGCACATGAGTTGGGGTGCTCTGCCTCAGGCAGCAGCACCAGATAGGTTTCTAGGGGTGGCAAAAAGCCATTCCTGGTACTTTAAAGAGCTGAATTTCCAGTTTGTAAACCAGAAATTCAGCTTTACTAGTGCGAAAAAGCGCAATTGCTTTCCCCGCACTAGTGTCCCTGCCTTCGAGGGGGAGCCGTTGAGGGGGAGCCGCATTACGGGAGCCGCCTCCATCATCACATGTCAGGGGGGCGGGGTGTTGCATCAATGTGGGGTAGACCCGAAGGCCGGATAACTTAGGAAAACAAAAGGCCACGTGTGAATTACCGCAGGCAATTTTCAGTTTAGTGGGTGGGGGACAGGGAGAAGGCAGTTTGGGGAGATTGTCACCCCGAAGAAGAGGTGCTGGGGCGCATAATCACCCTGAATCTGCTCATGTAGACTGACCCTAAGGACAGCGTCTTTTCAACAGCTACTCTCCCCAAACCTCTTCCCCCAGTCTTGCGCTGGCTGCGGCAATTCACACGCAACGCTAAGTTTCCGAAATCGCCCAAAATTTCCTCGTGAGGCAGTGCAGTGTATCCTGTAAATTTTCTCCTTTTTCAGCTTTGAATGGGTGCCCCCATGGCTACACAGCAGCTTGTTTATATAAACTGTTGTAACATTTTTAAAGTAAATACACCTGCTTTGCCAGTGCAGGGTAACAGTACTCTGTATTGTCATTCCTTTTGTTTTTTTGTGTTACTGTTCCTTTAAGTTGACAGTGCATCTATGGCACTAAGAGCCACAGATAGGGTTGTCACCTTTTCTTGAAAAAAATACCGGCCCTCCTATATATTTATCTTTTTTTCCTATTACTAACATTGGGATCAACCCTCAAAAATACCGGCCAGGTGGCAACCCTAGCCACAGACAATAGATTCATACATGTGAATTATGCAACTAGGGATGTACCAAATCCAGGATCCGGTTCGGAATTCCAAAAGGATTCGGTCTTTTTCAGCAGGATTCGACCGAATTCTTCTGCCTGGCCAAACTAAATCCAAATCCTAATTTGCATATGCAAATAAGGGTCAAGGAGGGAAATCACATGACTTTTTTTCATAAAACAAGGAAGTAAAATTTTTTTCCCCTTATCTATAAATGCAAATTAGGATTCGGTTCATTATTCAGCTGAATCTTTGGCGAACGATTCAGGGGATTCAGCCGAATCCAAAATAGTGGATTCGGTGCATCCCTACTTTCAACACAGTGCACAGCTTAAGCTTTACTTAGGTAGAACTTAAAGGACATGTCAACCCAAATATACTTATTTTTATTCTATTTGTATTGTAAGCAATTTTGCTATATATATTCATTACAAATTTTCTGTGGTGTTTATTTGTACATGTATTGCTATTGAAAGCAATGTATGTCTGTCCCTTTCTATTCTCTGCCTTGGTGGCTCTGGCTTTTGAAACAATGTAACAAAAGCCAACATATTAACATACCTGTCTTGCTGGATTCATTTGCAACATTGTTTTAAAAGTAACAATCAGGAGTTAAGCAAAAGCTGCTTTCAATAGGAATTGCATTTACAAATAACTTTTAAAGCACTTTTAAATTTACATTTTTTTTAAACGTTTAAATTTTCATTCATTCATATTGGAAAATTGCCTGTAATTAATTATGTTTACTTTTATTAGACAAAAAAATAATTTTTTTTGGGTTGACATGCCCTTTAAGCACTTAGCACTTTAGAGGAAAAGACATAGGGGCAAATTCACTAAAGCGCGAAGCATCTAACACTAGCGCTAGAGCGTTACGTCATTTCGTAACTTCGCAAATTTACTAACACCGACACCGACTTTCGCTAGAGAAGTAGATAAACTAGTGCAACTTCGCACCCTTACGCCAGGTGAAGTTGCGCATTGACGAAGGATCATAATTACGCAAATTCACTAAGATGACCATTTTACTGAATGTTACCTCTTACGCTAGATGTTACTTCGCCAGGTCAGACCTGGCAAAGTTCAATACAACAGATAGGAGTTTGAAAAAAAAAAATGGAAATTTTTTTTAGTCCCAAAAAAACGATGGCGTGTTTTACCTTTTGTAGGGTGATAATCTGAAAAAGACCAAAATTTTTTTGGGGGATTACCCTCCTTCCCCCCTACATTTCCTAACATATGGCAACACACCTATACAGGGGGCACATGTAGGGCAATAGAACAACTTTATTTTATTTATTAAAGGTTTCCTGGGCTTGTGTAGTGGAATGTAGTGGCTGTAACATATACTTCCATTATAACTTAAAGTTCCCGCCGTATGCAAATTAGGCTTCACTAGCGTAACAGCGCTCTGCCTGGCGAAGTAACACTAGCGCAACTAAGCTACCGTTCACTGACCAGAGCGTAACCTCGCACTTTAGTGAATTTGCGTAGCACTGGAGAAAATTTGCCTGGCGAAGTGCGGCAAACGTTAGTGAAGGCAACGCTAGCGCATGTTCGCCACTTAGTGAACAATCGATTATAACCAAACGAAACATGCATATAAAAGAAGCAACTTATTTGATGGAGTATAGGAAGAAATTGCTGTTTTCATGTTTAGTCTGCCTGCTTAAGGTGGCCATACACGGGCCAATAAAAGCTGCCAACGGACCAAGTCGGCAGCTTATTGGCCCGTGTATGGGGCCCTCCGACGGGCTTCACTGATTGATATCTGGTCGAAAGTCAGCCAGATGTCAGTCGGGCGGGAGTAAAAATCCCATCAGATCGTGGCTGCATCTGTTTGTTGATGTGGTCCCGCGATCCGACCGCCCATATGGCCTCCATTATGATACGATTGTTGGGCGCTAGGGCCAACAATTGGATCATCCCGATATCGCCCACCTCAAGGTGGCGACATCTCCAAATGAGCAGATCTCTCAGTGTATGGCCACCTTCAGAGCCACAAAATATGTATTTTTCAGACAATTCCTAGCAGAAAAAAAATCTGAAAACCTGAATTGCTTACAAGTGGTCCAATAAGATCAGCACAGCTCCCACTGACTTCTATAAGACCTCGACAACTTTTCCTTTGCACATTTTTGCTTTAGAGGTTTTCATGGTTTTTACATATAAAATATCTAAAATTATTTCAGCTTTTAAGAAATATTTGAAGATGTTATTTTGTAATTTGATTGTAAGTAAATGGGCCCCTTAGTTTCTCTTTCCTAAAAACATGCTTTAGGCTTTATTAAAGCCTTTAATATCAGTATACTGTAGGTGGATCCATCCTGAATTTTACACAGTGCCTTTGGAAATATAATGTAGTTTTGCCTTCTGACAATGCCACTTTGTATTTAATGCTCAGTTTTACAGTTGGATTTTTGCGTGATTAGATTTTGTTTTCTATTTCTGTCTCTCTGGCTCATCTAAATACATCTTGAAAGCATTTCTATTACTACAACAACAGAAAGCTTATAATATCTGGGTCTACTTCACATAGATATTGTAATTAACAATGTGGCTCTGTGGGGACATCACTGACATAAAACACCGGCGGGCTGCTTGTTAATAAGGAGGAAGCAGATACAGCAAACATGATTACCTGAAATATTCTCCCCAAGCCAGCAAGCAACAAGCATCTACTTTTGATAATTCACAAGTAGAATCACAGGCCATGACAGTTATTCCTACTCAACAGAGCATTTTATAATGTACAGCCTGGTTATCCAACTTCTACTGTTGTATCTCACCTTAATCCTTTTATCTCGCTGCTTCTTACCCGTGGAATCCCTAAATTCCTCCATAGAGAATCCTCCTAAATCTTTTCAGATCTAAACTCATACACTGTCATAACATCAGACTTATCACTTGGAGTCCAATAAGCAATGTATACGTCTGTGCTAACTTGCTGTCCTGTTGTTACTCATGCAGGCCATTGAGTCTGTTTAATAAGGTATACAATTACATTTTCGTTCCAATGTTTTTATTAACATGGTGCTCAACTAGAAAAATGACAAAAAAGCAAAAGGCACCTAATAAGGTGGAGGTGCCATGGTAAGTGATGTTTCTGTAAGGGCAAAATGAATGACTCAACAGTGGACCTCTATCCATGACTAGATGAGGAACAGTTCAATAGTGCTGTCCCCTTTTTTTTTTTTTAACAAATACACCTTATAGGCAGCTCTGGATATTCAAGTTTTTAGTAATAATAACTATACAGTATATCCTCTTAAACCCCACTTTAGGGAACCTGTAAAGAATGACAAAGGCAGAAGAGGAAGACTTTGGAAAAACAATGGATGAGAATGTGAATATACAAAGGAAGTCCTGGGGAGAAGATTGAATTGTTAGAAGTGGTTATCAGCAGAGGAAAAAGCAACATAGGGGGAACCCATACTAGACAGATGAGAGTTAATAGGGATGAAGCTGTTTAAACAGGGCAAAATCTGCAAGTAGTCACATTCTACTTCCTGTTCACAAGAAGGACAATCAAAACAAATCAAAAGTCTACTGTATAAGGAGATGCTCTGTATCTACAAATCTCACTGGCTCCACCTAAGGTAGGAAGACATTTAATTATATAGAGGACTTGTCTACTGATTTGGTTAAATTGTGCTAATATGAAACATGAAGTCAACAGCGACATTACTTTGTATTTCAGATTGCTCTATGAGATTACAATTTCGTTTTCTTGGTTATCTTTCTATTTCCTTTTCTGTCTTTCATTCAAACCAGTGGTTTTTTCTTCCCCAGGATATGTTGTACCATAGCATCCAGATATGGATTCAGTACATCCACAAATAGTATAAAAATATATTAAAAGATTTCAGTACTAACCAGCAGCTTATTATATAGTACATCATTATAACATAGTAACTAATAAGCAATAAAATAATATTAAAAAAAAAAAACCACTACAATTATGGGACACAGATCTACGGGTTGTTTACCTCTGTACCTGCAGAGTATAAATTGAAAGTTCATCAAAGAATGCTTACATTTAAGAATATTTCTAAAACCTGCCATTGTCACAATGCTCATGTACCTTCTCTGAACCAGCATATAATGTTCCAAGGGACAATGGGATTGTGGAAACCCTAATGTACACACTAGTTCAGCATTCTTATGGGACTGTTCCCTGAATCTAGCTAGTGATGTATTAAATCAAAAGGCTTCCTCCTTTCTCCTGATGATACTTCCCCTTTATTCATCAAGAAGCATGCTGGTGTTACAAAATGGCTTATTCAACAAAAGGTTTAAAAATCTATCATTCTACCAATACAAGCTCTAAGATTGGCATCACATTGACTACAAGCTGAAATCTGCTGATAACACTGGTCAATGGGCTTTGTGAATAAGGGCACAAGGATACAATAGCGCTGTAACATGCAATGTGAAACAGCTTTCAGCAGCAAGTATGGTTGTTTGTCATGGACCCACATGCACAAATATCCACTGCATTTTGCTTTGGGAGGGGGTCCTTAGCGGTAATAACCTTGATAGTAAACATTTATCTCAAAGGAATACTACATTTTTGGATTATTAATACTGTATTTAAATTACAATACATCCTTGTTATTTTAATATATGTTAAGCTGCTTTTTATTTTATTTTTCCATCCCAATGGGATGGTTTTACATCCAGTAAGAATGAATTTGATCTTAGTTTGGATCAAGTACAATGTACTACAATGTATAAAAAGGAAATCATTTTCAAAATTTGGATTCTTTGGATAAAATGGAGTCTATGGGAGCCGTTACATTATTTGGAGCTTTCTGGATAATGGGTTTCTAGATAACGGATCCCATACCTGTATATGTAATAAAAGGCACCAAGATTCACTAAAGGGCGAATTGACTAACGCTAGCGTGACTTCATTTTGTTACTTTGACAATTTACTAACGAGCTCAGGCGCCCCTTCGCTAGCAAAGGAGACGTACGCTAGCATTGCTTTGCACTCTAAAGCCAGGTGATTTTCGCTTCGGGGAATTGACGTAACTCCACAAATTCACTAAGATGCGGATTTTACTGAACGTTACCTCTTTCGCCAGACTTTCCTTCACCAGCTCTGACCTGATGAAGTGCATAGGAGTGCATAGAACATCCTCAATCTTCAGTTACTTACATCATAATTTTTGAGTGTAATATCTTCAAAGTACAAAAAACGCTGGCGTCTTTTCAATTTTTCAGGGTGTTGGGCTTCAAAAGGCATAATTTTTTTTCCCGGTTTCCCCTATACATTTTCTACCATATGGCACATTATTTAACTGTGGGCTTATGTGTAGGGCATTAAAACAACTCTATTGACTTTATTAAGGTTCCCTTGGCATGTCTAGTTATCAGTGTAAATATAATGTATTAAATGCACCATGTAACATGAATAGCTCCATTATACTTTAAATTGCCCGCTGTATGCAAATAAGCCTGAGTGCAAGATCGCTAGCGAATATTCACTAGGCAAAACTGAACACTAGCGCAGCACTAGAGAAAACTCTCCAGTGTTTGGCATCCTGGAAGCCATTAGTGTTGTTTGAGCGTATTTTTGCCTGTGTTTTGAAATGTCTGTGAGGCCGTCGCTGGCTGGATATTGCACTCTTTAGTGAATTTGCCCAAAGTTGGCCCATTAGCAGTAACCCATTGCAACCAATAATTTGTTTTACTGGACACCTGACTTACAATTTTAAGTATTTATTGTTACATTTTATTCTCAAGTCCTCGATCTCAAATATTATTAAATCTACCCCTAAGCACCTGGGTGTATCTGCCCTCACTACCTTACTAGCTGAGGCAATGCCAAAGTAGTAATGATATTTGTTTTGCCATTACTATGGATCACTATGCTAAAATGCTGTCTTGGAATTGGCTCTAAGATCTACCACATGTAGTGGCAAAACTACCATGTGTGTGTGTGTGTGTGTGTGTGTGTGGGGGGGGGTTGAGTGCACCAGGTCCCCCGGGATAAATTTGCTGCCAACATTGCTTGTGGTGGGGGTGGGGTGGCTGCATGGACTGCACCTGGGCCCATGCCTGGTAGTTCTGTTACTGACTACATGTCCAAGTCAACTGATGAAGTTATATATATATTACAGTGTTATAGACCCTTGAAATTATTTGTTTCATAGTGGCATAGGTTGAAAAAAATGTCCATTGAGTTCAACCAGGTCATTTGTATTGCAATACAAGCCTAAAGACTTCTTCTATTGTGCACTAACCTATTCTTTTTTTGATCAGATTAATCTATCCAATGCTGTTTAACAGCTGACAGACTTGATAACCAGAGTAACCATAAGGTATTTGCTTTTGGTCAGCACATAGAAATTCTATATGCATGTCCCTCTGATTGCATGTTGTACATATTGTAAATGCTGCATCTGCATTAAAAACTTTTCACCCCCTATCACTCCTGCACTTGCAGCTCCCCATACATTAAAGGAGAACTATCGCAAAAATAAAAATTTTATACAAACTTCCTCTTACTGAAATAAGAAACTTTCTAAATACAATCAATTAAATATTAAGTTTATCTTCACTATTCCTCTATCAGCTTCTGTTTCTCTTCATTCTGTCTTCATGCAGCAGTTGGTTGTCAGATGAATGATCGAATATATCTTATAGGGGGGGGGCTTCCTTTCTTAACAGATGTATTAGAGCTCACTCAAATAACTGATTCCAGTACAACAATAACTAACTTTACTAACAAAATAACTGCTATTTGCACAAATTCTGCATGTAGAGAGACAGAATTTCTGATGATTTAATAGAGTGAGCTCTAATACATCTTCTAGGACACCCCATAAGATATACTGGATCATTCATCTGACACCCAACTCCTGAATGAAGACACAATGAGGCGAGACCGATGCTGAGAGAGCAATAGTGAAGATAAACTTGATAATTTCAGAAACTGTACAGAATATTTAATAGATTGTATTTAGAAAGTTTATTATACTTATTTCAGTTAGGTGAAGCTAATATTACATTTTCATTTTCTTAATAGTTATACAACTTTGAGTTAACTTTTCATATGATGTAGAGATTGATATTCTGAGACAATTTGAAATTGGTTTTCATATTTTTTTATTATTTGTGTTTTATATTTAGCTTTTTATTTAGCAGCTCTCCAGTTTGTAGTTTCAGCAATCTGTTTGCTAGGGAGCAAATTGCCAAAGGAACCATGCATTGATTTAAATAAGGGGCTGAAATATAATTAGGAGAGGCCCTGAATAGAAAGAAGAGTAATAAAACGTATCAATAGCAATACATCTGTAGTCTTACAGAGCATTTGATTTTTAGAAGAAGGCAAATAACTCAAAAACCATACATAAAAATAAATAATGTTGACCATTTGAAAAGTTGCTTAGAATTGGCTATTCTGTAACATACTAAAATAAAACTTAAAGGTGACCCATCCCTCTAATGAGCCCTTGGGGACTTGGAAACATAGTAGCAATGTCTCCCTCTTCAATGTTATCAGGTATGACTGTAGTAATACGTCAAATCAACTGGACGTGCTATGTTTTAATTAAAGACGTTTCACCAGGCATCAGATTGGCTTTCTCCATTCATGACTGGTTAAACATCTTCAAGAAAAAACACAGCAAGTCCAGCTGATTTGTGCTTCAGTTATACCATGACCTGGATGAATGAGAATCTTCACAAACATTATCTGGTATAATCTGAAATACTGTGCTTTGGCTAAACACAAATTTTTCTACTATCTGGGTGTTTGTAAAATTACCATTCCTACGGTACTGCCATGCTTACTTGTTCTGCTTTAATGAATGGACATCACAGTCAAAGGCCCAAATTCACTAAAGCGCGAAGCATCTAACGCTAGCGCTAATTCGCCAGTGTGACGTCATTTCGCAACTTCGCAAATTCACTAACAACGACTCTGACGAAGGATCTTAATTACGCAAATTTACTAAGGTCAACTTTTTCCCTGAACGTTACCACTTACGTTAGACTTTACTTTGGCTGGTCAGACCAGACGAAGTTCAATACAATAGATCTTCTAAGTCCCAAAAAAACGCTGGCGAGTTTTACCATTGGAGGGTGATAGTCTGCAAAAGATCGTTTTTTTTGGAGGGGGAGATTACCCTCCTTCCCCCCTACATTTCCTAACTTATGGCAAGACAACTATATAGGGGGCACATGTAGGGCAATAGGACAACTTTATTTTATTTTTTAAAGGTTTCCTGGGCTTGTGTAGTAGAATGTAGTGGCTGTAACATATACTTCTATTATACGCTTAAAGTGGACCTGTCACCCAGACACAAAAATCTGTATAATAAAAGTCCTTTTCAAATTAAACATGAAATCCAATTTCAAATTTTTATTAAAGCATTCATAGCTGTTTTAAACTCATTTAAAAATCTCAGCTGTCAATCAAATATTGTCTGCCACTCCTCTATGCAAATGTATCGAAGCGGTTCGTGGCCGAGCTCACCCGATTCCTATGTGTCTCCTCCGTTGCTGCCAATACGTGGTACCGGTTGCTCCACGCCGGTTAAGTATAGCACAACTTGAACTCCCGTATCTTCGGGGCTACTCGAAGGAGAATCATCACACTTCTCTTGGTTGCAAATCCTGTGGCTTTATTATGACACACACATTGTGTTAACAGTGGGTAAAGCTACATAACCGACTGACGCGTTTCTTGCCACGGCACTTCCTCAGAGTCCATACACACCACGTGATGAAAGATTTAAATAGTGTTCAATGTGCTCATTAATAGGTCCTAAGACACGTGTTTTAATTCACTTCTTTAAAGAAGTCTTGCACACTATATTCATATCATTAAGAGAAACATTTCCATATACTTATCATGTAATCAAAACTTTAAGTGATCAATAGTGCAACAATGTTACTGTCTTAAAAATGTTACTTTCATCAGAAGCGTTACAATATTTCTAATAGTACTTGTGAAATAAAAAATAAAGAAACAAAACCAATATAATATCCACATATAATTTATACTGCCTCCTTTGTTCATAAAAACATTAATTTAAAGGAAAAGTAAATGTTTTTCTTTTTCTTTCTGTAAATTTGCTCTAAACAGCCCCCCAGATTAATGTACCCTAGTCCCTGCTGCAAGTCTGCTCTGGTTTCTGTGTTATCAGCAGCTTCTTTCCCTTCTTCCTGGTGCAGAGTGAAGCCCAGCCCCTTTTACTGAGCAGTGCATTTTGCTGCTGTTCCACAATAGAGAGGAAGAGGGAGCCAGTGTTTCATTAGTAAGCTAGTTTCCCCAAGCAAAAGCTGCTACACACACTGCTCTCTGCTATATCACATTATGCAAATGATATCCTGGACTAGTCCAAGATATAAGGTCAGCTCAGAAAGCTAAGGGGCGGGGCTTCACTCTGCACCAAGAAGAAGGTGAAACAAGCTGCTGATAACACAGAAACCAGAGCAGACTTGCAGCAGGGACTAAGGTACATTAATTTGAGGGGCTGTTTAGAGCAAATTTAGAGATAGAAAAAAAAAACGTTTACTTGTTCTTTAATTAATTTAAGATCATTTCAAATGATGATGTCTCAAATTAATTAATAAGAAGTGTTATCTTACTTCTTCATGTATTACGCTCAGTTTATCTTTTAATATTAATTTATATAAATTTATGTATATTATTCTATTCATTGTTTTGTCTCTGTATTTGTATTTCATTCTCATTCATAGGAAACAGGAACTATATGCCTTAGGCATACAGGCGGGGCAGACAATTACTTTCACTTTCCATTCAGCACTAGATGCCACTGCTCCCCACACATTCCCCCAGTTCTCTTAACCATTTAATTGTGCAGCCAGGACATGGGGATGGACATCGGGTCCCCCATTCTGGTGCACAAACAAGATTCTGAGATGATGCAAGGCTTGCCTTAATAACAGTGACCACAAAATGGCTCCTGCCTGTTTGTTATAATTATGAATTCCCAGACTGAAGGAAACAAGATTAAAATAATTTATATAGTGTAATTAATGTTCGTTTTGCTTGACTAATTTGATAAAATAGGATTTTGAATATTTTTTTGGGGTGACGGGTCCACTTTAAGTTCCTGCCGTATGCAAATTAGGCATCGCTAGCGTAACTGCGCTTTTGCCTGGCAAAGTAACACTAGCGCAACTACGCTACCATTCGCCGACCTGAGCGTAACTTCGCACTTTAGTGAATTTGCGTAGCACTGGCGAAAATTCGCCTGGCGAAGTGCGGCAAACGCTAGCGAATTTTCGGATCTTAGTGAATTTGCCCCCAAGGTATCTCATAATCTGGTCTATAAAAACATTCCTTGTATTGCAACATATGAATTCTTATTACAATGCTGGTGCCATTTCCATCTAATACTTCTAATACTGATGTATGTACATGCAAAGTAATGTCCTACACCACTATTTATTGAGCTGGAATTTTATTTGGCTCATGATAGCATACCATTTGCTGGTCTGTGATATTTTGTGTGGAATGTTACCTACATGTTGGAGTGTATTTATGAGGCAATGTTAGTGTCTAATGCAGAAATTAAAATAAATACATAAAAACAACCCTATATGCAATGACAGGTGTACTGCATCCAACCCTGATCTCTAACTCTTACATCTCATATTCATATAACTAAAAAGCCGATTGTTGTACAATACAGTTCAGGTATTAATGATTGTAGCGCTTACCTTAAGCATGCACTTCCCATTTGCCATTTTGGAGGTTGTGTTAGAGCTTCAATTGGGCCATTTCGTGTTGGTGGCCATCATTAATACTGGTAACCAGTTCACATTTTGTTGGTCATATTGGCTTTTGCCAGAGTTTTCAAACAGTCATTGTATGAAATAGCGCAAAGCGTCTAACGCTAGCACTAATTCGCCAGTGTGACGTTGTTTCGCAAATTCACTAACACAGACTCTGGCGAATTTTCGCTAGCGAAGTAGATAGACTTGCGCAACTTTGCACCCTTACGCCAGGCGCATTGACGAAGAATCATAACTACGCAAATTCACTAAGATGTCCATTTTCCTGAACGTTACCACTTACGCTAGATGTTAAGTCGCCTGGTCAGACGTTCAATACGATAGGAGGTTGAAAAAAAAAATTGGAATTTTTTTTATGTCCCAAAAAACGCTGGCGTATTTTAGCACAGGATGGTGATAGTCTGAAAAAGATTGATTTTTTTGGGGGGGGGTTACCCTCCTTCCCCTCTACATTTCCTAACTTATGGCAACTCAACTATACAGGGGGCACATGTAGGGCAATAGGACAACTTTATTTTATTTTAATAAAGGTTTCCAGGCCTTGTGTAGTGGAATGTAGTGGCTGTAACATATACTTCCATTATAACTTAAAGTTCCGCCATATGCAAATTAGGCTTCGCTAGCGTAACATCGTTCTGCCTAGTGAAGTAACACTAGCGCAACTACCCTACCGTTCGCCGACCTGAACGTAAATTCGCACTTTAGTGAATTTGCGTATTGCTGGTGAAAATTCGCCTGGCGGAGTGCGGCGAACGCTGGCGAAGTGCGGCGAACGCTAGCGAAGCTAACGATAGCGACTTTTCGGATCTTAGTGAATTTGCCCCATAGTGTGTGCTGTAAGGTCTTTGTAGTTTTTATGAGCTTGACTAATACTTGGGTCTTGCCTCTTTTGAACATTTACTGCCTATCCTGGTTATTGGCTTGTCCAAGGATTGTATTATGTCTTATAAATGTTTTTTTCCCAAGAAAATATCCTTTACAATGACTGTAGTCTCTACTCTTTACCTCTGAGCTTCTCTTGGTTATCAGCTCATAGAACACTGCTGTAGAATACAAACTTAAATCTACTGGAATTTTCATGTACAAGGTTACACATACGCCAAAGGATTCACAATGCAGACCACTAGTGTTATTTTATAATATCATAATATGTATGTTTTGATGATCTGCAACAATCCATGTCTAATTCATTAGACACACTCTTGCAGACAATAGGGGTATGGGTGAGTTATTGGGGAAAAGTTTAAGGTATGGCTCATTACTATTGTCAATCAGTTGTACTTTTGGGCTATGGTAAATTCAGGGTATAAGGGGGTTGATGCATATCCAGTGCATCAGGTAGCTGTACATGTAATCTAAAGGTTATTTAAACTGAAAATATTAATTGATGTAAACTTAATTAGAGTAATCATCTGATTACTTTTGCATATCCCATTTATTTTTTATTTGTAGGGGGGGGGATTTAATTAAAATCGCAAGCGTAACTTAAAATTTTTTTTTTTTTTGCAAATGTTTAGCCATGAAAAACCATTAGGTGGCAAATATTACATTGCACGTTATCGCAAAGCAAAGGTTAGCATTAAAACCTCCTCTAATGTGTCTATAAATACTTTGTCACAAAAAACGGATTGGGATTGCAAAATATTTCTACATACACTGCATTCAGTTTGGTCGCTAACATTGCAAGGAAGTCATTGGGCTCTTTAATCAGTCAAAAATGGGGCAAACATAGTCAATAACATTTGCAATGTTCTTTGACATAACTACACATATTACATTTCCCCCATTAGTGTTTTCTAAGATATTGTCAGTTTGACCACACTTTTTATCATTCTGGTAGAGTTGGCCACTCTAGCATTAAAGGAACAGTAACAGCAAAAATTTTTACACAAAAATTTGTTAGAATAGAATGAAAAAAAAACACCAACACAAATTAAAATTTAAAATAGCAAAGCCTTTATTAAGAAATAACTTACAGAATCTTCACTTCCTGTCCTATACAGAAAAGGCGAAAAGGCGACCATCCATGTTGCGATGCTCCATTTCTTCTCCCTGGCTATTCATGACAGCGTGTCTTCTGCCCAAATCTCCTTCTCCAGCTAGAAAGGCGATGACTGCGGGCTCCCTGTTGAAGTGAACCAGCTGATCCGATGAAGTCTGTACTGATCTGCGCTCCTTTCCACACAGCAGACACCCGACATCCCGCAAAATGTGCCTCCCCAACTGTGCATGTGCCATCCGTACTGCCTCTACCTCTCTGCCTCAGCACAGCATCCCTCCTCCTGCAGAGCCAAAGCCATCTTCCTCTCAGGACTGACCTTCCACCCGCTGCCAGCGATCCACATTGAAGGAAGAAGCCCCATCAGCCTCTGCCAGCGCCCGGCACACCTCGGCCTGAGTCCCCAGAATCATCGGCTCCATGCGGCTCTTCATATCTTCCCTGTGCTCCCGCACCGGAGTGATGGGCAGAGCCATGAAGTCAGCGCAGCGTTGGTCCCGGTCGTCTGGTTGCTCCGGGCTGGGAGGGATTAGCGCCGCCGACTCCGCTGTCTGCAGGTGACTGTAACCGGCTGTCAGACCAGCCACCAGGCCAGCTCCAGCGGCTGCAAACACGGAGGCTCTGCTCCTGTCCGCCGGGGCGGCCGAGCCATGGAGAGTCCGGAGACAGCGTTGAGCCCGCAGGGCCCGACAAGAGCGCAGCAGCGGTGCCCTGCGCGTTGTAAAGTACTGTTCCTCTCCTTGGACCAACTCTGCGCTGACTTCATGGCTCTGCCCATCACTCTGGTGCAGGAGCTGCGGGAGCACAGGGAAGATATGAAGAGCCGCATGGAGCCGATGATTCTGGGGACTCAGGCCGAGGTGTGCCGGGCGCTGGCAGAGGCTGATGGGGCTTCTTCCTTCAATGTGGATCGCTGGCAGCGGGTGGAAGGTCAGTCCTGAGAGGAAGATGGCTTTGGCTCTGCAGGAGGAGGGATGCTGTGCTGAGGCAGAGAGGCAGAGAGGCAGAGGCAGTACGGATGGCACATGCACAGTTGGGGAGGCACATTTTGCGGGATGTCGGGTGTCTGCTGTGTGGAAAGGAGCGCAGATCAGTACAGACTTCGTCGGATCAGCTGGTTCATTTCAACAGGGAGCCCGCAGTCATCGCCTTTCTAGCTGGAGAAGGAGATTTGGGCAGAAGACACGCTGTCATGAATCGCCAGGGAGAAGAAATGGAGCATCGCAACATGGATGGTCGCCTTTTCTGTATAGGACAGGAAGTGAAGATTCTGTAAGTTATTTCTTAATAAAGGCTTTGCTATTTTAAATTTTAATTTGTGTTGGTGTTTTTTTTCGTTCTATTCTAACGAATTTTTGTGTAAAAATTTTTGATGTTACTGTTCCTTTAACAGTATACAGTAATGTGCTTTCAGAAAGAGCCAGCACTTTAGGATTAAACTGCTTTCTGCCAGGCTGTTGTTTCTCCTATTCAATGTAACTGAATGTGTTGCAGTGGGACCTGGATTTTACTATTGAGTGCTGTTCTTAGATCTACCAGGGAGCTGTTATCTTGTGTTATCCCATTGTTCTGTTATTAGGCTGCTGGGAGGAAAGGGAGGGGGGATTATATAACTCCAACTTGCAGTACAGCAGTAAAGAGTGATTGAAGTTTATCAGAGCACAAGCCACATGACTGGGGGCAGCTGGGAAATTGACAAAATGTCTAGCCCCATGTCAGATTTCAAAATTAAATTTAAAAAAAATCTGTTTGCTCTTTTGAGAAATGGATTTCAGTGCAAAATTCTGCCAGAGCAGCACTATTAACTGATGTATTTTGAAAAAACATGTTTTCCCATTACAGTATCCCTTTAACATTCTGAATCTGCATACCATAGAAACCACTAAAATTAGGAAACTATTGCCAGTTGCAAAAGTGCTTAGATAATATTGTTGCTCAGTGATTATAGCCTCCATGCAAAGAAGTGGGGTCCCAACAGTAGTAGGCTTATATTTTTACCCTACCACACCTCTCAAGGAACATTGGGTTTCAGTGAATGACAGTAGGTTCCAATTAGGCCCATGACACAGAGCTGCTTTAAATTATTAGGGGCTTAAAAACATTTGCTTATTTTGTGTGAAGATCAGACAAGCTTCCAAGTAGTTGTTCTAAATAAAAAAAAAAGTCTACTTATTATTATTACTTATTTGAGAGAAATGTCTGGATCATCCTCAATCTTATGCACAGCTATTTATTTTAGGAACAGAAAAGTGCTTTAGACCTACGGCTCTAATATCTAAAGAAAAACCATCGATATTTCACAAAGCAAAAGTTAAATGAATGAAAGTTAAGGATTAAGTTATTTCCTTGGGGTTTGATCGTTGGCCTAGTTTTTTCCATGTTTGTATAGTTTGAAAGCTACAGCCTGGAGCAGAAAGTGTCCTACCAATAGGCAGCTTATCACCTCTGAGCAGCAAGAACTCATTGTTACCACAAGTACTGAAGGAGAAAAGCACATAATTTTAACTTCCATGGGTGACTCTCAACAACAACATGTTGTTTGGCAATATTCATACTATGTTCAAGTTTATCTGTAGAAATAAGTCTAGTCAATTGTGTTGACTGTGTTTTTCTTGATAACATTTCACTAGTCATCCAACTGGCTTTCTCAATTCAGTTATCAATTTAATTCTGAATTGAGAAAAACACAGCAATTCCTTTTGATTTGACTTATTTCTACAGATATACCATGACCTGGATGAATGAGAATCTTCACAAACATATATTCAAGTTGTTAGGCACCTGTTTTTGTGATTCTAGTTTCTGAGGTACAGTTGGCTATTCTTCAAAAGAACCACCAGTTCAATCACTGACTATCTGGTAGACTAAAAATCATTTGTACATTATCATTGGTAACTATACAGTGCCTTGTAAAGGTATTCACCCCCTTGGCTTTTTACCTATTTTGTTACATTCCAACCTGTAATTTAAATGTTTCTTAATCTTATTTTATGTGATGGATCTGCACAAAACAGTCTACGTTGGTGAAGTGAAATGAGAAATATATATATATATATATAAAATAATAAAAAATAAATAAAAAACTGAAAATTGGCATGTGAATATGTATTCATCCCCTTTGCCATGAAGCCCCTAAAAAATCTGATTACCTTCAAAAGTCACATAATTGGTGAAATGAAGTCCACCTGTGTGCAATCTAAGTGTCACATGATCTTGTCAGTATAAAAACACATTTTGTGAAAGACCCCAGAGGCTGCAACACCACTAAGCAAGAGGCATCACACCATGAAGACCAAGGAGCTCTCCAAACAAGTCAGGGACAAGGTTATTGAGAAGTCAGGGCTGGGTATAAAAAAATATACAAATCTTTGATGATCCCCCGGAACACCATCAAACCCATCATCTTCAAATGGAAAGAACATGGTACCACAACAAACCTGACAAGGGAGGGCCACCCACCAAAACTCACAGACCGGGCAAGGAGGGCATTAATCAGAGAGGCAGCACAGAGACTAAAAGTAACCCTGAAGGAGTTGCGGAGTTACACAGCAGAGACCGGAGAATCAGTCCATATGACCACAATAAGCTGTGCACTCCACAGAGCTGGGCTTTATGGAAGAGTGGCCAGAAAAAAGTCATTACTTTAAGTTAAAAATAAGAAGGCATCTTTTTAAGTTTAAATACAAAAAGGGGGGTTGTGCATGCACTAGGGCTAAGTAAAGTATATAAGTACAATAGAAGTGCTACTGACTTGGCCATTTAATCAGTGCACATTCCCTGATCCCCTGTCTGAGTAATTTAGTTTGAATGCAAGTGCAAATGTTTACAAAAACAAGGGTTTTTAGTCACAAAGTTATGATCATAAAGTTGATAAGCCACCATACCACATCAAGGTAAACCCCAAATCCCTAACTTGTTTACCTCTGGTCATAGTAAAAAAGGTTTAGTACCCCTCTGCATAGTAACATTGAAGTAGATAGGCGTTGGTTTGGGCAATCTCTCTCTCTTAAAAGCCACTAGTTAGTGGGGGGGGGGGGGGGGGGAGGATTTAGCCTTCAGACAAACCAAGGTTCAGGACACATCTACTTCAATGTTACTATGCAGAGGGGTACTAAACCTTTTTTACTATAAACAAGTTAGGGACCACCATATGGGGTTTACCCTGAAGTGGTATGGTGGCTTATCAACTTTATGATCATAACTTTGTAACTAAAAACCCTTGTTTTTGTAAACATATGCACTTGCATTTAAACTGAATTAGTCAGACAGGAGATCAGGGAATGTGCACTGATGAAATGGCCACATCAGTAGCACTTCCATTATATTTATATACTTTACTTAGCCCTAGGAGTGCATCCACAACCCCCCCCCCTTTTTATCTTTTTGAGTTTGCCAAAAGGTATGTGGGTGACTCCCCAAATGTATGGAGGAAGATCAGATGAGACTAAAATTTTACTTTTGGCCACCAAAGAAAATGCTTTGTCTGGAGCAAACCCAACACATGCCATCACTCCAAGAACACCATTGCCACAGTGAAACATGGTGGTGGCAGCATCATGCTGTGAGGATGTTTTAAAGCAGCAGGGGCTGGGAAACTGGTCTGTGTTGAGGGAAAGATTGTGCTAAATACAGGGATATTCTACAGGGAAGATTTCTGTTCACAAGCAAACACCATCCATCATGAAGAAGCTGTAGCAGTTTTGCCTTGAGGAATGGGCAAAAATCCCAGTGGCAGGATGTGGCAAGCTCATAGAGACTTATCCAAAGTGACTTGCGGCTGTAATTGCTGCAAAAGGTGGCTCTAGAAAATACTGAATTTGGGGGTGGGGGGTGAACAGCTATGCATGCTGAAGATTTCTGTTATTTTGTCCTATATGTTGTTTGCTTCACAATAAGACAACAAAATATGAAAAATGCTGGAGGGGTGTGTGAATACTTTTGCAAGGCACTGTACTAGGGATGCACCGAATCCACTATTTCGGATTCGGCCGAACCCCCGAATCCTTTGCAAAAGATTCGGCCGAATACTGAACCGAATCCTAATTTGGCATGGGAAGGGGAAAACATTCTTTACTTCCTTGTTTTGTAACAAAAAGTAATGCGATTTCCATTCCCACCCCTAATTTGCATATGCAAATGTTTCGGTTCGGCAGGGAACAGGGATTCGGCCGAATCCTGCTGAAAAAGGTTGAATCCTGGATTCGGTGCATCCCTACACTGTACTTGTACACCTAAATTAGCTTAACTGCCTAGGACCACAATCCTATGTAGGTTATTTTTGAAAAGAGGGTACACTGTGTTATACAAGCCACAGGACATCACAAAGCAATGTTTATATTGATATATTATACAAGTTATTTGGTTATTCATGTTGTTTGTAGAATTTTTTTTTAAATGTTTTTTTTTTTTTTTTTTTACAAAATTCTAAAACTTTCATGTGTTTTGTGATTATCTTCCATTTATTTACATGTTTACCTCATAACCAAAAATAGACAGTGACGCTTCTGTATAATTGATTAGACAAATCTTTTTCACATATCGTTTATTTAGATTTGTAACTTTACAGAGGTAGAACCACATTCACCACTCACACAAGTGACAGAGACAAACTGCTTACATTTCAACAATGCAAAGTTGTTTTCTATAGGAAGACTAGGAAATTAGTTGAAACACATTACACACACTCTGGCATATTTATCTTATGAAGGTCCCAAGAGAATCTGTGAGTCCATCTCTATATCAATATCTCTCATACCTTTTCGAATTCCACCATCTGAAGCACAGGTAAAATCTCCAGAGCTCAGCAAAAAGCATGAGGCCCCAGTCTTGTTTCTGTCTTTGGCACTGGCACGTCTCATTATCCTTTTCTCATCTAATGGCATGAACTGCACGGGATCTTCATGATCCTCGTCTGACATTACAGCATTGGCATCTCCATTCTGCTTGGAATCTAACAAGGAAGAAAGATGTTCTTAGAAACACAAACCTGGAAGCTCTTACTATCATATCAATTTGCTGCATTTGTTTTTACCAAACTATGGAGATAAAGCATCCAGTTTGGTTTGGAATAATGTATTCTATATTAGCAAGAATTTTAGCATAGCATAACAACTGTAAGACGTAGTCCTGCTCAAAGCTCTCCAAAATCCTATAAAAGTGCATAGATATTTGGAGTGTTTTCTTAAATTCATGTCCCTTAATTAAAAAGTATACCCTTTATGGATTGTTATGACAAATATGATTTAAAAAGTGGAGGTTTCTATAAAATTAGAGGTGGTATAAAACAAGCTCAGTGAGTCAAAGAGCACGTTCCCTTGGTTTTTGCCTATGTGAAATTATTAAAAGGTGAATGTTGTTTAAATGATTTTATTTTGGAAATTGAAATTTAAAAATGTAAATAAAAAGTAAAAAACATAGTCATCTAAAACCTGTCATGATTCGGTAGAAGTCAATTGAAAGTATATCTTCTGCATTCAAGCAATTTTGCTTTGTGATTTTTTCAGCCCCAATGAAAATGCATAGAAAAATTGAATTTGCTACTTTCTCTTTCAACGTTATGCAACTGATTAACCCATTTAAAATTTTAGAACAGTTGTGCAACTTTAATATTTTGTATGGTCTATGAAAGTAAGTACAGTGCCTTGCAATAAAATATTCACCCTTGACAAACACTCTCATTTTGTTAATTGTATGATCAATATTTCGATTTTTTTTTTTAATTTATTTAAATATTGAAACATCAAATTCATTTTTATATGAGTGTTTTAAGGTAGCAGCAAATAAAATTTATAAAAAATAAACAGAAATTTGGAATATGCTGTTTGCATAAGTATTCAAATCCCACACTTTGTATTTTGTTTTTTTAAGCTTTGGTCGAGAATGATTTTGTCAGGCACATTTGCTTCAATTTGAACAGGTTATTCAGATGACACTTGTGTGCCATCATTTTCCTATAGTACCAGATCCTTTTTTGGAACAATTAGGGCTTTGGTTGAGCTACTATAGGACAGTCACCTTTTTGTTCTTCAGCCACTCCAGTGTTAATTTGGCCTTGTGTTTGGGATCATTCTCCTGCTGAATGATGAACTTTCGCCCAAGCTTCAGTTTTTTAGGCTCTACAAAATATTAAAGTGGGGGGTTGAATACTTGTGCAAACAGAATGTCAATATTTTCTTAAGATTCTTTTCTAACATCAACAATGTCATATTAAAGTAAAACAATTTTAAGTTCCAGTATTTGAAATAATAATATATCAGTGAACAAAATTTCATGATTGTTATTCAGTAAAATTACAGAATTGTCAAGAATCTTCATACTTTTGCAATAAGTTCCACAAAAAGTACTTATCTTATAAAGGCAAATTTCTTTTGCATGGAAATGATCTGAAGCCTCTTTGAAAAGAGATATTTCAAGTTATGCCCACATTTAGGGTGGTGGCAGACGGGATATTGGTCGTCCAGCGACAAATCTTCTCTACTTATCTACCAAAATGCCTTCCTGCAGGCAAGAGTACGAATCACTGGCGGGATTGCATACGAGAGACAGATTGGTCGCCCAAAGTACAGAAGATTTGTCACTGAGCGACTAATCTCCCCGTCTGTCACTACCCTTAGGACAGATTCTCTTAACCCAAGTCACCCATCTTTACGTGGATGTCCTAGCATTGTTAAAAACAGAAAAGATTCTCTTAATCATTCCACCACCGATAACATCCCAGAAATTTCTATCAGGTTAATGACTCCACCTTCATCCCCTTATCCACAGGCTTTGGGATTATTTTTGCGTCTGTCTTCTCCTTCACTCCTCATATTAAATCAATAATGAAACCATATCACTTTCATCAGAATTAATTCTAAAATATGTAGTTTTTTGCAGGCCTGTGCCCAACCTGTACTCACTTACCCCCCAGCCTGACTAAGACCCCGTTACCTGAATCCTCGTCCCTATCCATGTCTACTTGCCCCATCCCTGATGTAAGTGTCACATAAACGAGAAGTGATGTCACATTAACGGTTTGTCATTTTGCTAGGGGTAAAGGTGGTCATACCTGGGCAGATTACAGCTGCCAATATTTGTCCTTTACACTGATTTGGCAGCTTATCTGCCCGTGTCTGGGGGCTTCCGACAGGTCCCATAATTGATCTCAGGACAAAAATTGTCCTGATATCGATCTGGCAGGTTTGTTTTATCCCTCAATCAAGGACCGCATCAGCTAGTTGATGCGGTCCTAGGACCTGTCATTGGACATTTCCTTCATTATAATTTGAATCTTTGGCCCTTGGGTCAAATGATTGGATTAACCGAGTATCACCCTGCCTTCAGTGGGCATATTAGGTAAAGATCCACTCATTTGGCAACCTCACAAAATGAATGGATCTTATTATGTATTACCACATTAAAGTACATTTTATTCCACCCCCCCACCCCCAAAATGGTCACCTGTAGCTTACACAATGCAGCTAAATGGTGCGGGTGAACTGTCCACACCAGGAATACCAAATACTTTACTAATGCACAGCCTACTTTTAGAGATGATGAAACATTATGATCTACATCCATAAAAGCATTGTTAACATTCTGATCCATGGTAAAATGGCTTAATTTAGATATTACTTAAATATGATTTATTAAAAATGTATATTGCTATATTTATGTAACCTTACCGTAATAAGGTGAATGAAAAGCATTAAATAGGAGTGTGATTTAGACAAGCTGTTTGTTGACAGTGTCTTGAGAGCTAAAGGTCTACTGGTATATCCCAATCTACCTTCTGGACACCCCTGGTCCACATGGTCAGCACATCAAGGATATTCCACCCAAGGCACAAATGCATTATGGGTATTTCTAGGTACCTGACCTGCTGCGGGACTAATGGTACTAACAACATTCACTTTTTTTTAATCATGTCACACATATTGTAAAATGTAATTCTCTATTAATTTACTTTTCCCACTAGAGACTACAATGCTACACCTGATTTGGAATTATTTCTTAGGGTGTCAGGTCCCCTTTATAGGAATATTTTGAAGCTAGTTTTTTCCTAATGGCCTATCCCTTACAAAACCTGCAGTATAGTTGGATGTCAATAAACACCTGAGCAGTGGCATACCTTGTTTGGGGTGGGGGGCGGCACACATCCATCAGTCATCAATTTCTAGTAACTTTAAAAGGGATGGTCACAATTTTGTAACATCTCCTTACTGTCTCTATTGTATAGCACTGTCTATCGGAGTAGGTGCTTACCCAATCCGGGCAAGATTGCTAATATCTCACTTGAGTGGTTGGCCTCCTCCACTATCATGGTGCAGAATTAGTTTTCAGCCAGGAAAACGCAAGACGAGTGCGAGTGTGGTGCTACTACATATGCTCCATACCTTACTTGCTCATTTGCATAGAATTAACTTATTGACATCCATGACAATAAACTGTATGCAGACATGCAAGGAAGAGTCAGGACAATGTGAGCTTCAACTACTGTGCATTCTCTGTCTCTTCCTCACTCATTATTTCTTACCTGGCTGAATCAGCAATTAGAGCACTTCATGGGAGGGGGTGTCAGGTAACTGAAAATTTGATGGGATTCTGTCATGATTTATATGGCGTACTTTGCAAATAATTCTACAATGTAAATTTTTTTCTTAAAGAAAGAAATCTATTTTTTTAGTTGTAATATTATTGTGTAGTGTTCAGCCAGTCATCTCAGAGCATTGTGCCTGATTCCATGCTTTCAGAAAGAGCCAGCACTTCTCAATGAAACGGCTTTCAGATAAGCTATTGTTCCTCCTTCTCAATGTACTTGGGCTTTTCCTTCATCAGTGCTATTCTCATGTCAACTAGGAGACACATTTAGCAATGCAAAAATATTCTTATTCTGAATTCAGCATTTCTGAAACCTTCAGGGAACCTGCTTTCTCAAAGCCTTCACTGTGTGTGACTGAATGCAAGTAGATCTTATTCAACTCAATGAAGGTAAAGCACAGAAAGGATTTCTCTCTGCCTGAAAAAAAATATGCAGGCTTAGAACAGTAGCGCTAATGATAAGTATGCCCTTGGCCTAATAGTTTAGGTAGATAAATGCATACCTCCAGCCTGTCCCGTTTTCTGCGGGACAGCCCCCATTTACTGTCCTGACTTTCACTTTGGTATCCTGCAATGACTCAAGAAAAAGATAAAACGTTTCTGAAACTTAATTAAAATAAGCGGCTTTTTGGCAGAGCCCAGAACAGCCAGCAGCTGCACTTAGATACATTTGTAACAATTTAAGATAAGCAAAGAAACAATTGTAGCTATTACACGATAAGCAGGTCTCTTGGTAGAACTGAGACTGACAGCTTAAAGGACAATTCTTTTTCATTAACAAAACTGTTATAACATATAAAACTTTGTACTCAGACTCCCAGAAATGTGTTAAAAACTTTCATAAGCTGCCAAATGTTGTAAAATGGACACAGTAAGTAGGGGGTGTGGCCGTAAAATGGGCATGGTCAAAAATCTTGCCGCACTGCACACTACCAAAGGTATCAGGGAGCTGTTATCTGGTTACTTTCCCATTGTTCTGTTGATAGGCTGCTGGGGGGGAAGGGAGGATGATTATATAATTCCAACTTGCAGCACAGCCATAAACAGTGACTGAAATTAATTAAATTATCCATTTAAAAATGTGTTTTCCTCTGACAGAATCCCTTTAAAGAAAACAAGATTATATTGCCAGTAGGGACAGTATACAGACAAGTAACAAATAAGCAAACATCTTTACATTGTATTAAAAGGTTCCGTTCATGGTAACATTTGAGTTTTTAAATGTGATCCATCTTTAATTCATCAGAATCCAAGTTTATGAAATTTGTTCATCCTTAATTCTTTGGCAACAGTGTATGCACATGGGTATATTGTCTCCATGCAGCATTTTATTTGACTACAGCAATTTCTCTTATAAACGAATAAACAAATCTTTTATCAACTGATGGCAAAATATAAAGGAAAGACACACACAAAATGGCAAAAAGCACTAAATGGCATGTATTATCATTCAGATGAATTTTATTGTGAGAAAAAAAAACTGGATGCTTGTGAACAATGTATGGCTTTGACATTAACAATAGATGCAATTTCTAATAACTAGAATTCTATAAAATATTCATATATCTATATATACGTATGGAACATTATCAGTTTCATTAAAGGACCAGTAACCAAAATATGAATATGGTTTATATGCATTGAGATATAATGTACTATAAGGCTATAGAGGCTGTTTCTCCTGTTTTTGGTGTTACTGGAATAATATACTGGTGTAGACAATTCAAAGAAAGTAAGACCACAACACATCAGAACATTCCATTTTATGCAAGCATGCATACATACATACACATGGAGACTAAAATCATTCTAATTACTCAAAAAGGAAGTCTCTTTTCACCATTTAAAAAGTGCCGCTACATTACCTAGGATTTTATTTCTTATAAAAACTAATAATATTAAATCTGTTACACTTTTTAAGTAAAGAGAATCTCCTCTTCAGAAACACTGTAGCAGATAGAGCAGAAAGAACTGTACCAGCAGGTTCTGATTTAGAAATAATTCTAATTCAGAACTACTAATAATTCAGAAAATTCAGAACGTTATTTTTACAGATTTGTTAATTTGTTGCACCTGAGGAAGGGCCCGTTGTGGTCCGAAACATGTAGTGCTCCAAATACTACATTAAAAGTATTGAAAAGGCTCTCCTGTTGTACGTGTGTATAAGATTTGTTAAGTCCCATCGAAGGGCACGAGACACTGTGAACCCCCCCCCCACACACACACACACACACGCACACACACTTCTATTCTCACAGCAAGCATAAAAGCAGTATAATAATCCTTTAGTCTGGCTAAAAGGCCAAATATAATTTAGGTTAGACTATGTCAACTATTGGCTCTAGTGCAGCATGGTTTCTCAGTGGGTAGCACTTCTGCCTTGCAGTGCTGTTCTCTTGTGACTGTGTGGTTTTCCTTCCACACTCCAAATACAGCAGGTTAACTGGCTCCTGATGAAATTGGCCCTACTGCATCAAATAATAGAGGGACCTTAGGGACCCCACTAGTCAAAGACCTCAAAAATAAACCTTCAAAAGATTGGCATTGGCAGATAGCAACAGGCTGGGGAAACCTGTTCTATTTATATTTATCATATAGGCACTGAGGACCGCCCCTATAGCTATGGCCAATGTAGACTTTGCCACTTTTAAATACCTTGCCTGCCTAGATATCGACTAATAATATCAGCTGTGATTAAGGAAAGTCACTAGAAATCAACAAACAATCCCATGTGCCTATAGTACCAGGCTTTGTTCAGATAACTGCTTAAATGACAATGGGATATCCTAAAGCCCAGCGTGATCCAGTCCCGGATGGCTAAAAGAATTGATTTCACACAAGCTCTTAATGGAATATGTGATATAAAAGCAGACGACAAAATAGAAGGGGATTCATTCAATAAAACCTTTTTTTAACAATAAAGTCAATGGAACTAAGAATGGAACAGGACAGGAACCTTCTTAATATTGGTGGTGGGGAAAAAATGATGTATTTTATATATATATATATATATATATATATATATATATGATGAACAAAAGAAAAAGCTTGCACTCTCAGGACTTACCAAAAATTAGTTGTATTTATTAGTGACACTAATAAATACAACTAATTTTTAGTAAGTCCTGAGAGTGCAAGCTTTTTCTTTTGTTCATTATCTAAATACACTGGCTTTATGCACCCAGGCACTGTATACCTAAATACGAGCGTGCTGGCTTTTTGGACTCTTTTATATATATATATATATATATATATATAATAGTCCAGAGAAAGCACTCATGGCATAATCCATAGGCTGTGTAACAAAGTGTATTTATTCATACATGGTGTATATAAATATATATACTATATATGATGATATCTTTTTTCTATAAAAACTACTGTCTTTATTTAATTGGTTCACAGAGGGCAGAAGTGAAGAGTAGAAGAAATTCACATTCAAAATGCAAAAATGTGGTGAAGTTTTAAGATGTGGCCACCTCTTCCAGTGGTAGAAATTGCTGATGTTTTAATTCAAAGGATAGTTGCAAAAGGAATTGTTTTCAAGGGTTTATTTACATAGTCCCAAACCAGTACAAATATGA
The DNA here is from genome assembly GCA_024363595.1 of Xenopus borealis. Taxonomy (NCBI): domain Eukaryota; kingdom Metazoa; phylum Chordata; class Amphibia; order Anura; family Pipidae; genus Xenopus; species Xenopus borealis. Next base: position 58,523,974 of record CM044434.1, on the reverse strand, counting down.
AACTGCCTGAAGTGCTTCTGTGAGACACTAGCTGCCTCTGTGCATGTTTTTCTGGTAACTAGTGTCTGACAAAAATGTTCACAAGCACTTGTCATGCACTTTCAAAGTAATTGGGTTGTGGGTGCTTAAAGCTTATGGTACAGTCCTGTCTGCCATTATCCTAACTAACTCAGGAATGCCTATACTTTACTATGATGAGGTCTACTTTTAGGGGCAGATTTATCAAGGGTCGAATTGCAAATTCGAATTTTTGAGTGTCAAAATTCACACAGTCAAATTTCAATCCCCCCTATTCAAATGTAAATGCAAATCTGAGATTTATCACACCGTGACCATGGAATATTCAAATTACAATTTTCGGGTTGGAACCGTTCGATCGAATATTACCAATTTGTTTTTTTTTTCTTAAATAACCTCCCAGCCAAATTGTGTGTATATTTGAATAAAAAAAAATTCACATGAATTTGAAATTCGACCTTTGATAAATGGGCCTCCCTGTGATGATCTCCCATTATGATCTACATCCATGAAAGCATTAGCATTCTGTTGCATGGAAAATACTACTTGAATATTGATTTAGGAGAAAATGTATATTGCTATACTTAACAAACAGTAATTTCTTATGTAACCTCAACGTAATAAATATATGAACAAAAAGTATGAAATAGGAGGGTGATTTAGACAAGCTGTTTGTTGACAGTGTCTTGATATCTGCTGGTCATCAACTGAAGGTCTACTGGTAGATTCCACACCTCTGCTCTAACTAGTATTTGTCGTGAACGAGCCGGTGCACCTATAACAACGTGTTGTTGTGATCCATGGCTTGTCCCCTTATCTGGGCCTAAAAAGCAACTGGGTAACGTGCTTCAGTAAATCTTTCTGCATTGCATGCAATATAAGTCTAAATAAAGCTCCCATGGGATCAAAACCAAACTGTGGAACTTGCCTGGGCTTGACCCTAATTAGATCTCATCCCAAGAGGTTATTTTACAGTTGTTGTCTTAATAATGGTTGTATATAGGTCATCCTTAGTGAAGTAGTAAATCAATGAAATCAATAAACCATTAAATTGACTAATGGTTTATAAACTTTTTTTTTTTTTTTTACAAAAGACATAAGATGTAAGAACAACAGTTGTTCTGTCTTCTGTCCTTTCCTGCACTTCATTGTCCTTTCTAGTTGTCGTCTTATATGGTGAGAGTTGAACATCTACTTTTTTTATTGTGAAAAGGGTGTTAAAGCAGAGTAAGAATTTTAAGAACAACACATTGGCATGCAAAATCATATTCCCATTGTTTACAATTGTCTTAGAAAAATTGGCAATTTAAAAAAAAAATTCCCAGAACATAAGTATAACAAGGTAAGAAAGACTGCAAAAATTTTGTTTTATGCCATGCTATTAATATTGCTTTCACCGACATTCCATTTTGAAAAAATGCAGTTCTTCTGCATTTGTTTGAAACACTTACATTAAGGATTCTTTACAAATAAATTTTCTACGTAGTAAATGCAGTTGGCCATAGAAACCATTGAGCTTTGAGCAGCCTATTACCAGATGCAAAATAAAAGTATCTGACTGGGGCTTTGGACTACTAAATTGGTGCAATTTAGCACCTATGGTCATAAATCAACCCCCTTGTGTCCACATTAGTTTAAAAGATTATGACCTGCAGAGCATAATAACTCCATATAGCTTAAATGCTGCTAGAACAAAATGATCTTTGTGTAGGCCCTTGCCAATTTTATGTTTACATTTATGTTTATGTTTACATTTTCAATGTAAACTATGAAACAGAAAAATGTGTTTTCCTTAAAACAGCTAAACGTATCCATATTTTTTTTCCAGATAATTGGGATTAATTTGCACATCTCACTAAAGAAAACTAAATGCAGGTGGTACATTTTTCCTTGCAGTTAAACAAAATATTGAACAAATGAAAGCAGCTACAATGATAGGATGATATTGTATCACAAAATTCTAGGCATTGATTTCACAGCTCTGTAACCACGTAATACAGTGAATGGTTGCCATTCATATGACCAGATGAAGAAAGTGAAATTCAGAATTTGAAGCCATGAGCTTACTTACACGTGTATGTTTTGTTTCTTTTTGAAACCAGCATATCCAGTGGCACTGAGGTATTAGATTGGCCTTGAATTTTACTTCTTTTCAGATAATGGTCTCTTACCTGACCTCTTTTTCTCTGTTAACTCCTCGGAAGCCAATGGGCAGGTATCACTCTGGGTGCTGTTTCGATGAGAGTTGTCCTCAGATTTTAGCGTTGTTTGAGAGTCCATCTGGGTAGTCTTCGGGACATGCTTTTTTTTCTTCTTTGGAAGTTTTTGTTTAGCCATAGCCAGGGAATAATACATTCCAAAATTATTTACAATAACAGGCACTGGCATGGCAATGGTGAGCACACCAGCCAAAGCGCACAAGGCACCCACCAGCATACCAGACCAGGTTTGTGGATACATATCTCCATATCCCAATGTGGTCATGGTCACGACTGCCCACCAAAAGCCTATAGGGATATTCTTGAAATGGGTATGATTACTTCCAGTTGGGTCTGTGGGATTTGCACCAATTCGCTCTGCATAATAAATCATGGTGGCAAATATGAGCACTCCCAGTGCCAAAAAGATAATCAGAAGGAGAAATTCATTTGTGCTAGCCCTGAGTGTATGTCCCAGAACCCGCAGACCAACGAAATGCCTGGTCAGCTTAAAAATACGTAAGATCCGGACAAAACGAACAACCCGTAAGAATCCTAATACATCCCTTGCAGCTTTAGAGGATAACCCACTCAGGCCCAACTCCAGGTAAAATGGGAGGATGGCTACAAAATCTATTATGTTCAAAAGGTTCTTTACAAAGAGCACTTTGTCTGGACAGCAAATAATTCGGACAAGAAACTCCAGCGTGAACCAGAGGACACAGACCCCTTCAATGTAGGTAAGGATAGGTTCTGTTTCCATTCCCCCCACCACTAAAATATCTGTTTTGTTCCCATTAGTCACTATCTCTGTAACATTTCTGTTCACAATAAATGACTCGTGGGTCTCCAAGCAGAATGTTGTGATGGACACAAGGATAAAGAAGAGTGACACAAAAGCTACCACCTGCAAAAAAAAGAAAGAGAAAAAAGCTGAACATACAGTCATATGTTAGTGAGCCATGAATATTCTCATAAACAGTGCTTAGTGATGTCAGGTATAATCACTGCATATCACTGCATCTTTTGTGCTGATGCACTTCACATGCTTTGTGCTGCTGTCACTTACTGAGCTTAGGGACCCACTCACAATATACAGTACACATAGAATAGAAATGTCACAATATAAGGCTGATTAGTCATAAATATGGATAATTACTACATGGCAGCACAGAATCCAGTGCAATTAGCATCAGAATTTAATAATCAGCCCTGTATCATCAGCTTATATTACAGGGAAACCTCATTTTCTGCTGGATAATTAGTGACGACCCCTAAGCTTAGCTTCTCAACAGCTGCTCAGAGCCCACTGAGCGTGTAAGTGTCACAGACACTTTCTGAGAAGGTGACCCCTTGTGGCAAGTTTGAAGTCCTGGATCATTGCTACTATTAACAAGCTGAAACTTTAGGCTGGTGCAATTTTTAGTGTTTCCTTATCCTTTAAGTTTAATGGCACGGGGGGCTTTTCGAACCCTGCATTTCTAAACGGCCGGAATATACTTACATTGTAATAAACAGAAAGGGCTTCTACATGTGTTTATCCGGTGATAACTTGGAAATGTGGACTCTGCAACTACTATCACCTGCACTTACCTTTCTTACCTTTCCCATGCATCGCTAGCACAGATTTACTACAATTGCATATACGCAGTAATTAAAATCTTAAAAGATGACTCTACTGCACGTGTGGGCCTAAATCTGATGAGGCCCTGGGAAAGAGAACATGGAGGTGCAGCATCAATTTTTTTTCTGAGCACAGACCCAGCAAAGAATAACTTGCAGACTGTCTTGAAAAATGGAAAAATTTATCAGCAACTGAATTGCTTACATTAGATTTACCATGACCTGGATGAATGAAAATCTTCATAGTCTTAACTTGCTGACTGGATTCATTTTGTGTTGCCCAATATATATTACTTTCCTGTATGCCACGTACCATTACTTTAAAGGAGTTGTTCACCTTTGAGTTAACTTTTAGTATGATGTATAGAGTGATATTCTGAGACAATTTGCAATTGGTTTTAATTTTTTATTATTTGTGGTTTTATTGTTATTTAGCTTATTATTCAGCAACTCTATAGTTTGCAGTGTCAGCAATTTGGTTTCTAGGGTACAAATTACCCTAGCAACCCTGCATTGATTTGAATAAGAGACTGGAATTAAATAGGAGAGGAACTGAATAGAATGATAAGTAATAAAAAGTGGCAATAACAATATATTTGTAGCCTTACAGAGCATTTGTTTTTAGATGGTGTCAGTGACCCCCATTTGAAAGCTGCAAAGAAACAGAAGAAAATTGCAAATCATTAAAAAACTATGAAAAATAAATAATGAAGACCAATTGAAAACTTTCTTAGAATTGGCCCTTCTACAATATACTAAAAGTTAACTTGAAGGTGAACCACCCCTTTAAGGATACTGGCACATGGCATAAGTCCTCAGTATGCACTGGCAGGCATAGAATCAGGCTGTCCGTGCACACAGTAGGCAGAATCCAGCAAGGAAATGCAAAGCTATGCCATTGGCCTTAGTGCAGTTATCCCCAACCAGTGGCTCATGAGAAACAGGTTACTCACCAACCCCTTTGATGTGCTTCCAGTGGCCTGAAAGCAGCAACTTAATTTTTTAATCCCTGGCTTGGAGGCAACTTTTGGTTGCATAAAAAAACAGGTGTATTGCCAAAAAGAGCCTCCTGTAGACTGCCAGTCCACAGACTTGTAAATGGCCAATCACAGAACCTATTTGGCACCCGCAGGGACTTTTTTCATGCTTGTGATGTTTTCCATCTTTTGTTATATGTGAATGTGGCTCACAGTAGAAAAAAGTTTGGGGACCCCTGCTTTAGTGTATACAGTATGCAGATTACTTGACAAAGCACAACAGGTCTATTGTGACAGAAAATGTCCCAGTGCAAGCAAAAAATGTTTATCCCTTACACTTACAGATGAAGTAGTAATTAGTGGTAATTCAGTTTCCATTAATGTGCACACAGGGCCACCATTACTAATCATGGGGACCCATACTACAGGGCCCTCCCTAGGGGCTCCTAACTGTTAGTTCACTGGTCACCTGGGCCCTCTGGGAGGTGGTCCGTGCGTTCAAGTACAATGATAAAATAAAATACTTATGCATGCATGGTAACTCCCCTGATTTTACCCGTCAAGCCCCATTATGCCATACTCCACCAGCTTCCATGCAATCCACACCTCCTTTGCTCCTCTTGGGGTGATATCCGCTATAGAGTCCCTGGCTGCAGTACCCCCTATACAACAATGCCAGCAACCCTGTGTGCGCACACCATTAATCTGAGAGTACATCATTTTCTAGCCAAGCATTCTCAATTGGGCAGGTTATACCTATATACACTTTTTTCAACCGGTAATGGTAAATTGTTTTGCTTTCTCATGTGCTTCCTGTAATTTGCTGAGTAAAGGTGGCCACAGACGCACTGATAATATCATATGAAATTAATTTTCATACGATATTCGGTGTGTGTAGGCTGGGAGATATTGCCAGAAGACTTGGATATCGGTTCTCTTGCTGATTGGGCTTGCGGGAAAATTTTCACTGGGGCCTTTGAAGGCACCTGAACATCTGCCATTGTTAGTGCTGAATCATCGGATACAGGTAGAATTCTGTTTTTCTACCTGTATATCTGATGATTCAGCTCTACACATGTGTGTTGAAACGAATGATCTGTCATCGAAAGATTTTTTTCCAGGAAAGATCGCAATTATTACATCTATGGCTACCTTTAGTTATACAACATGACAACCCTCTTTGCTACTGTTTTTGCTTGACAATGAACAGATAGGTCAATTATTCAGTGGAATTGGCCTGGTCACCAAAGTATATATCTATCAAGTAACCAGGAACCTAAAAGCATAAAGTAGCTTTAGTCTCCTTATATGCTATGCTTACCTCAAGACATAACCAAAACACTTGCTGTTCCATCACATGTCCTATTAACTGAACTCATGCTGAGCAAGGGGATATACTGCCCTTTCAACAGACAATAGTAAAATTATTCTAACCTATTTTTAGGTCCTGAAATTGACTTTGGACATTACATAGGAAACCCATGTCTTGGCAATGATGTTTACAGGAAAAATTTGGCTGAATAAACAGCAATAAGAAAAAATGGTCTGTTTTAGAATTTGAGGAGTAGTTACTGTTCTTTACTGTAAAAAATACTTGCATAAAGCCACAGGGGCTACACGAATATTCTGGACACTCCTTATCAATATTGACATGAGTACTTCAGCATATATATGGAGCCACATAATATTCATGTGCAAAGTGGGCTATCTTACTTTGAAATGCTTGGAATCAGTGGTGTAACTACCAGGGGAGCAGGGGGTGCAATTGCACCAGGGTCCGCTCCCTCTTGGGGCCCACTGGAGAGGCTAGAAGAACTCCAACTCATAGGAGGAGAGCCCAATAGGGGTGCCCAGGTGCCAATCCTGCACCAGGGCCCACCAGCGAGTAGTTAAGCAACTGGTTGGAAATATGGAACTCAATGGACATTCCCTGTACCTGACTGCTATACTGCTAGTGTGTTCAAGGACTGTTATGGAGTACACAAAAAACTGTAGCAACAATCATTTGTGAATAAATAAATGAATAATTTAAAAGCATGTTAGAACTGCTGTTGTTTCTGGAAAAACAACTAAATACTTGGACTTGTTTGATGGCTATACCATATGATTTGACCTTAGAACAGTTAATACAGTTTCACAGATTGTAGGTTCAATTGTCTCTGTACTAAATAGCTGGTTTATGGCACTATGGGGAAATACAATGAGGAGAAATGTAGTGCAATATAAGGCTTGAATTTAATTTGCACCATGTCTATTGCACAACAGCAATCAGCAAGTACAGCTCGCCATTTTTTTTAAAGCAGCAAATGTCAGCTATTGGTCACTGGACAGTTGCAAACTTTGCCTCTTGACATTCACCATATGAATACCCTCTTCTGTGCCAATAACAAGCATTCGGTGTTTGCAAAGGGTAAAGGAGATGTACACTAAAACGTTGCTTTTGGTTGTGATATAAATGCAGCACAGAGCTCTCTGAAATCTCCTTGTGAGGAAGAACAGGACACAAGGCCAAAAGAGCGGGAAGCACTACCTGGCGCTGGGAAACTCACCCGAGCAGCCCTGGATGAATAGGGATCTTCGAACAGAGCCCAGAACTTGGGTTGCCAGACTTTCCAACAGCCCCTTGACCTGTCCGTCCTCTCCTCCATGCAGAGCAGCTCAGGGGACGAACCTTTATTCTCGTCTTCCCCGTCATCGAGCTCCACGTTCTCAAAAATGTCTAGAGCCTCCTCGGCCTCCCGGTGCTGGCGGTAGGTCATCCAGCAACAGGGCTCCACGTCCGTCTCATCTATCCCCCAGAATGCCAGCTCGTCCTCAAACAGGGGGCCGCAGATATCTGCCGGGCAGTGCAGCTTGCCTGTGCGGTAGTAATTGAGCACATAGGAGAAGATGCCTGGGTGTCTATCAAAGAAGAATTCCGTCTGCTGAGAATCTAATTCGGAGCTGCTGGAGGTGTCGGGGTCAGCCAGCCAGGCCAGGCGTGTGCCAGGTAAAGTCCGTAAGGTGCTCTTGTAGGTCTCATGGCGAGTCCCCCCCACATTGATGGTTATCTTGCCGGAGTCTTCCCCTTTGGCTATCTCTTCTTTCAGACATGTTTTTGAGGGAGGTTTGTTCCCAGACTTGCGCCCACGATAGGATGACACACACACCGAACTAATCATAGATTTCCTCGGGTGAGCGCCTGCTGCAGTCTAGGGAGCCTGGCAGAGACGCTGCCTGGGGGTGTTGGCAGAGGCCGGGGAGGCAACCTCTCAACAGGTGACAGAGAGCGGGAGAGAGAGAGAGACGCAGAGAGTCGGGCGGTGCGGGGAAGGGGTGTGACAGGGATGAGGAGGAGGAATTGGCTTTGGCAATTGGATAAGTCGCTAAGCAATCAAGGAGGAAAACAAAGTGTCCTTCTTCTCAGGTGCTCGTGCCTGACAGGGACCTTCCCAGCTAATGAGCAGCCTGACCCCTATCTCTCTGCGTCCTGCTCCTGTCCTTGACTGTCTCAGGTACTGGCCAGCGACCCTGGTTAAAGATCAGACTCTTCCCATCCCCTATAGGTAGCGGCTACTAATTTTCTCAGCGCTATCAGTGTCTGCCTAATAAGCTGCTGCTTTTTTCCCGGTATTGCCCGAGATGCCAATTCACCCCGACACTGAGCGGCTTCCTTCCCTTTCAGTGTGAGAGCAGGTTGTTCCCTGCCAGGGCGCTCTCTTTATCGCTCAGCAGAATCTCGCAAAATACGCTTTGTTGCTCTACACTTTCATCGCACCTTTCCTCTCTCTCGCTTCTCAATCAACAATTGGGCTCCCGTCGGCAATCAAGAGGGCTACGGATTGGCGCAAACTTGCAGAATCGCAACGGCTGGAATATAGGTGGATGATTCCCCAGATCAGTGACAGCTGGATTGCGCCGATCAACTTAACAAGAAGACGCTGGATCGGCTGCAGATGTTTTCTCTGGTCACCCAGCAACAGAGGGAGACGGTGGGGCTGCGGGTGTCTCTGATGATCTTCCCCAGTAGGAATGGAGGTTCCCTGGCGTGTCAATGTCACGCTCTCTGTGCAGATGTGAGACGGGGGTGCTGCACAAGCCTCACTAACCCCCAGATTTCACAGAAGAGACGCAGATTGTCCTTGCGATCGGGACTTCGCAGTGAGGCAGCAGCAGCAGGTGGAGGCAGGCGCTTCTCCCAGTAACCCCTTCAGCCCCGACGTTTGCCATTTATGTACACTGGGCGGTGGGAGGTACATGCGAGGGAAATCGATAGAAAAAGGGCAGAGTGGCAGCTCTTTCTCCTGGGCTTTTTACAAGACTAGAAAGCGCTAATAATGGGCAGAGTCATCTGGAGGATACCTGCTCGCACGCGCCTACGTTAGCGCAAAGCCAGGGCGCAAGGATAAGGGCAACACACGGGAAACAGCAAAACTACAATTTTAATCATTGTTTAGAGGACACGTCTGAGCGGCACCTTAGGCGATACTATAATATCTGTAGCAGACGGCGGTGAATCTGTTCTCCCTTGTCCTTTGGTGAATTAGCGAGCGCCACTTCAGCGCCTTCTGTAGCGAGACAATACGGGTGTGTGATGCCATATAGAAGTAATGCACTACGACTGCTGGAAATAAAAGTTTTTAGTCCTGAAGGCGACAAGGAGCGTCAGCACTAGCGACTGTTGTTACGCGCTGCTGTTCAAACGCTTCTAGTGTAGCCCTGGATATTAATAAAACAAATTATATTCCATTTATCGTCCATCTGGTTATAACATTAAAAAAGTAGACTACATTCTTTATACATTTATAGATCACACTTGGCCAGAACTGAACAGTAACATTTATTTTATGTTAAGGCCCCCGGATTTGTGGAGAGGCCACCTAGGCCCCAGCCTAGGGCTGCAGCCTGCAGGATTCTAGGGGGCAGCATGTAGGGTTGCCACCTTTTCTTGAAAGAAATACAGTCCTTCCTATAAATTTATCTTTTTCCCCTTATTAATGACATTGGGATGAACCCAGGACTGGACTGAGAATCAAAATAGGCCCTGGCATTTCAGGTACACAGAGGCCCAATCAGCCCACATAGAGGCCCAAACAGTCCCCACCAGCCCACTAAATACTGACTTTCTATGGCACCTTATAGCAGCCCATCTGGCATTTGCCCTAACCCACAGATTGCCAGTCCGGGCCTGGATGAACCATCAAAAATACCGGCCAGGTGGCAACCCAAGCATGCTGCCCAACCACACCCACATTGTTTCAGAAATGTAAATTTCCCATGTGCCAATTCCCATTGCTCCGCCCCGATAATAAAAAATTTGGGCGGGACAGGCCGACAAACAACAGCAAGCCCACTATGTAAATCCGGCCCTTTTTATGTTTATGTTAGTCTAAGAACACAAAAGCTAGGTAAATACATTAAGTTGAAAATCTATATAAATGTTTTTTTTTTTTTTTAATGTTTCGTGTTACTTTCCCTTTAAGTACATGCAGGTCGATGATAGGTTTGGGAAGTGGTTTGGTAATTTCAATCATAGGGTGTAGCTGTTGATGAGGGACACCTTACCTGAAATCTCAAAACTATCTCCCAGTGACATATTCAGGCCCCCAAAATGTTTACAGGTTGAATTGTTTAACCAATATTTATTGAAACTGTTTATGAATTAGGACTTCATTGGGCCCCGATACCCCCTGCTCCCCTGTAGTCATAGTAACATAGTAAGTTAAGTTGATAAAAGACACATCCATCAAGTTCAACATTTTATGTCCTGTAAGCCATTTTAAGTATATTTTATCCAGAAGAAGGAAAAATACTTATTTGAAGCCTACAATTTGCCTCAGAGGGCGGCAAAAATTCCTTCCTGTCTCCAAAATCAGACTAGTCCCTGAATCAGGCCGGGACGGGCAATCTGTGAGTTCAGGCAAATGCCCGATGGGCCGCTTGCTTTAAAATATAAATGGGCTGCTCACCTAAAAATGCAAATGAGGTTTGTCTTTAATATGTAGATAAGCCACTCACCTTAGAAATGTGCTGTCCATAACAGCCAGCCACAGCTTAGCCCATACCTGCCTTTGTTACTGCACATGCATATTGGGGTAACCAAGAATTCTGACCAACTTCAGTTAGTAATATTAGAGTTGCTTGCTACATACCCAATCCCTGATGATTATGATAGGTATGTTGGCAACTGGAGGATCCATGCTCAGAACAATCACTTCAGACACTCTATAGAAAACTGTGATATGTAGCATTAATTGCATGAGACAGACTAGTCTCTTGAAGTATGCCACACTTTGACCCTGTGACATACATGGTAATTAAAGTCCTCTTATCAGATGCATGGTCTAGCTGGGGGAACACAAAGGAAAATTTTGAATATACTGTAAGTATAGGGCCACTAATCTAACCAATAGAATAGTTGTGATAGAAACTGGGGTGAGGTATTTGTTGCAAGGGCCAGTTCCAGCACATAGGGTAGAGTCCTGCAGCGGGTCAGGTACCCGCGGGTTACCTGCAAAATCCCGCTGTACCCAGCAGGTTGCATGTAGAAGTTCTGGATGCGGGTATAGAAGCGGGCTGGTGGTTCTGCAGGTTTGCAGAATAATATCTATTAAAGGGGGTTTTCATCTTCCAAACACTTTTTTTC
>CM044434.1:58456145-58500688 GCA_024363595.1 Xenopus borealis | reverse complement strand
ATATTAATGAGTTGGTGATACTACAGAGATGTGCAATTAAAAGGTATAAAGGGATGGAAGATGTAAATTATGAGGGAAGACTATCTATAAAAAACAAGAAACTTTCAAGGGCATATGATTACTCTTTTTAAGTACCTTTAAGGGCATTACAGACAGATAGTGGGGAATCTTTTTCCCCATAAAAAGAATCAGCGCACCAGAAGTCACCCCTTTACATAGACGTACAGAACTTTAATTTGAAGCAACATAGGTGGTTCTTCACAGTGAGTGTCATAGGTTATTATAATGCTAAAATCTATAATTAGTATAGCTATTGGCATATATATTTTATACATGTGAGTCGATAGTAGTGTTCATATGTATGTGCATTGGGTTTCATTTGGAGGGGTTGAACATGTTGGACTTTGGTCTTTTTTCAACCCAACATAACTACAGTTGTGCTTATAAGTTTACATACCCTGGCAGTATTTATGACTTCTTAACCGTTTTTCAGACAATAGGAATGATAACACAAAAACTTTTCTTTCACTCATGGTTGGCTGAAGCCATTTATTGTCAAACAGCTGTGTTTACTCTTTTTAAATCATAATCACTACACAAACTACCCAAATGACCCTGATCAAAAGTTTACATACCCCAGTTCTTAATACCGTGTATTGCCCCTTTAAAGGAACAGTAACACCAAAAAATGTAAGTGTTTTAAAGTAAAGAAAATATCATGTAGTGTTGCCCTGCGCTGTTAAAACTGATCTGTTTGCTTCAGAAACACTACTATAGTTCATATACACAAGCTGCTGTGTAGCAATGGTGGAAAATTTAAAAACGGCTATGTGGCACAGGATAAGTAATGGATAACAGATAACATTATGTTCTACAGAGCTTATCTGCTATCTGCTGTGTAACTTGAGCCTTTTCTCCTTTGAATGGCTGCCCCCCATGGCTACACAACAGCTTATTTATATAAACAATAATAGTGCTTCTGAATCAACCACTGCAGTTTTACCAGTGCAGGGCAACACTGCATTATATTTTTATTACTTTAAAACAATTACATTTTTTGAGGTTACTGGTCCTTTAACATCAATGACATTTTGAAGTCTTTTGTGGTAGTTGTGGATGTGGAAGCTGCCCATTGTTCCTGGCAAAAAGCATCCAGTTACTGTAAATTCTTGGCAAAAAGTCTTGCATGAACTGCACGTTGGAGGTCTCCCCTGAGTGGCTCAATGATATTGAGGTCAGGGGACTGAGATGACCACTGCAGAACCTTCCCTTTATTTTACTATAGCCAATGACAGGTCAACTTGGCCTTGTGTTTTGGTTCATTGTCATGTTGGAATGTCCAAGTACGTCCCATGCGCAGCTACTGGGCTGATGAGTGCAAATTTTCCTCCAGTATTTTTTGTATTTCACCTGAAGGTTTTTCCTTGCATCCTGAACAATTTTTCTGGTAGGTGTGGCTGAAATTTTAGTTGATCTACCTGACCGTGGTTTGATTTAATCAGAATCCCTAATTTTCCACTTCTTAATTAGAGTTTGAACACTGCTGATTGGCATTCTCAATTCCTTTGATATTTTCTGATACCCCTTTCCTGTTTTATAGAGTTCAACTACCTTTTCCCACAGATCCTTTGACAATTTTTTTGCTTTTCCCATGATTTAGAATCCAAAAAACATGAGTGCAGCACTGGATGAAAGATGCAAGGGTCTGTCAGGAGCCCAGAAAGTCATTGACCTTTTATACACACCCACTAATTACAAGAAAACAGATCACAGGTGAAGATGGTTACCTTTAATAGCCAGTCTAACCCTTTTGTGCCAAGTTGTGTGAATGTTATCAGGCCAAATCACCAGGGTATGTAAACTTTTGATCAGGGTCATTTGGGTAGTTTGTGTAGTGATTATGATTTAAAAAGAGTAAACGCAGTTGTTTGGCAATAAATGACTTCAGCCAACCACTAACCATTTTTGTGTTATCATTCATATTCTCATAAATTCTGTATGTAAACCAAAAGGGAAACATTCACTACAAAACCTTGGAATAGTGAAAAAGTACTCAGAGGAGCACTGTGAGTGTTTAATAGCTATCTACTGGTTTAAATAAGCAAAAAGGTTTACTATAGCATTGCAAGTATTGAGTGAAAACCTTTTCTAAGAGATCTCTTATTGATGACACATAACTGATCCAACATCTGTAGGCAAACTGACAGTTTCTGTCTCCAAGGAGGATATACTTTCCACTGTCACTGGATGTCCTTATGTCACCGGCATAATCCCATGTAAGAAAAGTTTAAGAAGCAATTATTGACCATGTATATGTTTGTACAGTGCTACGAAATATGTTGGCGCTATAGAAATATATGTTAATAATAAATAAACTTGAAGCATCAAATCCCCAATTAGGCCCCCTATATTCTTGAGACAATAGGACTCCAGGACAACGTTTGCCATTGCCATTGTGTTGAGCTTTTATTGACCCAATTTGTATGTTTTAAATTACATAAACAATGTCCTCTTTTGCGATTAAACCTGTATAGGATTTAAGGTTCAGGTATATGTAATGCTTAAGGGGTAGCTTTTGTTTTTGTTTTTTTTTTAACATTAGTTCAATGACATGGGCTTGTGCTGAAATAGGCAAAGATTATCTCTAGATTTTATTTCTATAAAGGGACAAAATTAAGGCCAATTCCATAAGCCTTATTCCAACTTCTTTGTAAGGGCCCGTACACACGGGCGTTTTGGACCTGCGCTCCCCTGCGTTGCGTTTGGCTGCGTTCAGCCGCAGGGGAGCGCAGGTCTAGACGCACCTCATTCTTTTCAATGAGGTTGTACCCACGAGACGCGTGTAAGCGCCGAACGCAGGTTCAGACGCAACATGCTGCATTTTTCCTGCGTTCGGCGCCTACATGCGTTCGTGTGAGTACAGCCCCATTGAAAATAATTGAGTGCGTCTATACCTGCACTCCCCTGCGGCTGAACACAGCAAAACGCAACGCAGGGGAGCGCAGGTAAAAACGCCCGTGTGTAAGGGCCCTAAAAAATCATGAGTCCATTGCAATCCTTTTGTATAAACAAACGACTCCCTGCCCCAGCTGCAGCATTTGTTAGAATGTCAGATAAGGAGCAGCTGGCAGATTGTTTTGAGCAACAAAAGTTAACTTTGCAATTGTGTTCAGTACAAGCCCTATAACTTGAATTAATATTTATAAATGGAATATGCTGGCATTTTCAAATATAATGAGGCAAAACATTATTCTGCCTCAGTATAAAGGGAAGTTAGAGATGAGCTGCAGCTGTGTAGTAAGCAACAGACAGTGGCATCTAGAGACACTGCATGGATTACACACTACTGCAACATATCTCCCAACATTTTGGAAGTAAAAAGAGGAACAACATTTTTTTCTAGTAGCGTGGCTAAATTTTTGGCCACGCCCATTTTGTGACCTCACCCCCTAATTACCAGGTTCATTTTACAAATTTTGGCAGGTTATGAAAGTTTGAAAATATTGTTACAACTTGTTATAAAGCACCTTATTTGCACCTGTTCTGGGCTCTCTGCCAAAAGCCAATTAAGTCAGAAATTTTGTTTCTTTTTCTCACTGTTCAGTGCAGAGAAAAGAGGGATTTTCCAGTACAAATGAGGGACTATGGGTTGAGCTCTCAAAAGAGGGACTGTCCCTCCAAACAAGGGACAGTTGGGAGGTATGCTGCAAGTGTAATAGAGGGAAGTAGGCTAATGAGCTGCTGGGATATCTTGACCCTTAATACACACACAGGCCCAGACTGGCAATCTGCAGGTTCTGGCAAATGCCATAGAAAGTCAGTATTTAGTGGGCTGGTGGGGGCTGATTAGGCCTCTGTGTGGGCTGATTGAGCCTCTGTGTACCTGAAATGCCAGGGCCTATTTTAATTCTCAGTCCGGACCTGCACACACACACACACACTATCACCATAGAGCTGACAACCCCATCACATCACCTTTTTTATTGCCTGACTTAGTACTCATTCCATTAAGGCTCCATAGCTCTGTAGCTGGACAATCCTGTGCTAGAGTTCTTAGAAAAAAATTGTTGTGACAGGTATATTTAATGACATATTCACAGTCTCTTTAAAATAATTTACACATAAAACTTTAATTGTAAGAACATAGTTTATTGAATGTACAAGAGTACAGCTTGGAATGTTTTCCTGTGAGCTTAAATAAAACAAAGCACAGACTGGAGAGAAACATATGGAAAGATTACAGTTTTAGACACAAAAGCTACAGACAGTTTGATTGTGCTGAATCAGTACATGGTATTACAGCATTTCACAATATTCCATACCTAAAAGTACATCTCTTGCTGCTGAGGTCATGTATATCAGTGCAAGAAACCACATTTCTTATACCTCTATAGATTCTAGTAGTAGATAATCCTTTTTTTTTTCTGTATTCCTTGCATAAAGATTTATAAACCAAAGGGTCATGTCTATTGGATGGTGAATTCATTATTATGCAAACCCATTATATAAAATACCGTACAGCATTTGGGGGGAATATATATATGTATCATATGTGACAATATTTCTAAATAGTTCTACATTCTACATTTTAAGCGTTATATGCATTTTTTTTTTTCAAATCTACTTCAATAAGAGGTCTTTAGTGTTTTGCTATATATTATTTCCTATATCTATTGTGTTTGCAGGTCATACGGCTATTCACAAATCACGAAGCACGGTTTGTGAAATTATTGCTAATAGGCCTCTCCAATCTCCTAATTATTCCAGTTTGAGCCAGCTTCCTGTCCATAATTATTGCTGCCCTTCCTCTCTCCTTGTGATCTCTTTCCCCAAGCTGCACATCACACAGAAACAGTTAGACACCACACATGTACTACTGATCTGGTGTGACAGTGCACAGCTCTACACTGCATGTGCTTCTTTCATCTGTGGAAAATCTCTGCTTGCTTAGATTCCTTTGTGCTTCTCAGATTATTTTCTGTGCTATTTTAAAAGAATCTTTTCTTAGGTTGGATTTGATACCAGCTAAAATTCTCCTCAGAGACTGAGGAGGTCTTATATTGTGCTCTGGAAAACCTTCTAATTGGCCTATTACGCTGTTTGGCTCCAAACCAGGCCATTAATGTTACGTCTTTGCAGATCGGGTGACAGAGATGTGGCTGAACATTTTTTTCCTTCTATACGCCACGAAGCTTGCATCGGTTGCATCCGATCGCTGTGCACCAAGAAATACATTCCAAATGTTTCTGCAAATGGTGGACAGATACATAAAAAGATCTAACTTTAACACACAGTGTTAACTACCCCTAATGGGAGCTTGATAAGAAGTACTAAGTGAAGCACACATTGCACAAAGCAACAACTAAGCAGTTCTGTTTTAAGAACAGAAGTTACAATCACATAAAGTCACTTAAAAAAATGAGATTTTTTTTTTTTTATACAGTGTACATTGCCAAGTCATATTTACAAAATGAAAAGGAGCATAGTTCACATATTACTTGAAGGACATAATTTACACAGACATGTTCAATTAAATATACAATATACACAACAATATAACAATATATAATTATACATATAGTTAAATTATATAGCATTTTCAAGTTTTATTGGCTTTTCAATGAATAAAGAAAATAATCTCTTACCGATCATTTCAAGATCAGTGCCAGGTCCGTAGAGAGTGTTACGTAACATTTTTTGTATCTGGTTTCAGTCAATGGATTTCAGAAGAGCATTGCATTTTATTCAAAGTTCTCAAACTGGCTACTGGAACCACAGACATGTTGTTAGCACGCCTTAGATCACCAAGCAGCTGCCACGGGGAGACAAACTTCAAATACACAGATGAAAATTACCACAAATACTGATATGATTTCATACCCTAAATTTCCACAGTGTTTTATTATGTGGTTTACCAACAAAACATAGCAACCCTGAGTTATAACATTTCTAGCTCCTCTAAAGTGCTTATTAACCAAATATAGTAACTGATGTAACTTCTTACTGACACTGTTTAATCACACATATTCTGAATATGTGTAAAAATTCTGCTGTAATCATAGGATTGCTACCTGTCTGGATTTGACCCGGACAGTTTGGTTTTTGAATACATGGGTGGATCTCCCTTGGTTGACATGGTGATCAGCCAATTGCTGATCACCATGTCATAGCCTACCATGTGACATCTCTCACAATACTCGACAATGCCATTGGCCTGCCCCAATGTCATTTAGCAACCCCATGTAACCAGTTTAATATTTTATGGACGTGACAAAAAAAATCTTGTTTGATGAATTGGCCCTCACCAGTTACCTAGCATTAAGTCAGATTAATGTAGGTGCATTTGTGCTTAAGTGCAGAGAAGGATGCTTCAAACCAGAAAAGTAACCAAACACTTTAATACCCACCTTCATTCTCTATTTTTTATATACTTTGTAAATTCAACCATATATATATATAAAATAAATTACAGGAAACAATTTAGATCTGTACAGACCAACCAAATAATATTGTCTGTATTGTAAAAAAAAAAAAAAAGGCTATTTTATAGGGACACAGAATCTGGAAGAGAATTATTTTTAAAATAAAAAGGGGGGGCGGGGGTTGTTTCCTTTTAAAACTTGTACAAATGTGCATATATATATATATATATTTAAATTATCTTCTTTCTATTGGGTTTAAATAAAACAAAACCGCTTTTCCCTGTATGTTGTTAAAAAAAACATAAAAACACAAAAATGTCAGTTATGGGTCTATTTGCTGGTTGGTAGTGACAATGCAATTAGACCAATGCCAATCTAAGGAGCAAAGGATTACTTATTTTAGTCACCTTGTTCAGGCACAAATATATGTTATACTATACAATGCCTTGCAAAAGTATTCACCCCCTTGGCTTTTTACCTATTTTGTTACATTCCAACCTGTAATTTATACGTTTCGTAATATTATTTTATGTGATGGATCTGCACAAAATGGTCTAAGTTGGTGAGTGAAATAAGAAAAATATATATAAAAAAGAATAATAAAAAAATAAACTGAAAATTGGCATGTGCATACAATATATATTAACCCCCTTTGCCATGAAGCCCCTAAAAATCCTGGTGCAACCAATTACCTTCAAATGTCACATAATTAGTGAAATTAAGTCCATCTGTGTGCAATCTAAGTGTCACATGATCTGTCAGTATAAAAACACCTTTTCTGAAAGGCCCCAGAGGCTGCAACACCACTAAGCAAGAGGCATGGTTGGGTTATAAAAAAAAATCCACATTTTTGCTGATCCCCCAGAGAACCATCAAATCCATCATCTTCAAATGGAAAAAAACATGGTACCACAACAAACCTGCCAAGAGAGGGCTGCCCACCAAAACTCACAGACTGGGCAAGGAGGGCATTAATCAGAGAGGCAGCACTGAGACCAAAGGTAACCCTGAAAGAGGTGCAGAGTTCCACAGCAGAGACTGGAGTATCTGTCCATAGGACATATATTCCACAGAGCTGGGCTTTATGGAAGAGTGCCCAGAAAAAAGTCATTACTTAAAGTTAAAAATAAGAAGGCAGGTTTTGAGTTTGCCAAAATACATATGGCGGAAGGTCGGCCACCAAGGAAAATGCTATGTCTGGCGTAAAGCCAACACATCCCATCACCCCAAGAATACCATTGCCACAGTGAAACATGGTGGAGGCAGCAGCATCATGCTGAGGGGATGTTTTTCAGCAGTAGTGACTGGCAAACTGGTCCAAGTTTAGAAGATGGATGGTGCTTAAAGGGGAATTCAACACCTCCCACGCTAACCCCCAGCCCCCCACCCCCATAGGCCCCCCTCCCTCCTGGCCTACCTCTCCCCTGGGGCAAATGCTCCTAAGTCGCTACTTACCCCCACCGTGCAGGTCCCCTCCAGCCCGGTTCCCGGAAGCCATCTTCATCCACAACGTCTTCTTCCTTCGGCGCTCTGTGGCGCAGTAGGACACATTTGCCAGTTGGTACTACTGTGGCGCATGCGCGAAAGTTCACGAAGTTCAATCGGTGAACTTCGTGAACTTTTGGTGCATGTTGCGTAGTACAAACCGGCAAATGAGTCCTACTGCGCATGCTCCGGAGAGCTCTGACGGAAGAAGACGTTGTGGACGAAGATGGAGCCCAGAAACCTGGCTGGAGGGGACCTGCACGGAGGGGGTAAGTAGCGACTTAGGGGCATTTGCCCCAGGGGAGAGTTAGGCTGGAGGGAGGGGGGCCTACTGGGGTGGAGGGCTGGGGGTTAGTGCAGGAGGGTGTTCATTACTGTTGCTTTTGAATCTGAGCTGAATGCGGAGGATCAATTACAAACTCATTGAACAGTTATGTCCCATGTGGGCCCCCTTCAAGTCACTGACTTACTCAGATTTCGAGAGCTGAAAAGCAGGATGTTGTGTTGTATTCTGTTATGTGAGACATCCACTCAATCCAGCTTTTATACATTACATTTTTGCCTAACTAACTATATTAGAAACATTTTTTATTTTGCACAGCCTATCTATTTACCCAGTTTTCATTTTTTACCCTGAACTGTTCCTTTAATACAGGGACATTATTGAGCAAAACCTTTGTCAGTCTGCCTGTGATTTGAGATTGGGATGGAGGTTCACCTCCCAGCAGGACAATGACTCGAAGCATACTGCTAAAGCAACACTCGAGTGGTTTAAGGGGAACCATTTAAATTTGTTGGAATGGCCTAGTCAAAGTCCATACCTCAATCCAATTGAGAATTTGTGGTTAGACTTTTAGATGTGGCAAGCTCATAGAGAATTGTCCAAAGAGACTTGCAGCTGTAATTGCTGAAAAAGGTGGTACTGACTTTAGGGGGTGGTGAACAGTTATAAACGCTGAAGATTTCTGTTACTTTGTCCTATTTGTTGTTTGCCTCAAAATAAAAAAATAAAAAAATCTTCAAAGATCTTCAAAGTTGTAGGCATGTTCTGTAAATGAAATGGTACAAACTCTGACAATACATTTTAAATCCAGGCTGTAAGGCAACAAAACTTGAAAAATGCTACGGGGGGGGGGATACTTTTGCAAGGCACTGTATATGATTGCAGAATTAGCTCACCAGAATGAAGGTTTTAATCAAGGTGTTGGTTATATTATCAGTCATTCCATTTATGATAGAGTAAGCTGAATAAAATAAAAACCTATATTTGTAACAAGGAATATCAGTTGCTCATCTCCAGAAAACAGGAAGATTCAATATAATCTCAGGCACAATTCAGCTACTGTTATTGCAAGTTGAACTGACAAAAGGATTTGTGATAGAGAATAATTATGAACAGCAATATGCTCATTCTGAAACTTCCTAAGTATTTTATTTAAGTTCATAGCTTTTGTCAGCACAATGGATGGCTAAATCAGCATTCCCAAACCCAGTAGGTAATGCCACATTGTATAAATAGTATATTATGATATACACATGCAAAAGTATCCTAAGTCTGTATAGAAGCATTAAAAATTATATCAGTCGTAGGTCTAGAGCCTTCTGCCTTAAACCTTTGCTAGTCTACCCATTTTTAAAGCTTTATCAATTGTGAAATTCACATGTATTCTTAAAGGATATCCTTGGAAATATGAATTTACAGAATGGCAGATTCTGAAAGTTCACAAAGCAGCTAGACTTTTCCAGTCAAGGAAAGAGAAACAAAACAAAATTCTTCAAAATAAATACATCACAGACTACATTCTCTGCATTAACAGAGAATAAAAGTATATAATCATGGAGAAATGAATACTCAACCCAGTTATCAGTGTATTTAAAAAGACTCTGAAGGATGATGTCTTGTGTTTGTCGAAAAAGGAAAATTTGCATTTAACAATATTACAGAATAACCAGAGGGCAAGATCACAGTTCGGACTCAGGAGTTGTTGCCATCAAATAGCCACTACCATACCTTCCGTTTGATGCACCCCCCAGATCTAAAGGTGATGCATTTGCCGGACCCAGATATGAGCGGTGAGTAGGCATAGGTGATGGTGTCTCACTAGGAACTTTGCTCAGAATAAACCGGGTTTCATCATTATCCTCCAAGTTAGAAATATCCTTCATCATACCTTTTTTATAAGACACAGACAGTTTGTTGGATCCATCTGGAATGAGCTGGAACTGCCAGAGAATGAAAATAACTGGGACTGGAAGGATCGCTAGTATTATCAGGGTGATAAGTAATGCAAGAGCCCACGTAGGATACAAGACAAATTGTTCCACAGCCTGAAAGGAGACACAATATTACAAAAGCAAAAGTTAAAATTAAAGTTTGATTTGATGAATGCACCTACAACCAAAATGTTAAGCTCAAAATCTTGCCTTAGGCATAGCAATTTTGAACATTGCATATACTTTATTTCAAAATGCTAACTCCCATCATCCTCTGAAGACTTGCTAGATTGGAGAAAAAATAAAAAGTCATGTGATTTAATAAAGCATTTTTTTTAAAAGACAATTTACACAAATTGTGGCTAAAGTTTAGTAGGCCCTCTGATTAAATTTTCTTTACTCTGTAACCCTGCTTTATTAAAATATTGTAAGACCCCCTTGTTATAAATTAGTTTAATGTGCTTCATAACTTGCTGGATGTTTTGAAACTGAATAATGGGACACAAAAACACAGTGTTTACAGAGTATTTCTTGCTTTATAATGAGGATTCTGTATATACTCCTGGCCCATTACTGATGTAGATGGAATTAAGCAAATTTCTAGTTTTTTCCCTAATAATTCAGCTCCATTCACACAGCATCTCTGGTGGAGACATCGATGACAGGGAGAAAGACTTTCTGCAGGTGGTTCCTGGTGCACCTTACAGTAAATGCCAGAAGCTTTTTACTACAACCACATAAGTACATAAAGGCTATGTGAGGCCAGTATGGCTGTGTTTTTTAAGGAAAAAATAAGAATTTAAAGCCAGTTGCAAACTTGCAAAAAGTTCTGCCACTCTCCATTCATTTCTATGAGATTTTTAAAGGCGTATTTATCAAAGGGTGAACTTTCACTTCACCCATTGATAAATACTCCTTTCAAAATCACATAGAAATGAATGTAGAGTAGAACTTCACTCTTTGATAAATTTAAACCCCCAGTGTCCACCAAAGTCTTAATGGCTGTGTCAGCATCCAAGATTATTGTTTAACTTTCACTAAATGTACATACCAGTTCTCTGATCCATGCACTGTAACCCGGGGGGCTTATTCCCAACTGTATGACACTAGCTGTAAGAAGTATCGCCATCAAGATTGGTGAAACGTATTTCCATGAATAAAAGTAAAAGGCGTATGGGCGAAATCCCAGCATTTCAGTCAGTTCCTGCATGAACCTGTTTATAAAGGAACAAACTTATGTGAACCATTGTTTTGGCCAAAGTAATAGTGATATTTTGAAAGGACAATTAAAGCCTTCATCACAATGATGAGATATGAATAGAGCTAGTGAAATACAGATTTGATGCTCACAGTCAGTCATGTGTAATTATATCATCATACATCAAAAGGCATTACCAACTAATCAAGTACTAACAATATGTTATCAATTTGAACTTAATGAGCTGCTGATATAGCCAGATGGAGGAAGAAAAACAAACTAGCATTAGAGTTAAAGATAATTGAGACACCAAGGATCTGACAAATACATGGATCTGGGCAGGTGCACTTGTAGTAAATCAGGTGCCATTTACTTTTTTAAACCAATTTAAATAAGGTCTTCATCATATCTTAATTATAAACGTATTGCCACCTTACACTTCGAATCATCCAACGATCTGACTTCCCCCATCTCCCGACCTGCCACTAACTTTCAGATCAAATAAAGTAGTAAAAGCACAGGTCAGCCGACGTTCTGACAGTTATCGTAAGAAAGTTTTATGATAAAAACATAGTGACAGTCTCCCACTGAAAATCGTAAGATACACGCAAAGATTTGATCGCCAGCCGACAGAAATTCCAACCTGGCCGTTCAACCAAACGACCAATCGGCATGGCAAGATAAAAGTCGGGACACTCCACACACGATCCGAAAATCGTACGAATCCTCGATTTGTACGATCGGATCTTTGCATCTATGGCCAGCTTTAGGCTATTTCATTTTGTGGAAATCATTTTAGGTGGCCATCTGTGCACTACAAAAAGGCAGTTAGTAACAGGTTCTTGCAGTTCATATGGTTTTTGGTTGGCAAGGCCAGTGATCCTACAACCAGATTGCATACACATAGATACATATGCACAGGATAAATAATCAGGGCTGGATTTGTGTTACTGGCGCCCCTAGGCCCACTGCCGTTCGTCACCCCCCATATTCTGCCCTTTATTCGCAAATTTTCATCATCAGGACCAGAGCAATGGGGATTGGTGCATGAGAAATGTAAAAAACTATTGTATCTCCTGTGTATTCCCTGTGTTTCTGAACAATGTGGGTGTGGTTGGGCAGCATGCCGCCCCCTAAAATCCTGCCACCCTAGGCCGGGCCTAGGTGGCCTTTCCACAAATCCGGGCTTGTAAATAATAATTACTAATAATTAAGCGAGTGTATGTATTTTATTTAGAGTGTTTATCTTTCACACATTCCCTGTTTGACAAATAACCTAACACAAAAGTAGACTATACCCAATATATTTTACAATAGTAGACTGTAGTAGTCTATACCTAATATATAGTACAATTTCATCCCTGATTGCCAAAGTCTAAGACAATAGTGACAGGCTGAAGTATTTGTTCCCAGGCTTGCCTTATCATTCTTGTTTCGGTTGGCTGCTGTCTACTACCTAAGCCACAGCAAATGCTCTGTGAAAAGGTAAATTTAAGTTATATTTACAGATTACTTCATAATATCACAGTAATAGTAGAAAGCCAGTCAGAATTTCACCTCTGAAATACCCATCCAGTTATTTAAAAATATTTTAATTAACTCTAATTTTTCTTCATACCTACCTACATTTCAAAATTACAAGGAGGGACAAAAAGATCTGCTATGCATATTTATCCATGCCCCATTTTGGGTTATGTACAGTTTGGACACATTTCTTGGGGTCTTGGGAACATGCTTTACGATTTATTACTGTGTTTCTATTACAGGTGAAATTACAATTTAAGCCGCAAGTCACAGCCCCCCCCCCAAGAGACTTGCTTATCTTATTTACTGCTAAAATTCTACTCATTTCCTGAGGGCATCAAAGCAAAGCATTTGAATAAGATTCCAGGACAATGGGCTGTGACTGTCCCACAAAAATTGGAACAGTTAGGAGTTATGCTATATGAAGTGATGTAACTACAATACCGCAGACACCACGGGGGGTGGGGTGGTTGAGAGACAGGGGGGCCCAACCACAAGCCTGATGTATAATTGTCCCCTCATCCCGGTCCCTCTATCTTTAATTTCGTCACATGCTTCAAACTACAGAGGCAGCAGGTCAGGAGTTTTCCCCTCAGCAGGGACTGTGCACCCCTAAAGATTTTTGTGCGTGGGGGGCCTGGTGTTCTCATGTTACACTGCTGCCTGTAGGACAGAAGTGATTTAAATACGTACCTGTAAATATTTGGGGAAGGGGGTCCAAATTTAAATTGATCATCTAAACAGCTTCTTTTTATAATTGTTTAAAAGGGATGATTATGAACCATAGATTGCCAGGAAACCCCTTTACAACTGGGTAAGATAAATTTAACAGCTTAAATTGGCATACAAATTTGTGCTACTGCATTGATAAAGTATATTATAAGTGAAATGAAAATGTTGTTTTGGAATTATAGACCTATAAAACAAGCTTTAAACTTTTCCTTCTGCTAATACCTTTTTTATATCTCTGTGTGTGTGTGTTTTTTAAAACTGATTTAGTTTTGAAACACATACAAATTTATTTACAATTATTTATATTATATTCTACTATAATCTGTACCTGAACATGGGCCAAATTTAATAGTGTTTTTTTTTTTAGAGAAAAATTCTCCAAAATGACAAACTAAAAACTAGCGAAAAAGCTCAGTTCAAAAGAAATTTCACACCCTTTTTTACCAGACGATTTTTCACCCAGGCAAATAACCTCAAATTTATCAAAGTGTGATTTTCTATATGTTACCCTTTTTGCCAAAGTTGATTTTGCCAGGTTCTGGCTGTGCGAATTCATAAGATGAAGCTACATCTTACCAGTCATATCATATCCTGTAATCCAAAAAAGACATTAAATAAAAGACAAAAAACTGGTGTTTTTTCATACTTTAATGTGGGATTAAGTAGGAAAGTATAAGTAATATATGGTGTTGCTTTTACATGGTGCTAAAATTAATATTATCTTTAAAAATAGCCCCTTTATTGGAGCTCCCTATAGATGTTCTCTGGTCCCTGTCTGTATTTCAAATGAGGGGTGGTCCTGTCCTAACAGTCCCTGCCAGAAGCACAGTAGGAGGGGGACAGCCAATCACAGCCCTGCAGTCACACATGCACAGACAGGCTTCAGTTCCCTATAAGGTCCTGCTAGCTGCTGATTGGTTCCTGTGCTACAGTACAGTGAGCTGAGAGCTGCCGACTCCCCTGCACAGCCTGGGAATTCAAGGAGCAGAAAGTGGAAGAGAGGGATTATTAGGGTTTTTGCAGATATATTCAATAAATCAACCTGAAACACTACTTTTTTAAGCACAATTCTTCTATATCTAAATGAGTAAAATGTACTGGTACTGTCGTATTTTTTACACAATATGTCTCTTTTAAATATATGTTATTTACACATGTCTAGGACAATAGAGGATTTCTTTTCTCTTTATTTTGCTTCCACTTCCAGCAATTTCACCATCACTAATAAATATATACATATGACCTGTATGTACCGCCATGTTTAAATTGATGTAACGATATGGAATTTTCGCTGGCATTCGTTGGGCAAGACAAAGTTTCACATTTTGATGACACAAAATAATTTTTTGCCTTGTTGTGCGATGTACAGGGGCGCCTTATGAAGAGAAAATTTGCACGTAAGTAAATGTGCCCAGTGGGGGGCATCCAGTGCATTATTAGACATGGACGGGCCTTTGTGCAGGATATGCACCTAGGTTCCCTGCTGGGACTGTCCCCATGCCCTGCAGGCCAGAATATGACTTATTGCAGCTCAGGTGAGCCCAAAGGGGTTGTGGTCTTGGGTGCTAATCAGCCATGTAACATATGGCGCATGCGGTGTTCAGTTTTAGTGTAGAACTACATGGGCGATTTCGGCTCGATCTGACGCGACGGAATGCTGGTGTCAAGTTGGGTGCGCCGAAGATAAGGTAAGAAATAGAAATGTTGGATGCAGTCGCAGCGTGCATCCGACATGACACGACTGTCAGATGCAGCATCTGCACACTGCAAACCTTTTAAGACCTGCTTGAAGGTGGTGTAAACTTTTTGGAGCAAACTTAACTTTTTCATAGAAGTTTTATTACATACACTGCACACTATCGCAAACTATAAAATTTGCCATCTCTATCCTACTGTCGTGTGAGGGGCAAACTGTTGAGAAAAGCTAAATTGTTCTTTTTGTTAACATTTATTCACATTGTGAACAAATTGTGAATGATTTTTGCGTTAGCAACCAATATTACATTCTATGAAAGTCTCTAGATTTAGAGAATTTAGCCTCTGGCAATACCATGCATGATTTTTACTATATATGAAATAATACACCTAAGTATTGATGCAAATTTTGAGTTAGGTGAGGCTAGAATTCAAACTTTTACACAAGTAAGTATGCCCTCAAGTCTCTGCTATGCCAGTGTATAAAACAAAACTGAGAGCTACTGATGGCTATTGTAGGGTATGGATCTTCACCTGTGCCTCTGAACCAAACTATATATGTATCTTGGCAAGCACATAGGATCCATAATTGGGTAACAATGACATTCAAAAGGCAATGGGACACAGCTGTGTTGTTGCAAATATGTATACTCACGTAAATGAGGACCATTGGGTTTTATGCATGCAAAATTTTCGCAAAATCTGTTGATTAAGAATGTGGTAAATGGCACTTGATTTAACGTTATTTCCCTAAGAAGCAAAATGAAAATGTTGTTTTGGCATAATCAAAACAGCTTGAAAGTTTTCCCCCTTTTCTGCATATATATATATGATTATTGTGAACAAAATGTAAGAAAGGAAAGTAGCAGTCCGAACAAGCATGTTGTGGTAAGATTCTTACTTCTTTGTGCCATACACCCATGCTACTGCAATGTTTTCCAGGATGACCACAATGGTGAGTGGCAGCGTGGCAGAGTAATCATCAAACATGGTGACGTAATAATTTCCAGAGCGCTGAACAAAGATCAAGCCCAGCAGGAAGGCAACGATGCAACAGCTGACTACAATTTGTAGCAGAAAGAAAAATTATACAGTGAAATGTGTGTGGAGTCAGTAGCATGACAAATGACCATACAGTTCAGATCCGGCAATTTGCTAACATTCTGAGGAATGTCGGCTATATGCTCCAGATCCAAACATTTATTGGTGGATTTGTGATGGATCAAAATTTCTAGATGTGCACACTCACAAATATGTGTTTCCACAACACCAAGTTACACACACCTCATTATTAATAGTGTGAACTACACATAAGCAAGAAATATTATTTGATATGGAGGCAACTTAAGTACATCATAGCCCACCATTGTTTGATAATAATGTATCTATACTACAATACTGCAATGGACTGTATGCTCTCGCTCCTTTGAGCAAAAGGTTAAATACTTATATTCACTATTAATACACAAGCTAATTTAAGAAGGCAACATTTAGCATAACACTTTCAACACACCTTAAGTGATCTTAGGTAACAGTGGAGAACCAACTTTGTACTTGTGGATATTAAATGTATTGCTCTGGAGCAGTGACTGTCATATTCAAACAAAGGCTCAAGTGCCCAACAAACCCAGTAGTGAAAATTAATTCAGCAATGGCCAGGAAGCAAGAAGTTTCTGAGGTCTACAGTATAGTATTTGCCTTATAACTAAGCAGACATTAAAAGGAACTGTGTTAAATGGGAAGGGCACAGTAAGAGAAATGAGGGCTCACTTATAATTACATATTCAAATTGGGTTGAAAAAAGACTAAGGTCATCAAGTTCAACCCCTCCAAATGAAACCCAGCATCCCTACACACACCCCTCCATACTTTCACATACAATATATATACCCATATATATATATTAACTATAGAGTTTAGTATCACAATAGCCTTTGATATTATGTCTGTCCAAGAAATTATCCAAGCCCCTCTTAAAGGCATTAACAGAATTCGCCATCACAACATCACCCGGCAGTGCATTCCACAACCTCACTGTCCTCACTGTGATGAACCACCTACACTGCTTCAAATGAAAGTTCTTTTCCTCTAGTCTGAAGGGGTGGAAGAAAAGGACTTTCATTTGAAGCAAGGTAGGTGGTTGTTCACAGAGAGGTTGTGGAATGCACTGTGTTATGATGGCTGATTCTGTTAATGCCTTTAAGAGTGGCTAGGCCAAAAATGCAGTAATACTAAGGTAATATATATTGTGCTGACAGAGCTGCATGCAGACATAGCTGAAACTCTTTGCACCTTATTCTGAGAGCAAGAAGATTTGCACCTCTGGGCCTCAGAGTGCAGTGTTGAGAGGCGCCACTTCCTGCACTGCATGTTCTGATTGAAACACAAGTTCTTAATGCAGTGCTGAGAAATGCATGGATTTATACAGAGGACAGTGCAACTCTTTGAACTTTTTACTTGGTTGCACATTTACTAAGGGTCAAAGTGAATTTGCGAATAAAATAAAAAAATTTCAAATTCCTATTTCAAAGTAATTTTGGGCTGCTTCGACTATTGAATATTGAATAATTTGAAGTACTAGTCCTTTAAAAAATTTAAAATTCTATTATTTACCACCTTAAAGCTGCCGAATTGCCATTGTAGCCTATGAGGGACCTCCTGGAAGTTTTCCTGTAAAATCTGAATTTTTTTTTTTTTTTAAATCATTCAAATTGTTCGATTTGGGAAATTTTAACTTGATCGCAAACAGCCATTTTCAATTGAAAACAAACAGTTTCGACTGATCGAAAATTACCTTCCAAAAAATTCAATGGTCGAATTTTTTTTTAATTCGAAAGTCGACCAATAGTAAATCTGCCCCTTGGTGTACTTTCCACTGGCACAAGTTGCAAGGCGTTAAAAACATAGCACTTTGCCCCTTTTAGGTAAATAATTTATTCTAACAATTGGCTTAGTTTCTTAAAGGGGTGGTTCACCTTCAAGTTAACTTTTAGTAACTTTTAGTATTTTGTAGAAGGGCCAATTCTAAGAAACTTTTCAATTGGTCTTCATTATTTATTTTTCATAGTTTTTTAATGATTTGCAATTTTCTTTGCAGCTTTCAAATGGGGGTCACTGACACCATCTAAAACAGTGATTTTCAACCTTGTGCCTCCAGCTGTTAAGGAACTACAAGTCCCACAATGCAATGAAGGAGTCTGACAGCCACAGTCAGGCAAATGCATTGTGGGACTTGTAGTTTCTTAACAGCTGGAGGCACAAGGTTGAAAATCACTGATCTAAAAACAAACGCTCTGTAAGGCTACAAATGTATTGTTATTGCCACTTTTTATTACTTATCATTCTATTCAGTACATCTCCTATTCATATTCCAGTCTCTTATTCAAATAAATGCAGGGTTGCTTGGGTAATTTGTTCCCAAGAAACCAAATTGCTGACACTGCAAACTAGAGAGCTGCTGAATAAAAAGCGAAATAACTATAAAACCACAAATAATAAAAAATGAAAACCAATTGCACATTGTCTCAGAATATCACTCTCTACATCATACTAAAAGTTAACTCAAAGGTGAACCACCCCTTTAATACTTTCTAACTTTCTACTTTCTTCTAACTTTCTGGAAGTGAAAAACGGATCAAATATCTGTAACTACTGTGATTGTTTTCTGGTTCTTGACTGCATAGTTAAGTGAACATTTAACACTAAATTTGTAGTAGTGCTAACATTCATTTGTATGGATCAGGAAATTCCTTTAGTTCAGCAATCCAAAATCTGAGCATTCTCAAGTAGTAGGAAGAATTGGAGATTATTATCAATTCTATATAACAGAAGGTATCAGTGTACGCTATACCCACAGCAGTACGGCCAATCACCAAATATCTGTAGGCACCTGCTTACCTGTCAGAATTTCCTTTCGTACTTTAAACGTATCTATTATAGGTGTGATGATACCAGACATGGTCCCAATCATGCTTCCAAGCCCAAGGTTAATCAACATGAAGAAAAACATAACAGACCAGAAAGGTGAGGCTGGAAAATGTGTCATAGCCTCTGTGAATGCAATAAAAGCCAGTCCTGTTCCTTGAACTGCCTGTGGGACAGGACACACACAGGAAACATATATGTAGTTATACGATAAAGAATATTAAAGAGATCAAATAAATTAATAAATAAATGCAGTTATTAGACAACTGTAATCAGTGAATGTCAGTGAAAGTGCAACCACAGAAATTAATGCATAGAAAGGATATACTGTGCTAGTTTTCATTTCACTATTTGAATAACATACAGCAAACTAGAAAACCTCTAATATTCTGATTGGATTAAAAATGATCCAATAGGATCAGCACTACTTCCACTGACTTCTATAGAACTACTTCCACTGACTTCTATAGAACCTCGACAACTTTTACTTGGCGAAGTTTGGCAAGTTTTTTTCACTTTTTAAATATTGCATTTTTAGAGCGTTTAAGAAATACAGAAAAACCACCATTTTTTTTAGATCTGTGGGGGAAAATGTTGCAATTAATTTGTTAAATGTAAATGGGTCCATAAAGAACGCACTTGTGCGTGTATTAGTGATTTTGCAATTCCTCTTGGTTTAAGTAAATGGCCACTTATATCTCCTAAGTTTTACCTAACAATATATGTTAACAGCTTACAGTGCTATGGTAATTTTTACATATGTTTAGGAATTATCAGAATTGTACAAGAAATATTATTTACTGCAAAAGCAAACAGGAGAAAACAGGATTTTATACGCAGTCATAATATTTTAATGCAAAACATCACTACTGTTAAACAGGAAAACTATAGATATTACCTAATACAGTAAAGTTACTTTCCCCTTAATTATGTAGTGTATACACTGATTACTGGGCATACTGTACTAAGTATAGACTGACCTTATCAAGTTCATCCTCCAGCACACATGCATCAAGATGCAAGTCTTGAAAACGATCTTCTTTAACAGTCTTGATAACTTGATACATTTCAGCATAGTCTTCTGTTGTCAGGTGAGAAAAGTTCACATGTGGCGGTATGAGATTATAGCTTATTTCTTGAGTATTCAGATATCCAAGAATTTTTTCTGCATTTCTTGGGGATAAAACATTGTAGGTTTTTATGAAAACGTCAAGTTAAATAATCTAAGAACATTTTAAACTCCTTGTTTTGAAACAATGCGTAATTAAAACTTTTGTAGCTCTAGTATTTGTTAGTTTAAAGCATTAACTGTGCCGATTTATTTACATTTAAAAATTCAGCTGAAACAGTAAAATGTTGATGAAATCCCATCATTAATAAATTTTCAGTAACATCAATAGAATAATTGATGGGCAGAAACATATTGGAGACCTCTTTAATTTTTTTTTTTTTAGGTCTGAGCTGGTAAACAAACGTAACAATATTTATGTCACAGACAAAGTAAAAGCTCATTCACAAATTCATAAGTTAAAGTTCTATTAACAGGCAAAATCCACAATATGTATTTGAAAAATGATTCTCAAAATAAATTCATGCTTCCTTTAGTTTAAATATATTAATTTGCTGTTATGTTTTATTGTAATTATTGGATAATTGTATATTGGAACAGACCTTCTTTGTCTTTGCTGGGGAACTAAGACTTTTACAACACTGTTTAATAAAGTAACAACCAGTAGTGAAGCAAATGCTGCTTTCATATAGCATTAAAAAAATAGAAATGCATCTCCATTTCTGGGAAAAAACAACTGGGGTGCTCAGCCTATATTATCCCAGCAGTATACCCACTTCTCTCAGTCATAAACCAGAAGACATTCCAGTTAAAAAAGCAGCAGTTTATGCAACAGATTTTAAGACAATAAGACCTTGGAAAGTTGTTTAGAATCATGGTTTCTTTTATTAGGCACATTTTAAAATTTAGGGTTGACTTGCCCTTTTAAAAAAAATTTATGTAGGTTTTGCGTTAATTATTAAAAAATGACATAATTGAAGTAAAGTATTCAAAATGAATTTCTTAGGGATTCTGCATACAGGTGTATATACTGTACTTTAGAAAGAAGAAAAGTTAACTTCCTAGCTGGCCCACTCCATTGCGCATGCAATAAACAGTATGGAGTGCTGTATCTGGATAGGCATAAGTTATTATATTCAGATACTAATTTCTATTCCAAGAATCACATTATCTAAGAGTGTATAATCTAACAAGAACAGAAAATAATTAAAGATTATATTGGAACCCAATTTTTCACAATTATGTACTAGCTGTGTCCTATAATCAACTATGGTATTAAGACTTAAATAAAAAAGTGACTATTGTATAAACAGACTAAAATGAATTTCATGAAAAATAATTAGGGTGAATATTTATTCGATATATATAAAATTGTGACTGCAGTAAAAGCAAGTAAAAGGAAAACTATACCACCAAATGAATACTTAAGCAATTGATATTTTATATCAAATTAAGTGGCATTTTAAAGAATCTTACAAAACTGGTATATATATTTAATTATATATTGCCCTTTTACATATCTTGCCTTGAACCACCATTTTGTAGTGGTCTGTGTGCTGCCTCAGATCACGTGACCAGAAATACTACAATTCTAACTGTAACAGGAAGAAGTGTGGGAACAAAAGACACAACTCTGTCTGTTAATTGGTTCGTCACCTGTACATGTATGGTTTGTTTGTGTGCACCTTGAATCCTAGGATCCCAGGGGGCAGCCATCATTTTTTATAATGTCAATATTCTATTTACCATTACCCCATGACACATACTACAAAAAGTATATTATTATAAAAATTGTATATTTACAGTCATATGAAAAAGTCTGGGAACCCATCTCAGAAGACATAATAATTAACTCCACTTTCAAGATAATAGTGGTATGTCTTTCATTTCCCAGGAACATCTAAGTACTGGGGTGTTTTCTGAAGAAAGATTTTTAGTAAAGCAGTATTCAGTTGTATGAAATTAAACCAAATGTGAAAAACTGGTAATCTTGTAATTTTGCTACTTTGAATGCATGTAACTGTTCAATACAGATTAATGGCAACACCAAATTGGTTGGATTAGCTCATTAAGCCTTGAACTTCATAGGCAGGTGTGTCCAATCATGAGAAAAGTTATTTAAGGTTGCCAATTGCAATTTGTTCTTCTGTTAGACTCTTCTATGAAGAGTGACAGCATGGGATCCTCAAAGCAACTCTCATAAGATCTGAAAAGAAATATTGTTCAGTATCATAGTTTAGGGGGAAGAATACAAAAAAGCTATCTCAGAGGTTTAGACTGTCAGTTTCAACTATAACGAATTTAATGAGGAAATGGAAGGCCACAGGCACAGTTGCTGTAAAATCCAAGTCTGGCGGGCCAAGAAAAATACAGGAGAGGCATATGCAGAGGATTGTGAGAATGTTTACAGAGAACCCAAAGGTCACCTCTGTCAGGGGACTGTCTGGACCAAGGAGGAAGCTTAGGGGTTAAAGTCCGATTTTGCGGTATCAAAAAGGGATCAGGAGTAGTCATAGTCAATTCCATGCACAAGATCAGTAGGCAGGCAGAAAAGTAGCAATATCCAAGTTCAGGCAAGGTCAAGAAGCTCAGAAGTCAATCAGGGGTAAATTTAGGAGCACCCAGGAAACACACAGGAAATGCAGCACTGACAGAGATAGTGCCATTGGGCACTCCTGACAAACTCCAAAGAAGTACATTTTGCTGCAGATTATAGATGAGATAGAGGAGAGCACTCCAAAGACAGATTAACTGCAGATGGTGTATCTGTACATCGTTCCACAATTCAGCTCAATTTGCACAAAGAACATCTGTATGGCAGGGTGATGAGAAAGAAGCACTTTCTGCACTTGTTGCATTCAAAAGCTCATTTAGACAAGCCACAGTCATTTTGGAACAAAGTGCTTTGGACTGATGAGACATAAATTGCGTTATTTGGTCATAACAAAAAACGCTTTGCATGGCAGAAGAAGAACACTGCATTCCAAAAAAAACACCTGGTACCTACTGTCAAATTTGGTGGAGATTCCATCATGCTGTTGGGGTTTGGGGCTGTGTGGCTAGTTCAGGGACAGGGGCCGGATGAATTCAAGCCAATATGCACGAAGTTGAAGTTATGAAGGGGTTGGCTATTCCAACAAGACAATGACTCTAAACACACTTCGAAATCTACAAAGACATTTATGCAGAGGGAGAAGTATAATATGCTGGAATGGCTGTCACAGTCCCCTGACTTGAATATCATTGAAAATCAATTAACTAAACTGGAGAGCTTTTGTATGGACAAATGTTCAGAAATACCGCCATCCAGATACTCATCAAATGCTATAGGAGGCATCTAGAGGTTGTTACATTTGCAAAAGGAGGCTCAAGAATTGATGTAATATCTCTGTTAGGGTGCCAAAATGTATGCAATATGTATGCACATAATAATTTAATTATGATGCATATTGAGTATATTCTGTTAATCCAATAAACTTTATGTCACTGCTGAAATACTACTGTTTCCATAAGGCATGTTATATATTAAAAGGAAGTTGCTACCTGTACTTTGAAAGCTCAATAATAAACAAAACTCCAAAGAATTAAGAGGGGTTCCTAAACTTTTTCATATGACTGTATCAGTATAAAATCCAAAGTGTCTGTATATTGATAAATGCTTGTTTAAAAGTACAAATTGGTGCATGCAATAAAATTACATTGTATGTGTGTACTTACTGCACCACGCATTTTTCATTCATTAAGTTAGCTTTGAACCCAAGCACTGCAAAAACGACCAGCGTGGCCAAAACCGAAGTAAAGAAGTTTATAAATGAGACAAGAGCGGCATCAAACTGGCAGTTATTGTCCTGCTTATTGTAGCTTGAAAATGCAATGACACCTCCAAAGCCAAGCCCCAAGGCAAAAAACACCTGTGTTGCAGCTTCTCTCCATACCTGTGGATCCAACATCTTCTCAACCTGAAGTGGTACATGCAAATAGACATTAAAGTTACAAAACATCTAACTGCATCAATAGATATTCTTTGAAGGTTAAAAATATTTACCTTAGGTGTTAACATATGAAGTATTCCATCAACAGACCCCCGTAAGAGCAAGCCACGTATGAGGAAACAGATCAAAACCACATATGGGAAAAGGGAACTGAAGTACATTACCTACCATAGAAAATAAGGAATTTTGATAAATGAAAATATTTAAATGAAGATGAAAACTTTAAACATCTAGATCTCAAAATGTTTACAGTACTAAATGTTGAACTGTGTTTAGTTTACAGATCCCTCTCATACATTTAAATTAAGCAAAAACACACAAATGCAACAGTACACTGTCATAGTAACTCATAAAAAAAAGGAGCAAAAGGAAAAGAAAACTAATTGACATGACCAGATTAAGCAGGTTCAATTAAATCTGGTTTCCGGCTTGCACACTGTGTTGTGCAGAGTTACAAATGGTTTTCAGGTTGCAAAAGAAAAAGGTACTTCTCAATCCTTATCCTCCTTGAGCTATAGTCTGTATTTGATACCGTTGATGCAAATTCTGTATTCGCTTGGTATCCATAACCAGGATGCATCTTGGCTCTCTTCTTACCTCTATAATAACAGGGGTGTCCAACCTTTTGGCTTCCCTGGGCCATTTAGGAAAAATAAAAATTGTCTGGGGCCACACATGAAATACACAAGCAGTGATTTGTAAAAGTAAAGGAAATTCACAAAAAAGAACTACAATACCTATTGAATAACCATATGGAGCTTTACACTGGCATATGGGACACCTGGATATTAAATAGACTTCTTATTATTATTACTACTAACTTGGCAATGGGCAGAGTCCCCCTTCCTGCCTACTCCTATAGCCTTTGCAATATGACGATTACTTGGGAACCAAGAGTTTCAAGCTGGGCCGTATTCATACCCTGCTCTATAACCATTCATTAACTTGGCTTGGCTCACTGGATATGAGGTCATGAAACCTCCCTGTCTTTTTCATTATCACCTGTATGCTGATGATATCCAAATATATTTATACACCCCTACATTAACAGCTGAAAACGAAGCTCAAATCTCTAACTGCCTCCTACCAATCTCCAACTGGATTAACCAGTGCCACCTTAAAAGCAGCCTAACAAAAACTGAACCATTTAAGACCTTATAGCATGCTCATTAACCCCGTCAACTCAGGAAGCTGTTTGGGGGTAATCTTTGACTCCTCTTTCTCTAATCATATTAACACCACTGTCAAAACTTGTCACTTTTTCTTACGGAATATTGCCAAAATCCGTCCCTTTCTTTCACCTGCTACAAGATGCCCATGCATGCTCTCATCCTATCCTGACTAGACTACTGTAACCTTCTACTAACTGGCCTCCCATCTGTCCCCTCTACAGTCTGTATTACATACAGCTGCCAGAATTCTCATCCTCTCATCCAAAAGGGTACAGGCCCCTCCCCTGCTGAAATCCTTATTATGACTTCCTCTAAAACAAAGAATCTTCTCCTCATAATCTTCAAAGTCCTGTGCACCTAACTACATCTCATCTCTTGTCTCTCTATATGCTCCTGATTTGAACGTTCTCAGAGCCCACTACTACTGCTGTTTCCAGCATCAAACCCTTCTATCTTGCTGCTCCTTATATTTGGAATTGCATTCCTGAATTCATAATATGACAACAATCATAATATTTTTAATTACTTCAAATCAAAGTTAAGTTTTAATAGAAATTAACCTCCTAAATACTGAATTTTTACATTGAGGGTGGTGCAGTTAGTTTTTTATTTTTTGAGGAAAAATTAAAAAGTGTGGAAACCCAGGAGTTTTTTTGGTAAACTTTCTTAAAACATAAACAGTTTTACTACTTTTTAATTCAGATCACTGGGAATAAGGTTCATGTGTAACCCAAAACAAAGAACAAATCCCAAGGTCGCGGCTTCGGCTCACGCATCTGCCTCTAACAAACTCCTTTCTCTTCGGGAGCAGCCCTCCGCTACTCGGATGCCATCAGGTCTTAAATTGAGGGGACTAATTGGGAAGTTCTGGGTTGATAAGGGAACCACAATGTATACAGGAAGGACAGGGAACAGAGAGTGCAGACGTGGAACAGGCAGGGACAGTACTAATCAGAACCAGAAACCAGGATTGTAGTCAGGATAAACAGGGCAGATAAGTACCAGTCAGATAGTGCAGTACAGAGATCAGGAGCCAGGAGTATAATCATGATAAACAGACTGTAGTCCAAACCAATCAGTAACATGCTCAAACAGGCATGGGTAGGATCAGGCAGTGATACAGCCAGGTCAAAGACGGGCAAAGATCAGGAACAGAAAATCAGATAACAATTACACCCAGGAACTATGGAATATAGCCCTACATTGGGCAATGAGTCAGTGCAGAGTAGGGGGTTTATGGGCAGCTTAATGACATACACAGATCACCTGTGGCCAGACTGACAACAGACAAACCAAGCCAAGCCTATTTGTAATTACATGAAAAGCAATAGGAGTGAACCAGGGTCTTAGCTTCTGCTCACATAGCAAAGCAGAAATGCAGACAGCACAGACACACCAGGTCCCTGGTTCAACTTCAAGCAGGTTGTTACATCATGATGTGTAAAGGTCATGCTAGTGCATTTTTTGGTAATTTATCTTCTGATTTATGTTCTTGTTTTAGTGTTGAATTGGAGGAGTGATCCATATTTTGTGCTTCCTATTTAGATTTTCCAAAACATGCTTATAAAGAGACTAGTTTTGAGTATAAAAACAATTAAGAGAAAATATTTGTTTTTCTAAACAATATGGGATTTGTGCCTTCATTTGTGTTCTTCAAGTTATTTCACTTCATATAAAAAGCAGAGCTGAAAGAAAGTTCCACTCTTACCTTTCCTGATGACTGGATGCCTTTAATCATAGCCATGCACACCATTGTCCAAGCAACTAACAGACACAGTGTCATCTTCCAGTTAAGGTCTCCACCTTCTGATATTGAATTTGAAATATCTAAAGCTTCCCGATACCAGAAAAATGTTGTAGCTGAGCTTTTGTCACATTCTGCCTCTACCACTGGAAAATATAATAGACTTTATTCCACATATATTTTAGCATATTCCACAGCTATGGGTAAGATGTCAATACTTAGTATGTTACACCAATTTTTCCAAATCATTTATACATACACTGCAGTTATTGGTCCAGCAGATGAACTATCTAATCATCCTGCATCGATCTACGAGATAAGTGCCCCCAATAGGTCACTTCAAAGCCATTTGCCTGGTACCCTCGAATATAAATGGATCTTTCTGTAGATCCTGCTTCTCTATCCAATAAGTCAATAAATGTATAACCTTAAAATTACCTTTTCCACATTATATTAATATAAAAGAAATATTCTAGGTATTTTCACCAATATTCTAAATTTAATGACTTATATGATACTTGAGTTGTCAACATTCCTGGCACTAGACTGCCAACAGGCGTTACATCAGGAACATCAAGTGTCACAGTATGATGCTAAAAGACAATATAGATGTAAGTGTCCTACTAGGTACTAGAGTTCAAACTGGAAAATATAAATAAAATCCCAGTTTGCCTTCAGCTGCAGTCTTACAGAAGTGCAAAATTACAAAACTGTTTATCAATTTTGAAAACAAATCAAAATATGCTAAGAGGTTGCGAACATTACAACACTAAACACTATTTTTGACAAGTTTTATTATATTTTTTTCAAATATAAATGGTTTTATGTTTTTCCTCAGCTTAAAAAAAAATTAAAGCGGATCTGTCACCTACACATAAAAAGCTGTATACGAAAAGTTGTTAGCAAATTAAACATGAAATGCAAATAATTTTTTAGGGTGATGCAAAACTTGTCTAAAAAACATTGCTCCTGCCAGCATGCTGTTATTGTGTAGTTCCAAGACCGAAGGAACAAAATGTAAATAAATGTAGTGTAAGGAAATTTTATTTACATTGTAACATGATAAAAAATAATTTTGAATTATTTCTTAGGGTGACAGACATAATGTTTGTTAAAAGTGCACTGAATGTCCGATAGGTAAAATCTGTCAGCAATTTAAAGAAGCATCAGCATTTTGTCTGAAGCTACAAAAAAGTTGAGGTTGAGTATCATGCAAAGAAATTGTAAAACACATAAACAAATGAAAAAAATACAAACTATTTACAACACAGATTTATTAAACGTCCACTTCAGTTTAGTTGAATTTTTATAATAAAGATAGTTCCCCTTTAGAGAAAACCTAGAAAGCATCCTATTCATGCAGTTGTCAATCCCAATATCTGCACAGACTGTGTGATTCCACAGCAACTACCAAATCAGAATGAATGCAAAAGCAATTGCCTGTCCAGCTGGATGGATACGTTGTCAGTGAAAGAAAATACTCCCCCTGCTGAACTGTGTCAGGTAACAAGACAGTTTTTAGAGCATTAGAATTACATGGTCAAAAAGATAAAATGCATACCATTGACAGATCCATTTTTCACAATGGGGCATTCATTCCATGGTAAAGGATATTGGAAGGACTGAAAGAAGTAAAAGATGCTCCATCCAATGATAACATTATAATAAAGGCCAACAAAGAAGCAAACCTGAAAAATAATAGTGTAAGAGAGTAATTTGGGCATCCTTATGTTTCAAGAAATGACTCTGCAAGCAATAATAATCAGTGGTTTACTCAACTGATTTTAATATAAATGTTCAATTCATATTCTTATGTGTAGACAGAAATGCCTTATTCATCTTCCAGCTATTATTAATAAATAGATAATGTTTTCAGTTAAAACTGCTACATTAAAAAAAACAGTTTGTGTGAAGTGATCTTTAAAAAAGGACCATTAACACCAGAAAAATAAGTATTATAAAATGTTATGCTTACTTGGTTTGTATCCCAAGTGTGTAAAAATGTACAAAGCCTTAAATAGTTATATAGTAATTCAGGTTAAAAAAAAAAAGACATTCCCAGTTTCTAAATGAAACCTGCCTTATGGCTAGTTAATACAGAAAAGCAAGAAAAATCTTCAGCAATCATCTAAGAACTTATTATTATGTTATTTGTAATATCCATTAAATGAGATAATATTACAATATTACAGTCACTGTTATGCTGGTGTTTAATTACTTGCACATTTGTCAAGTATCGGGTTGTGACATAAAACACTGCAGCAAAATTAAATACGTGTTTCCATTGGCAGTGCTGCTACGCATTTAGTATCTGGTTAATTAACTTGCCATAATTTATGGCAATGGAAAATAGCATTTTGATGTGCAATGCATCAAGTAGCTTCAGAGGTGTGGACAAATGCTTAAATTTAATATTCGAATATACAAATTTGGCCTCGTTGATCATCGAATACCGAATTATCAAATAGATCGAATGATCGGATATTCGATAATCCAAGCCCTGACACTGTGGCCGTGACTGGTAAAATGAAACCACAGCGGCTCTCACCTTGTGCACGTCTTTAAGTTTGCTATATCTTTGGTGTCGTCAATTATTCCAACATCAAAAAGACACTTGGTAAATTCCCTTCCACTGACTGGCACTGGGGAAGAACCCCTACTAAAACATTCTAAAAGAAGGGAATGTCCTGTCCCACACATCCAACTAGCAACTGGAACAAGTAAAAACATTAAATAAATCCCTCTTGCACACAGACCACCTACTATGCTGTTCTGCGAACTACTTCCCCTTTTATTTACTTCTTACCTTTAGACTGTAGATACTTGTGAGCAGGGCTCCCTAATCCCTCCCTGCAGCATTACAACCATGCATGTAAAAGAAATGTTGGGATAATAAATGAATAGAAGTCCAACCATTTATTTAAATGTAATGTTGTCATAATCAATTCATTGAAGTTCAGGTTATGAGAAGGAAGTAGCCACAAAAGAATGACCGGCAACCTATAGAGTTATATATATATAGACAATACTAACCACACAGCTAGCATAGCCAATGCCTCCTAGTCGGGGACAAATATAATTCCAGACTCCAATACTTCCTCTGCGAATTCTCTGTCCAACGGCCAGTTCAAGAAAGAAGAGTGGGACGCCAATTATAATAAGTAAGATCAGGTAGGGGACCATATAAGCACCTGTGAAGATATGGAGTAAGTCAAATGCCAAAAGAAATCTACATCAGGACCCATCTATCATGCAAAGTGCTAAATATTGGCACATGTCTGCAATTTGCTCTTTATGCATAATGCAGAGTTTTCCCCAGATCTCTACTACAATAAAGACAAAATTGTATATACTATTTACCAGTGTGTGCACAAATTAGCTTTGATAATTGATTTGCACATTGAGGCATCAGTTTTTGTTAGGTAAAATGTGCATAAATGTAAGAGACCCACACTTAAGGTACCAGAGAACATAAACCCCAACACTCACACCCCACTGACACAATTAGGTGGTTAAACAGTGAATGTGACTTTACCTAGACCAAACTGTTCTTCATGATATTTAATAAGGATGCACCAAATCCAGGATTCAGTTCGGTATTCAGCCATTTTCAGCAGGATTCGGCTGAATCCTTGTGCCTTGCCAAACTGAATCCGAACCCTTAAAATCATGTGACTTTTTGTCACAAAACAAGGAAGTAAAAACATTTTTAGCCACACATTTTGTGCCCGGCTGGCTTTTACCCTTCACTCATTTGCATATGTAAATTAAAGTTTGCATTTGGTTCGGTATTCGGCTGAATATTTCACAATCGATTTGGGGGTTTGGCCAAATCGAAAATAGTGGATTCTGTGCATCCCTAATATGTAATAACATTACCTATCTTCCTTGTTTTCTTTTCATTAATTAATTGCTTCAATAAAGCACAGTACATAAATAGTGTCAAAGGCAAAGAAATATAATTCCATTTTTACTTTCTTTTAAGAAAAAGAAATCTATCTCCAATATACCTCAATTTAAAAAATGTGTACCGTTTTTATAAGAAACCTGACTGTATGCAGT
The DNA here is from genome assembly GCA_024363595.1 of Xenopus borealis. NCBI lineage: Eukaryota > Metazoa > Chordata > Amphibia > Anura > Pipidae > Xenopus > Xenopus borealis. Next base: position 58,469,455 of record CM044434.1, on the reverse strand, counting down.
GAAATGCTCCCTTCATTTAGTGCTGTGGATAGGAATTGTCAGACGGTCCCTAACTTCTAGCAGGGAAACAATCATAATTATGAACAGCAGTTGGAGCCCCTGCCTTACTTACCAGCCATGCAGAACTCAAGCAGCTTTGTTTTTTGATCATTTATGACAATCCCTAAGAAACCCAGGCCACACTGAGCATGTGTATGTAGTCTAGTCTTGCAAAGATGTATAACAAAGTTACAAGATTTGAAAGCATAATCATTTGATTGATTAGGCTTGTGGTGCAGTAAGTTCATGTTTATGTTTAGTATAAAAAATACAGCATTTCTAGTCTTATTCTATTTTAGACTTTCTTTGCCCTTTAAGCATTAAAAATAATATGGGTTTGTACTTTGCGCTTGCATTTTACTACAAAATATGTTGGCACTAAAGAAATACATGTTAATAATAATAATAAAATGAACCCTTCAGTCTTCCTGTATACTCACAACTGACAAGTAATAAATAAATCATTTAAATAAATTTGATTTAAAACGTTTGCATATATTGTTGTTACATGCTAGGAATTAAAATTGATTTAAGTAAGATTCTTAACATTTGATTTATACAACGTAATTAACACTTCCAACAATAATAATAACCAAAATAATAATTTTTATTGTGGCTCAATTGTTAATGAAAAAAGCATACATTTGTGGGTTGCATAAGGATTCTGTAGCCCTAAGTGATTTGATAAAACAACCTTTGGATGCAATCTGCTTCACACAGTAGATTGATGTATGCAAATTCATTAGCAGGGTGATTCAATCTCACTGCTGTCCTGAAAAAGGTGCTTATCCTTCAGACCTGTACTTACCTTAAAGAGATACTGACATCAGAAAATAACCTTTATTATTCTCTATCATAAAATTGTATTGGAATGCTATTGATAATTTGCCATTAAAGTATTTGCCTTTTTACATTACTTTTCTTATCCCTATGTTCCTCTAAGAGGGGTGCAATAGTAGTCCATTAGCTTTAGAAACTGACTGGTTAAGGGGCAGTCAGGTTGGCAAAACAGTCAGGTTTAGGAACTTCAAGTGACAATTATACACAAAAGCAGATCTATCAGCGAAAAACGATCAACATGACCTATTTAGCAAGGGTCAAAGTGAAATTTCGAATTAAAAAAAATTGAATTTCAATCTATTTCTGTGTACTTCGACTAGGGAATAGTCCAAATTCTATTCAAATTTACAATAATATTCGAAAATTCAAATTTCAAAATTTGTCATGTACTGTCTCTTTAAAAATTCAAATGCGACCATTCGCCATCTAAAACCTACCAAATTGCTGTTTTAGCCTATGGGGGACCTCCTAGAACCTATTTGGAGTCAATTGGTGGAGTTTGAAAATTCAAAGTTATTTATGGGAAGCACTTTGATTCAAATTTGATCAAATTCGCAAATACTTTGATTCGAACAATTCAAATTCGATCAAATACGGACCTATTCGGTTGAAAACGGACCTATTCGATCAAAAACTGACCTATTCGAATGAAAAAAATTCTGCTTAATTTCGGTTGGTCTTTTTGAATTTCGTAGTTTTTTAACTTCGAAATTCGACCCTTGATAAAGCTGCCCTTTAATGTAGATGATCGTCGGCGGGATGGCATAGCAAGAATGCAAATTGCCAGCGGGATGGCATACGTATCACTTCAGTTTTCCGAATTTGCTCACAAAGAAACTTCGGGCAACTTTGCAAACCAAACTGATACATATGCCATTCCTATTTGGTGATTAATCCCCCCATGTGCCACCACCCTAAAGGGACGTGAAGAGAGTGCATCACTAGTGAGATAATATAACTTATCAGTGGAGTGCACCATTTGATAAATATGCTTTTAAAAATCCCACAGGAATGAATACAAACTGAGTGAGTTTTGTTGTGGTGAGTTCTAATTTCAAACTTTTTGCCCTAACACTTTTTCAGTTCAGTTGTTTTCAGATTTGCAACCATAAACAAAGACTTTTTTCAATGCTTTCCAACATTTATTTTTCTACCATTTTCCCAAAATTTAAGTTTAAAGTTCCTGTCTCTGGAACTCTAGAATACACGATGTGACCTTATTTATTATTACAAATGCATGATTTAATCAGATCTGAGACAAACTTGATAAAATCGAGCAAAATTATTTTTTCTGAGTTTTTTCCAAATCGTATGGTTTTTCAGTTTTTTTTTCCAAAAAAAAACAGAATTTTTCAAATTTTCGCCTGAAAAGTCCAACATAATCAAATTTTCAGGGTAATTCCAGCGCAGACCACAGAAACATTCAAACAGGATAGGAACCTCTCCCATCGACTTATATATAGAACCTCACAGGTCTGAGATAAAGGAGTTACAGATTCAGACTTTTTGCAGCATCGGACTAATAAAATCCTGACTTTTAATAACCCCTTAAATTTATGAATTTAAAACAGTTAAAGAGTCGGCAACCCCCCCTCCCAGAGCTGTTTTAAAAGGTGAGAAATTAAACTTTACACTTCAATATTAGAAACACAAATAGAAAGTAATTGGAAAGAGTCTTTAATTCTGGTGAACAATCTGAAACCAACTGAAATGAAAAAAAGAGCTTAAAGGTGAACAACCCCTTTAATGTTTAATTTTTTTTTAGCAGTGTAAAAATAAAAACTGGGTGAATAGAAAAAATCTAATATAGTTAATCAGCCTAAAATGTAATTTGTAAAGGCTGCAGTGGGCAGAAGTTTAACATAATAGTCAGAAGCCAACTTCCTGTTTTGCAGCTCACTCATTGGTTACCAGTCAGTAACCAATCCTTGACTGGAAAGGGGGCAATATGGGTCATAACCATTTGCCTTTGAATCTGACCTGCATGCTAAGACTTTATAGATTACATTTTTGGCTAACTAATTATATTACAAATATTTTTTATTTTGCACAGCCTTTCTATTTTTACACTGGACTGTTCCTTAAAGGAGAATTCAATCCCCCTTGATGTTAAGTCCCCATCTGCACCCAATATTCGTCCCTCTTCCTGCCTCCCCCCTGCAGTCTTACCCCTGAATTCTTCTCCCTCCAGAAATAGGGACCGGAAAAGCACAATGAGCGCAGTAGAGCTCCCAGCCACCATCTTCTTATCTTCGTAATCTTTGTGAATGGATCTGCATTTGGCCACGATATTGATTGGGAAGGTTTTATTTTCTCCCGACCAACCTGTTGGAGCCCATTTCCCTCGTCGTAATCTGATCGTTTGGCCATAGGGCCAGATGTTCAGATTACCACCAATATAGCCCTGTCATTAGTGGCATATCGGGGAAAGATCCACTCGTTTGGTGATGGTGCCAAACGAGAATATCTTAAAGTCTATGGCCAGCTTTACATAAAATCCATTGTAACAATAAGTAGAAAAAATAAAGTGTATGACAAATGAAAAACTGAAAACAAAAGGGACTTAAAGTGATACTGGCACTAAAAAAATTAATTTTAACATATGAATGTACTTTGAATGTTACCTATAGGTCATGTTGATCATTTTTTGCTGAGAGGTTTGTTTTTGTATATAATTGTGACACTCTCCCAATCTCAGCCTGTTAGTTACAGTTTCTAATGCTAACGGACTCCTGCTGCACAAATATGGCAGCCCCCTCATACAGGAACATGGGGGATCAGACAGGTAATGTAAAAGCATCATGCAAACACTTTATGGCAAAGTTAGAAGTAGCTTCAAAGCCAATATTATAATAGATGTAAAAAAAGAGTTTAATTTCAGGTGTCAGTATCGCTTTAAGTGGCATTGGACAGCAGGTGATTACCATGGATTAGAGATCAGAGTAAAGACATAGCAGGAAATGATTCATAGAATATGTCCTGACAAAATTAGATCAATGTATGGACATAAAGTATTCATAATTAATGGTTTACATAGGTAATGGTAGCTAGTTTGATCTTAGATAAAAAATTAACTGTGAACCTTTATGGAAGCATGTCAACATTAGTTATTATTATTAATAAAATTGTTCAGATATAAATTATATGTTTTATTATCAAAGTTCTGATTCTGAGGACAAACTGTATGTATTAATTCTCTCTCGCTACAGTAAATAACAATTAACAGAAATACTGAAATGAACCAATGAACAGCAGCACTATCCACACCAATATGTCTAATGCATGCTTAGCAGTGTCAAGTTTTAACATTTGTCAGCACTGGCACCTTGAAAAATGTAAACAAGCTAAACTGCATTAAACTAAACCAAGCATGTTATGCTTAATATAACAATGACAAAGCAATCAATGTAGCTTTCTCTTACCTCCTCCATTTTTCTGACAAAGGTAGGGAAACCGCCATACATTCCCTAGGCCTACAGAATATCCAATTTGTGCAAGAATGTATTGTAATTTGTTGTTCCATGCTGGCCTGTCTTCAAGTTCTGAGCTGTCTTCCAGCAGTTTTGGCTGGTTGTCTTCGCCTGATACATTCAAAGCACTTGCTTTATGATCTATGGGTTCTTCATGGGCCAAGAGGTCAGCCACAGACTCAGTGACATGCTGATTACAGTGCTCTCGCTGAGTAACTTTACTGTTTTTAGGCATTTGTAGGGTTTGTCGACTGGAAGACTCAAAAGGTCTGTACAAAGTAGGGGTAAATGCAGTTGAATTCCAAGCTATGTATTAAAGGGTATTAAGTAGAGTAACCTGAAAAATAAGAATGTAAAAAGTCACATTTATTGCTCTTGATCTTCTCTGTTCTGCTGTTTTCTGTGTGTAACACTAAAATCGCATTTTTCTGTTCTTGAGTGGTGGGTGTGTTATTGCATAACAGCCTTGACTCAGTATGTAATTAAAGGTGTAAAGAAAGCCTTAAAACTATATTTAGTTGATTAGTGAATCAGTTTAATTACAAAAGCCAGTTACAATAAACAGTTTAATTAGAAGTCAGGTACAACATTCTGTGCAAATAGAGATCACCGACTGCAATCAAGTCTCTTGCCAATTTTAATAATGAACAAGCACATTAAAGCCGATTCTTCCTAATATCCAGGTCTGGATATCTCAGTCTATACGCCTATTTATTGTACAGGTATGGGACCTGTTATCCAGAATGCTCAGGGCCTGGGGTTTTGCATATTACAGATATTTCATAATTTAAGTCTACTGCAAAATCATGTAAACATTAAGGGGCAGATTTACTAAATTCACGTGAATAATTCGTAGTTCGATCAAATTTACTATAAATTCGAATTTGAATCTTCGTATATGCAAATTAGGCAAATTTGAGCATCGAATATTCGAATTCGAATAATTCGAATAAAATTTTATTCGAATATTCGACTATTCGATGGTCGAATTACTTCCCCTTTAAAATTTTATTTGACCACCTACTTCGCCAGAACCAAGCTACTGAATTGGGAATCATTCGTTTTGATCGGAAAAAAAAATTAGATCGATTAAATCGTTTGAATTGATCAAATGGAATGATCGATCGATCGCATTTTTTTTATTCGATCGTTCGATTGATTGGATTTTGGTAAAATCCTTCGAAATTCGATGGTCAAATTTTTTTATTCATATGGTCGAATTTCAATTTTTTTTTAATTCGAAATTTGACCAATGATAAATCTGCCCTTGTATAAACCCAATAGCCTGGTTCTGCTTCCAATAAGAATAAAATATATCTTAATTTAGATCAAGTACAAGATACTGTTTCATTGTTATAGAGAAGGAAATCATTTAAAAAAAAACTTATTTGGATAAAATGGAGTCTATAGGAAACACCTTTCCGTAAGATAATGGATCCCATATTTTGCAACTAGTATAAATACATTTAAAGAAGTTTTGATATATTTTAAGATAAAAAATTTTCTTAAGTTTAATTTTCTTGCGGAGGGGTTATACTATATACTTTAACATTTTAAACATCTTATCAGGTTATATTGTATACCAATTTGTAATATTACCGCTGTTTTACTTAAAGAAAGTGCTGAGGACAACCAGTCTAATACAACCACACTATTTATTTACAATGTCTTGATTAAATAAATGAATGACTGCTAAAATGACAGATGAAAAAATGTGTGGCGTAAGAGAATACCAGATTAGTCTTGAAAGATGTGAATTTTTGTTTACAAGTATACAAATTAAATCCTATTTAGGGGGCATGGTAATTAACCTAATTTGCAGTATTAATACCCCTAGCAAAAATAATTTAAATATAAAATTACTTGTTGATTTACTGTACTTATATTCAGCATAAATGAGAGGATTCTGTATAGAGCTACAAGCATATGACACATCATTTGATCCAAGCAAAATCATAGCATTTACATTGTTAGAATACAAGTCTGAAATGCTTTCTGAAACCTTGTAAAGCTGCTTTTGTCCTGTAAGCTTGATTGCTGCTGAAAGCTGCTACCATGGTGTTCTGCCAGCTAGAGAAAATGACTGATCTTATGATGCCTACATGTGCCTTCTACAAAATCCTTTATTTTCTCTCACTTGACATTGGCCATCAAACCATAAAAAATAAATTGAAAAATGATGAAAGAAATGTTTTTTCAAAAAAATCACAGTGCATGTGCATTTTACCCCAACAGCTCAATATATTCATCTTTACAAAGCACACTGAGCAAGTATTAGGACATGAGCATAATGGAATATTGTTCCAACCTCAATAAAATAAGCACCTTTGGTGATTACTGGTAAGACCAGCTTTTCCTTTTGGCTAATAAGATGTGATGGGCAAATCGGCGGCTTTTTGCTTCGCCGAATTTTTACCAAGCGAAATTTCTCCAGGGTTTCGCAAATCGCGGAATAAATTTGTCATCACTAGATGTGTAGTATATGGGTTATTCTATAGTAATAATTTATGTTTTAATGAGTAACAATAAATATATACACTAATATAGGAAATCAAATAAGAAGTTTGAGTAAAGTAAGATCAGCACAATTGGGGACAGTTATTTAATAATCAAGGAGACCAATGTCCTGTGAGCTACATATATTGCTCCACCGGTATGGTTATGTAGCATATATTATTAATAATGGCCAGTATTAGTAAACTAATAGCAGAATTTGGAGCAAAAATTGGGCTTAGAAGGGGTACATCTCATACTGACCTTGTAGAATATCTTGGCTTTTTGATGATGTAAACTGTATAATTCATTATAAATAAGTAGTGTAACTACCACAAAAATGCTTAATGTTTGGAAACCTAAAGGTGTTGCCAAAAGAAGGCATTGTAACAATATCATACAAAGTACATTTATTTTACTCTTATCTTACTTATATGTGTGTGTATGTTATTGCTCAATATTAATAAACAAACAAAAGAAATTCCAACGTTTCGATCACAGAATGGTGATCTTCAGGGAAGGAGGAAGGTCACAAGGATGTGTTCAAATGTAGGAATTTCCCTTTTTTGTTCACTAAAATCTTTTACTGTTGAGTGCGGTACTTTTTTGTTGCTTTGCACATGTTATATTTGTTCCCAGGTGTGTCTGTGTATACAAAAGCTGTCTTCTGAATTATGCTCATGCATTGTTTAAATGGTTAATTAAAAATAACATACATTGGAAAGTAGATAATATTAATAGTATTCATCTATGTGCAGAGACATAAAGAAAATGCTGACACACATACATACATACATATATAGGATCCATTATCCAGAAAGCTCCAAATTACAGAAAGGCTGTTTCCCATAGACACCATTTTATCCAAATATTTAAAAATAATTTTATTTTTCTCTGTAACAATAAAATAATATATTGAACATGAACCCAACTAAGATATAATTAATCCTTATTGGAACCAAACCCAGCCTATTGGGTTTATTTAATGTTTAAATTATTTTCTAGTAGACTTAGGGGCTGATTTACTACAAAGTTGAAACTTCGAAATTCGACCATCAAATTTTTTTGAGGGTAATTTTCGATTTAAAAACGGCCGTATTCAATCGAATGAAAATCATTCGAATCATTCGATTAGATCGAACAATTTTCACCAAAATCCTTTGATTTCTCAGAACATTTTCAGGACAAGCTCTATGAGGTCCCCCATATGCTAAAATGGCAATACGGCAGCTTTAAGCTGGGGAATAGTCGAATTCTAAGGCTTTTTAAAGGGCCAGTACTTCAAAATTTGAAAATTTGAATTTTAACAATTCAAATCAAATTTAGTCCAAGTAGCCCAAAATTACTGCAAAATTTAAATTTTTTAAATTCAAATTTTATTAGAATAGTCACTTCGACCCTAATCGACCCTTAGTAAATCAGGCTCTTAAAGTATGAAGATCCAAGATCTGTTATCTGGAAAACCCTAGGTCCCAGGCATTCTAAGCATGCATTGCATTTAAAATCAAGTCCCACAGCAGACAATGTGATAACTCAGGAGCTATAGTGAGAAAGCAAGGAGCTTTTAAGCCCCAGCCTATAAACATACATCTATAAATAATTCCCAGTTTTAAAGGCAGCCACTTCTTTTTTTTTTATAATTTGTTCTGTAAGTAACTTTACACATGACTGACTGTTACAATTGCATATGTACCCCCAAATAAATGTACTGGGGATTTTTTTGCATACAGTAAGAAAATCCTTGATGGCGAAAGACCTTGGGGGACTTGTACATTTGGCTGTTTCAAGCAATTCTACTAGATTGTCAAGAGGAGAGGATATTTCTTCCCCTTTACAAGGTATTGTAAGGCCTCATCAGGAATGCAAAGTACAGTTTTAGCCTTCAGTGCTCAAACCAGATATTGTTTAATTAGAGAGAGACCAAAGGAAGGTAACTAAACTTGTGGGCACCCAAGGCAAGCCCCTGGCCCTGGCAACCCTGCCTTCAAACTCTCCTCTCTTCCACTACTTATTCCCTCCTTGACCACTTGCTCTCCACTCAACCAACTCTATAGAGGAGGCACATACCAAGGGTCCCAGCAATGACCGACCATTGTGCTCTAGGCACATGCCTCTCCTGCAAGCTATTGTTCTGGTCCTGACTAATTGGGTTAAGGATACGAAAAGTTTCAGTTATGAAGAAAGGCTTGCTTAGTTGAGAATGTTTACACTGCAGAAGAGGTGCTTAAAGGGAGATATAATAAAGATAAGCATGTATCTTATTTCAACTAAAATGACTTGTTACTAGGTAATTTTCTATGTACAGTATAAGCTATGTATTATCCATCTATGCTCTGCATATTAATATACAAATATGTAACCAATGCCCAAAATGTATGAGCATAATACGTGCCATATTCTATGTTTTTCACAGGGATTTTGACAGCTCAGTCTGCAGTCCCGGATTGTTTCTGAAATCTCACAACTTTCTCTTTGATCTCCTGCACTGAACAGCCAGAAAAAGATACAACATTGCTAAAACCTAACGGGCTTTTGGTAGAGAGCCCAGAATACATGGCAGGTGCACTTAGATACATTAGATTAAGATAAGCAAAGAATCAATTGTAACTATTTAAGACAGGGGTGTCCAGCCTGCAGCCCAAGATGGATGTGAATGCGGCCCAGCTGGAAACACTCGGTTTCCAAAGAAACATCATGTTGCAAAGTATATACAGTAGGTGGAGGAGGAATCAGCCTATTGCCCAGTTAGTAATAATAATATAATAATAAGTCTATATAATATCCAGGTTTCACAGTGTATAGCTGTTATCCAACTGGTATTGTATTTTCTTTACTTTTCAATGTGTGGCCACAGATAATTTTTCTTTTTCCAATGTGGCCCAGGGAAGCCACAAAGGTTGGACACCCCTGATTTAAGACAAGCAGGTCTCTTGGAGAAACTGTGACTTAAAGGCTTAAAGGGCAAGTCACTTTCATTAGCAAAACTGTAATAACACATAAAACCTGACCCTAAAACCTCCCATAAATGTGTTCAAACTGTCTATAACCTGCCAAAATTTGTAAAATGCACATGGTAATTAGGGGGTGTGGCCCTCTTTCTACTTTCAAATTGTTGGTAGGTATGGAATAATACTTTTTTAAAGAGCATACGAAGTTGAAAAATGTGTTACTATGTAATATGTTCAGTACAAGTGTACTCAAGTTTATCATACTGCATTACCTAGCAAACAAGTGAAGATATTTTTGCGTTCCTTCTTTAGCTTTTTAGTTCATTTACTTACAACTTAACTCCATGAAATTGCTGTATTTGAGGTAAGGGCACAGTATAAGGTGAAATATTTTTTCAGGAACATTGCTTGAGTGACCTGCCACACAATAAATCTACAATGTTGCACATGACACATGTCAAACACAGTTTTGTGCTTGGGGGGCTCCAAAAAGATCTTTGCATGGGGCTCAGGCTTCAATGTTACACCAATGATTAATATATTTTTGCTCTGAAATTTGTAAAAATTGTAAAAAATTTAGTAAAATTTGTATGACAAACATCTAAAAATGCATATTCTTCTGTATACCGCTCATGGGAAATATATGACCTAATAGATATAGTCGCTACAGTATATCAATTAAGAAAAGCAAGGCTGAACTTCATTAGCATCGGAATTTAATAATCATCCCTGTAGCATAAGTGTATATTACAGGCCAACCTTAGTTTCTGCTTGATCATTTGTGACAAGCTTAGCTTCTCAACAGCTGCTCAGAGTCCGCTCAGAGTGTCACAGACACTTTCCAAGATGGTGACCCCCCTGTGACAAGTTTGAAGTCCTGGATCATTGCTGTTATTAAAAAGCTGAAACTTTAGGCTGGTGCAATAAGTTCAGTATATAAACCATGGTATTTGTAGCCCTATTCATTTGTAGGTTTTACTTCTCCTTTAAAAAGGTGTAAAGGTAAAAAGGGTGCAGGTGAAAAATGGTAAAAGGGTATTTGTATCTAGTGAACGTAATGTGCTTTAATGTTTTAACATCTTAATGAGCTCATGAACAATCTTAAAAATTTGCTGGGGCCTGGGCCCCCTTACTTACACCACTGATGTACAGCAATTTATCCCAGAAATATTCCTAATATTTCATTATGTCCCTCCATCCAGAATAAATGCAACAATGATAGCATGTACCTTGGCAGTTGGTGTGTTGTTTTTATGCATGTCATATTATGGTAATTGGATGCTACTGAGTGTTCTTTTGTTAGTTTATAAAACATATAGCATTTCATGAGCTCTACCATAGTAAGCAAATGACCATAGACTGGTGACATCAGCAGATAATTTAATCATTCATTTTGCTTTGCTGACTGTAATATAAAGAAGATATAATAAAGCTGTTCAGCAACTGACTGCTAAATGTATTCAGTTGAGGATGGGGAAATTTAATTAAAGCTACAGAGCGATATAATCAGGACTGGATTGGGATTCAAAATAGGCCCTGCCATTCCTGCTCCATAGAGGCCCAAACAGCCCCCACCAGCCCACGTAATAGTCACTTTCTATGGCAACTTACAGCAGCCCATCTGGCATTTGCCAGAACCCACAGATTGCCAGTCCGGGCCTGGTTATAATTATTGTGTGTGTATATATATTTATCTGCATGCCCCAAAAAATGTTCTGGATTCTTCTCCAATAACAACGTGGCCTTCATGGCTCAGCCATTGTCTTTATGTATTATGTAAGTTTTACTACAATTTATGTACACTACTATGAAATTTGTAATTTAAAACCAGAACTACATGACATGAATTTGGTTAGATTGATCTCATTTAAAACCTTGCCATGTGACTTCTCTTGACATCATGAGATTGTTCATGTGACATTCAATTTGTTTCAGTGAGAAAAGACTAGCTTTCAGAATTCATCTTGTTGGATGAAATTACAATTTATTGGATTTGATTCCAAACATCATGTCACATTATTTTATGCAGGTCATATCAAGGTACAACTGAAGGGTACTTATATAAGTGAGGCATGAGCAGTAGCACTTGAAGCCGTGCTGTCCTACTCTGCATCAGTGTTATTAAAGGGGTGTTTCATCTTCAAATTAACTTTTAGAATGTACAGAATGTCCTCAACATTCAAATTGGGATCACTGACTAATCAGCCAAAAAGCATGATCTCTGAGGCTACTGTGTTATTGTTATGTTTTATTACATGTGCTTCTGTTCAGGACCTCTCCTATTTATATTCCAGGCTCTAATTCAAACTACTGCCTGATTGCTGTGGTAAATTGGACCAAAGAAACCAGATATCTGGCAAAATTCCAAACTTCACAGCTGCTAAGCAAAAAGCTAAATGATGTGAAAACAACAAAAAAGTGAAGACCAGAATAGTCACAGTATATAGATATAGATGATACAGATACAAAATAGCGGCACTCACAGGGTTTTTCAATCAAAAAAAATAAATTTTTTCTTTATTTAGACTCAACGTTTCGATCCCCACACTGATCTTCAGCGGGAGTGACGCAGATCCCTGTGGGGGATCGAAACATTGAGCTAAATAAAGAAATTTTTTAATTTTTTCACTGAAAAACCCTGTGAGTGCTGCTATTTTGTATCTAGATTAATCTCGTTCTAGCAGGCACCCAGGTATTTACCGAAGTAAACAGTGTGCACCTTTAGGACTGAGTGTATATATTTATCTCTCAAGGGTCTTGATAAAGGTCTTAGATGGAGACTGAAATGTTGGCCTGTTTTTAATATGTCCTAATAAAAATGTTTTTTTTTTTTAAATACTCTTTTGAAGGCTCAAATAGCATGAAAACCACCAAAATATTTAATCAATGTAAATGGGAAAGTTGTTTAGAATTACAGTTTTGTTCATTATGCAAAATATAGTTTTAAGCTGTATAATTCCTTTGAATCTTGGGAAATTGGCAAAAATAAAAAGCAAATTAAGGAAGTCATTATTTCTGGTAAACCATGCAAAATAAACAAGATTTATTTAAAAAGTGTTTGGAAAATGGATTACTCCTTAATTACAGCTTGGCTTTGTCACTGAAGTACAGTATAATCAATACTCTATTTCATCCATAAAGCACAAAAAGTGTTTGGATTGAACAGAGTTGACAAATGTAGGTCATGCAGATTAAAATGTATTGTAAGTAAAGCATTGGTTTATGTTAACTGTCTAAAATATATCCTATGAATCAACTGTATACGAGTTTGCTACAGTTACCAAGCAACACATAATTCACAGCTTTATTGCTCTCATGAAATACTACAAATGGCTTTACAGACACATGGGGCTATGTTTACTAAATAGATCTGCTGCCCTCTGCAAACACAAATTAGACCAGGCCATGTGTAGCAGTTCAATGGCTAGTGAATAAATGATCTGTTAAGTGCATCGAAACTATGTTTGCAAGATTAAATCTCCAATACATGAGTTGTAGTCTAGACATCAATTTACATCTG
>CM044434.1:58409670-58425992 GCA_024363595.1 Xenopus borealis | reverse complement strand
AATAAAAAAAAAAAAGACTAACACGTTTCCCTTATTTTACGTTTTCCTGGATTTAACTTTTTTTTCCCCACGGTCCCTTGAAAAACGTAAATTCAGGGTTCTACTGTATAAAGTTCCAAATTGATGTATAAAGTTCCTTAAAATGTCACATGACCAGGGGCAGCTGGGAAATTGACAAAATGTCTAGCCCCGTGTCAGATTTCAAAACTGAATATAAAAAAATCTGTTTGCTCTTTTGAGAAATGGATTTCGGTGCAGAAATCTACTGGAACAGCTCTATTAACTGATGCATTTAAAAAAACATGTTTTCCCATGACAGTATCCCTTTAAGTGATTTGATAAGTAAACATTTTAAGGAACTTTATACATCAATTTGGAACTTTATACATCAATTTGCAAAGGTTTCATGATTTTTAATAGTTTGAAACAGTTTCCTAAACCTAGCCCCCTGCTCTTCTGCTGATCTGTCTGACTACTTTGCTGAGCTAGCTGACTACTGTTACTTTGTATCAGCAGCCATGTGTCCTCAGCCTCCATCCTCCAAATTCCCTGAACACATAATTTCCATAAAAAACATTTAACATTACATTGTGATGGGTATATTAGGTGTTTCTGTTTTATGTGGCCCTCTATATCATATTTTCGTTTGGAAGCTGGAGTTATATATATTTATTTAAATATATTGTATTGTTCATAATACAAACATATTTTATAATGTTCCCCAACATTTTTCAGCTATTCCTTACTTGTATACTGCTCTGCTACTCTCAATCCTAATTTGCATGATGGTGGAATAGGTTGCTTTGCCTATGATACAGGTACTACTTATATGTGATACAAAGCTAGTCTGTCAGTTCCGGTTTGTTCCTTATCCTGAAATGCTGTCATCTTCTTTACTGATATTCTGCTAACTTCTCAATCCAATGGTCAGAAAATGTTCCATTTAACTCCACTCGTAATCTATTCCTTAACCAGCTCTCTATCCAAGTAGAAATATAGAATAGATCACATCCACTGGTTAGGTCACAATAATACGGAAGAGCCAGCAAAAAATAAAAAAATTCTGCTGAATTAGGACTTTTAAAACTCATAATTATGACTTTTAAACTCATAATTATGACTTTTAAACTCCTAATTATGACTTTTAAAACTCATAATTATGACTTTAAATCTCATAATTAAGACTTTTTAAAGTCATAATTATGAGATTAAAAGTCATAATTATGAGATTAAAAGTCATAATTATGAGATTAAAAGTCATAATTTTGAGTTTTAAAAGTCATAGTTTATCAAAAAAATTGGCGGCTTGAGGGTCGGGTTGCGGATCCTCGCTATAGCGATTTTTACTGCTTTTTCTGAGCATTTCTACTACTGATTATGTCAAATCCGGTTTACAATGACAGCACTTCCTGTTTTACTCCTTTTTTTCTGATTGCGGCTACTTCCGATGATGTCACTTCCGGTTTACAATGACAGCACTTCCTGATTCTTGATGGTCAGCGGGTCGCGGGTCTGGGTTGCGGGTACGCGTCGGAGATCCAAGCGGGTAAGAATGCGGGTCGCAGGTCCCGATTGCGGGTATGGGTCAGGTACGGGTCCCAAAAAATAGACCCACGCAGGACTCTACCCCAGTGCTCTTCAGTACATTTAGGTTTCTGCTCCTCATAGAAGGTATTTGTTTAGTCTTGTGAAATTATGTATAAACATGTTCGCAGAATCAATGCTATTCCCAAAACATTTGAACAAATTGCCAAAATATTTTTGATCATCTGTTTTTTAAATGTTAGGAGCATTGCCTGAACATAAATCTTTAATTTCAGTATCTGCAAATAGACAGCACCACACGCTGAAGGATTTTTCTTAAAAAGCCTTTATTAGCAAAAGGGCTTTTAGTCAGACAGAAATACAGCAACGTTTAAGGCCAGAAACAGCCTTTCCAAGAAAAATCCTTCATTGTATGGTTCTGTCTATTTGCATATACTGGATCTACAGTTCAGGTGGAAGTGGCTGCCTGAGACATGCACTAACAACACTGTTTTCCGTGAGTGCTGACTCCTATTCTTCCTTATAAATCTTTAATTTACAGAGAAAAAATGTATATATTTTTTAAGGATATCTGTTTTCTATATCTTAATTTGAGTTCTGTGTCCCACATGTTAATAGCTACAAAAAAAAAAAAATCAAAACATAAAAGCCAGGGAGCACCTAAACTGATATCACATATTCCTTAGGTAAATGAAGAATCTACGGAAATTTACAGGGACCCAACATGGAGTTAATTCATTTCTCTGTTTGCCCGGTTTAGCCGTTTTTTAAAATTATTAAAGGGGACCCGTCACCACCACATAAAAAGCTGTATAATAAAAGTCTTTTGTACACTAAATATGAAGGCCAAATTCTTTTTTTATTACAACATACAAGCATGTTATAAATTTATGCAAAAATCTGAGCTGTCAGTCATATATTGCCTGCCCCACCACTATGCCTAAGGCCCTGTCTGTAACTGCACCTTCACGTTAGTCATGTGATAATTTGAGTACTGTATTATATTTATAGGCTTGGCTTCTATTGTTTATTGGTGGATAGTAAAGAAATTTAAATTTCCCTTCCACATTTGCTTTATAAGCAAAGTAATATGCAGTATAGTATATAACTATGAAGATTCTCATTCATCCAGGTCATGGTATATATATATATATATATATAAAGTAACTCAAAGCAACTGGACTTGCTGAGATATTTTAATGAAGACGTTTCACTGCTCATCCAAGCAGCTTCTAGTTGAACTGAAGAAGCTGCTTGGATGAGCAGTGAAACGTCTTCATTAAAATATCTCAGCAAGTCCAGTTGCTTTGAGTTACTTTTTATATATATATGCAGTATAGTATAGTACAAACAAAGAAACAAGAGGTTTCCTCCCAAAATTGGACATTGGAGTAAAACTTGTCAAGGATATAAATCCTTACTTTACATCAGGAGATAAAGAAAGACATTGAACAAGTATACTATTTTATACTTTTGCTTTGTGCATTACATAATTTTGCTGCTGGGAACTTTCAAAAATCTGCTGCCATTACTGGTGGAACCGCTCAGTCGGCCTGAAGCAGAATCCTTACTGGAGGAATTAAAGACTTACGAACGCTTGTGCCAAAGTATAAAACTTTTTCCAGCTGATTAAACAGCTTACACTTTGCAAGATGACACAAGCTTCCTACTGTTTTTCTCCAAATGTAATTGGATGCATTCATTGTGCTCTGGTTTGATTAGTATGATAGCACAGTAGAGTGAAAATCTAATGTTTTTTTAGTTCAGACTTTTGCTTTATTGTTTAGGTGAACTTTTTTCAACCTAGTCCCTAGTTGCATTTTAATTTTGAATTTAGTTTTCATATTTTTTAGTTTGCTATTCCCCCTTATTCAACATAAATGGGAGCTTTATGCTAGACATACTAGTTGCCTATTAATGAATCACCAAAAAAAAATTAGCTGAAAAAATGACAAAAGCAAACAGGGCAAATATGGAAATTGAAGCTATTCCATTTAGGTTCTTGTGAGCCAAAGATCAGTAAATCCCTCTGCATAATGGCCAGGGCCGCTCCAGCCATGAGGCAAGGTGAGAATCTTGCCTCAGGCGGCACAGAACGGGCAATTATCAGGGGAGGCAAAAAGCCACCTCTGTTAACTTTAAGAGCCGAATTTCCGTTTTTTAATACAGAAATTCGGCTAATCTAGCGCAGCGAGCGCAACAGCGCTAGTAACATAGTAAGTTAGGCTGAAAAAAGACTCGCGTCCATCAAGTTCAACCTTTTTTTTTATTTTAACTGCCTAACTGCTAGTGATGCGGCCCCTCCTCCACCCGCTCCTGCGCTATAAGTTCAAAGCGCGGAGCAGGAAGGGGGGGGGCAGCAGCAGCCCCAGAAACACCCCTGATAATGGCTGGAGCAAATGGAACTAAAGCCACACAGTGCACAGTATAAATAAGCTCCGCCCTTCTCTCAGCTAAAGCCGGTTAAAAGTGGATGGTAAAAAATGTAGATGTGGCCTTGGAATCTTTTTAGTTCCGCTATCATCGGTTTTCACATGAGGTCTGGTAACCTTACTTACAGTATTTTATTTCCCAAATGGTCTTTGTTCAAAATACAAATATGTATGTCACATTTTAATGTCCAGTATGAGTGACAGATTCATGTGATAATTCAACCACACACACCTGTAATTCACTTCCACTGCACTGGAGATCCTGGTCCCCCATTGACCCGACCAGATCCCTCAGCAACAGCAAATGAATTCAAATAGATCCCCGCGCACGCAATTATTTCCAGTCGGGGAGCTTACCCCTTTTATTTTGCTATCAACAGTTCGGGGGGGGCGGAGTCTCCCATCATCAGGTTCAGTAGGAGACAGTTCACCCAAAATTTGTCCCCAAAAATAAAGAGTCCCTAGCTAGGGGCGCATTTAGGGGCAGATTTACAAAATTCACATTAATGATTCGAAAATCGAATTTTCTAATGTTTTTGAAGACCACTTCGACCATCAAATTTTGAAAATTCGATCAAATCCAATGATTTGAATAAAAATCTATTTGAATATTTTGACAGTTGAACTTCCCCTTTAAATTTTCATTCGACTGCCTAGTTCACCAGTTTCAACCTATCAAATTGTTTTTCTTTATTTTGGATCGGATAAGAAAATTCGATCGAATGGTTAAAATCCTTCACTTCGATCAATCTGAATGATTTTAGCGACCATTTTGGATTCGATCGTTCGACCAATCAAATTGCGGTAAAATCACCTTGGGTGACAAGGAGGTTGGTTTATGTTTTTTGTGTGTTTGTGATTTTTTTTCCCATTCTGCTACGTTGTCTATTCCCTTTTGTCTGTAGCCAGCAAAAGAAACAAAGTCATTGTAATGAATTTGGGGATTTTACGGATTTCCAAATACACTGGCACAAATGTTTTCAAACTTTATTAATGCAAGTATCCCACATTCCCAATGTAGTTAGGCCCCCAATACTAATAAATAATTTTATTCACCAACCAAAAAAACTATTTAAGAATAATGTTTAATAAGTTATAACCATGTTCTTTGCAGGTTTTACAGCACAACTGCAGGCCTCTTACATTTTATACATACAGTTGCAACTACTGTCATTTCCACCTTTAACTTAAGAAATACTACATAATGTAACTATAAGCACATATTACATAAAAACGAGTATGTTCATCATTCACAGCCAATAATAATCCTAAAAATAAACTCTTGCTCCCAAAGGTAATTAGGATGTTTTTTGTTTTCTTTCAAAAAATGTTTTAATGAATTTTGTGACAGAATATTGAGATTTAAGGTTTATACTAGACTTCTACTAACTATTCTGCAACATAATGTTCCCTCAAACTTCCTTCTTTGGTCATGTCTGCAAAGCGTCTGCTTTCATACAAACAGTCAAATCTCTGTATCCCCTCAATTTGTTGTATAAACTTGCCTCGAACCATATGTTTATCGATGAGAGCATGGTTTACAGTGAGCATTTTGGTCAGCACCTATGATTTTATTTATTTTTTGTTGGTTCAGGGAAGTTAATGGGGAAACGATCTGTGCAGTAAACTTGGGTTTAACACAATATTTGTGATTTCTATACAGAGAACTAGTCTATAAATGTTTATAGTTTATTGTAAGGAAATATTACGTGGGGTTCCGAGCAAATAAGGAGAAATTTTCAAACCTTTTTTTAGGATAAATTTCCATCAATCTTGTGCATGTAATATTTGTCTCAATTTCTTAAATTGTGATATTTCATTTTATTTAAAGGGGTGGTTCACCTTCAAGAATTGGTCTTCATTATTTATTTTTCATAGTTTTTTAATGATTTGCAATTTTCTTATATTTCTTTGCAGCTTTCAAATGGGGGTCACTGACACCATCTAAAAACAAATGCTCTGTAAGGCTACAAATGTATTGTTATTGCCACTTTTTATTACTTATTCTATTCAGTCCATCCCCTATTCATATTCCAGTCTCTTATTCAAATCAATTCAGGGTTGCTAGGGTAATTTGTACCCTAGAAACCAAATTGCTGACACTTCAAAATAGAGAGCTGCTGGATAAAAAGCTAAATATCTATAAAACCACAAACAATAAAAAATGAAAACCGATTGCAAATTGTCTCAGAATATCCCTCTCTACATTATACTAAAAGTTAACTCAAAGGTGAACAACCCCTTTAAGTGTGCTATGCATACAGAATTGTACAGGAACAGCAGGATGAAACTCTATTCATGCAGTATATACATATGTATAAAGCCTGAGCGCCCAGAGCAGTCTAGCCTTTGCAATACAGCAGGCCAATTGGCTACATACAACATCATGATGTTATACATAGTAGACCCAAGGGACTCATATTGAACAGCCCTATTTTAGCAATAGCTTGTGCCAATTTGGATACAAAGTATCTTTGCAGGATCACATCCTTACCCTCCAAGCTTCCATTCAGACAGGTCTATGTAATAATAACGGTCACAACACTCATTCACCTTCACCATAGTAGCATATGCTTGAGCAAAGAGAATACCTGCTTTACATAAAGTATATATCTTCATTCCTACTTGACCTCCTAAAAAAAAATGCCAGTACAAATTATTGACTGTACTATCAGAGTGGTGGGAAAAAAGTCAGTCCTACAGTACAGGGTTTGGATCTACTAAGCAGAAAGCTCCAAAATACATTTTATCTCATTGGTTCCCTCTTTATATTCTTGAAAAAGACAGCTCAATTATAATTCAGTGTTGATAGAAATAGAATCCTATATTGTTCTTTTTTTAAGTTTAAGTTTTTAAGTAGCCTTAAGGTGCTGCAAATTATATAAATCCCTTGATCCAGAAAATGCTGGAATGATAAACTAAGGTATTTGTGACCTGCAGCTTTAGGCTACAATTGCTTCCGTCCTTTTTAAAAGAATTCGAAGATACATATTTATAAAAGTTCATTACCTTAAGTTAAAAAAAAAAGGAATGTAACCTGTAGTATGGATCAGTCAAACTATACAAAGGGCCTGCTAATGATTTATGTTGTTGGATATCAAAGAAGGATAAGTTAAGATGCTGTTGGTGTGAACAAAAAAAAAAAGTATATATATAATTTTTTTTTGTTATATAGGATACAAAGTATTCAAAACATGCACCTGCTCCATTTCAGGCCTGCAAATAGTGTAGTGTGCCCTTTACAGCCTTCCCTAGAGATGTAAACACTACTGCAGCAGTTCTTCCCATGATATTGGTTTAGAAAACACTTCTCTCTCAAGCCATAAATCATAGTTCATCTGAAAGTCCTCTGGTAGCTCCACACGTTGTCCTAAAACACTCTGAAGACAGTTGTCTACAGGGAGAAAATCGGGGTTCCTATGAGTCCGATCATATCGCCTTGAGTTGAAGCGTTCAATGTTTGCCCTAAGAGCACATTCCTCAGCCTGGAAATCCCAAGGACGAGCATCAAGATCTAGGACAGTGAGGGAAAAAAAATGCATCAATTCAAATCTAGACTCTTCACCACTTTTGACCAAAGAGGCAGAATGCAAATGGAGCGTTTTTTGGTGGTTTGATTACATCACTACCCAGAAATGAAGCTACCAGGCCAGAAAGACTAGCGCACCATATATTTTAAGTACCAATTTTCTGTGGTGTGCTGCAAAGTTTTCCCCATAACAGACTCCATCCCAATCCATTTTGTTTTTTTGTATTCCTATACATCTACATATATAATGGCCAACACTAAAAAATAAATAAATAAATAAAGATGTCCATCAAGATTATTCTTTTCTTTAATCTAGTTTATCAACAGAAAAACAGGTAACCCATTGCAAAGCTTTCTTCAAATAGCTTTTAACGGTAAAAAAAAAATACATTCCTTCCTGACTGGACCAAAACCTGCATCAGCAACTTACCTGAAGCCTGTTCTATTCATTCAATTATTAAAAGCCTTTCTTGAAATTTTGAGTGAAAAGCTGCATATTTTAGCTGGGAGGAATGGGACTCTATATCCCTTTAAATAAGTATTCCACCCAAATTTAGGCAATTTATTTGGGCCAACTCCAGATACAGGCTAAAATTGGCAACTCTGATGAGGTCTAAGGCCAATGCAGGGGTATCCCTTCCTGGTATATTCTTATATTACTTGGCAGCACAACTGTCTCACTTAAGCACCTGGCTGGAAAACTCACACCACAAAACCTTGAAAGCCATCTGGGAACAACTAACTGATAAAAAGGCAAAACCAACAGGTTGGATATTGCAAAAACCCAATAAAAAATATAAAGAAGGTAGCCTTTCACCCCATCTTAGGAAATGTGTCCCAAATATGGCTAGCTTCACAACAAATCATTAACGAACAACATATAGACCCTCGTACCCCACAATGGAATAATATGCATTTCCATAAACTAGCTCAAATGGGCAGTATGAAAGTCTGGTCTGATAAGGGCATCATGTCAATTAGGGACATTTGGTCTGAACAGGGTATGCCTTCATTTAGAGACATGAGACAAATGGATTGCCTGCCAGCCAATGACTACAATATACATGTGTAAAACAAGCTCTCATGACAATGCACAAAATCAAAAGCTATTACTGCATGAAAATAAGTTGCTTACTTGTCTCAATAGGCCATCTACCAAGGGTTTGATCTCCAGCTTATATGCTATTTTGTTACAAGCCAACAGAGCAGATCCATTAGAAACTCTTCGGAGCAAATGGGAATCAGCAGCGGATATTATACAAGATGAGGAATGGGAGGAAACCATGGAATATCCCCAGGAAATCTCACTGTGCTATAGATTAAGAATGGTCCAACTGTATGTAATACACAGGGCATATCTAACCCCAACTAGACTGCATTTAATTCATCCTGCCATATCAAAAACATGCAATAGATGTATGGTGGAAAGAGGAACACTGGTACATATACTGTGGGAATGTAGCGATATCAAATCGTACTTTGCAGAAATATTAAACATATTAGACAACATTATAGATATTGCCCTACCCAGAACACCTAAGACCTGCCTACTGAACATACTGGGACGTGTAATTCCCAATCCTTATACCAGAACATTTGTACAAGAAACACTCTTCCTGGCTAAAAAACTAATAACACAAAACTGGAAAAGTAGAACCCTCCTAATATGGACAAACACAGTAAATGAAACGTAACCTGGTATGTATAATCTATTTCAAAAGAGGTTGTATAAAAAGAATTTCACAAAATTTGGGAAAACTGGCTTGATAAAAAACCCCCAGGGTCAACGAAACAATGCCTAATAAATACCACCCATATGGTTGGATTGGGTACTCCACAATGCTATATAAAACATCAACATACAAGTGTAAATGGTTACTAACGAAACAAATCTACGTATACTGTGTGAATGCCATGTAATGTATATATGCCTTTCATATGTATGTTTAGACTATGTAAAATATGAACTTCCACTACAAGATAACAACTGTCACTCTAATATCTGTAAGTCTAAAGCATGTTGTAAAATATCAAACGTGTCAAAATATACTGCAGAAATTACTCACTAAATGCTACCTGAATTAATAAAAAGTCTTCCACCAAAAAGATTTTGCATGGTGAAAGAATTTCTCTTTACATTCTCTGCACATCTGAAATGTCAGAAATTCATATACAAACACTGCCTTTAACTGCAGTTACATTTACAATAGATTTATATATTTTTTTCATTATGCAAAATTCACAAGTGGAAGACCCCTTTAATAGAGGCCACTTTCTTCTGCCAATTGTTTCATTAAAGATATAAGAAACCTGTATAGTTTTATGAAACTGAACAACCCCATTCTTTTCTAATCAGTGGGCTGCATCAAAGGAGCTTCAGCTGCCTCCTCAGCCACATCAACTGTGCAAATACAAAGCAGCAGGGTTTGCAGTTCTGTGTTTTCACAACACATTATGGCCAAGATGTTGATCAGGATATGTGCACTGAAGGCCAGGACCAGTCAGCCAGCACATAAAATAAGGAAGGCTACTGGTTAGAAAGGTATTGGTGGTTTGATTTTTCATTATTATTCATAACCATGCACACACTTTTAAAGGAGAAGGAAAGCTACTGAGGCATTGTATTGCCAATAGATTAGCTGCAATAGTGCAAGCTAGAATGCTATATTTATTGTAGAATGTTTTACCATACCCGAGTAAAAAGCTCTAGAAGCTCTCTCTGATTGTTTAGGAAAGCAGCTGCAGTATTAGCTTGGTGTGACATCACTTCCTGCCTGAGTCTTTCCCAGTTCACTTATAGCTCTGGGCTCAGAGAAGCAAACTGAGCATGCTCATACCCGGGGCAAGGAGGTTTAAGCTGAAGGCAGGAAATCCGATACAGAAGCCCATGTGTACACAATAGAAGGAAAGGAATGCAGTGTTTCTTTTGAGAGGACTCACAGCAGCATTACTTTGAGGCTTTACTGGTATATTTAGATTGACCTTTCTGATAAGCCTTACTACGTTTTAACCTTTCCTTCTCCTTTAAATATGCTACTAAGATGCCTAGATGCCAGTCTGTCTAAATCCAGATATGTTCTGGGTAAATTCAATGGTTTTGCATAGTTGTGTGTCTTCACTAATTAAAGATGCATTACTTTTATTGCCCTCAAAATATACTCCCATTTTTGGCATAAGCTCATAATTTTGGCTTAGGTAAAAGGGTTATACTAACTATTATCTTCATAATTTAAAGTTAAAATAAGGGACATTAATAGATTAGAAATCATACTGAGAAGACAGGCTGATACCTACCATTTCCGTAAGCCCAGTCATCGTTTAGACGATGACGCACTTTCTGATAAATCGCGGACATTGTTTTCATGTTACTTTTCCTCCACTGCCGGCCCAAATACTTAGTCTGCACCTTTAACAGCTTCAGAACATAGAGCTGCATCATGGCTTGTTTAACTTTCAAAGCTCTTTTCAGGATTGGAGCAGACTTGAAGACAACAAGCATCTGTAAAAAGGAGGTGAGTGACTAGATGGACAGTTTATTTGCATTTTCTCATTAAGATTTTATTGCCTCAATCTACTCACCATGGTCCTTGAGTGTTTCCATTTGGTAAGTTTGTTTAAAATGCGCAGAAGATTTATGCAAGAGAACAAATTTCTCCAACAAAAATGGTTGTTGTCCCCAGCTTCCTGCAATAGAATATTATAGCAATATATATATAGAAATGTGATTCATCCATGTGACTAAATGAAGTGAAACTGCAATGATTCATCTATTGTCACAGACTTACCAAACTCTCTGCAGTCAACTCTGGCAGCTCATGTACAACATAGTATGGATAATCCAGGACTGAAATACTACAACAGTGAAAATAAAGAACATGTTATACGTAGCACATGAGAATAATTTCAAAACGTTTGCCCACGCCATTACCTGTTCTTGGCAGTGATGTACGACATAATATTCTGATTAAAGAATTTTAAAATCAAAGGAATACAGTTGGCAAACACGAGGTGCTGGGCCATATACTCCATCTGGGGAGAAAAAAAAACCAAACACAGATATTTGGTGTGGTTCTTTGAAAAGACTGTGGACACTTATTTATGCACATTCTTAGCATACTTTGATGAGATATTATACACTTTTCAATTTGAATTACTGTCATATGCCTTTCAGAGCTGAGCTTGGTGAATTCACTTTCTGTATGTACGTAAGCATTATTTTAACAGCGTTACACTTGAACTACTAGAATTCAGAAGAAAAATTCATAGGGTACATACCTGATAAATGTGGTTCAGTTTAAAGTGTTTAAGCAACAGAAGAAGCACCGCAGAAATGGCTTTTACTATGATTTCTTTGTGCCGGTTTACATCTACACCAAGTTTCATACTTTGTAAAACTGTGGTCCTGACATAGAAACACAGGCAAGTTAGTACAATATTATGACAAAAACCCTAGTATAACAAAATATCCTAAATTAGGACAGTATATGTATATCTTTATGTGTATGTGTATGATTAACCCTTCATTAGTATTATGATGGAGTTATATCCGTGCTATTAATCAGAAAAAGCCCTTCACTCACGGCATCTCCTCAGGCAATACGTCCGCCAAAATATTAATGGAATCAGTCTTGGCTTTGGAGGTAGGAGCAGCAGCAAGCAAGATCTTCAGCAACGCAATCTGAATCAAACAGATTGCATTTTATCGGCTTGGCTAAAATATTGGGGTTATATTATACATTATTTACAATTGTTGTTTTATAATCCACTTGAACCATCTGATTGTCTATACTGATTGCAATCATCACTACCATACTTTATTAATAGAACACATCCTTGCACACAGATTTAATCATTTTTCCATCCACATTAATGGGATTCCATAATCAAATTCTATTTAGAAAGCATGTGTGTGTTTAAAATTAGGTTTCCTATTACCAAATATGAATGCGGTTCAGTACAATGTCCTGTCTACAGTTACTGTTTTATGGATGGTTTAGCAGGACTCAATAAAATTACAATTATGATTTTGTAAGGCTCTGCAGAAAATGTTGAGGCTTAAAAAAATAAAATTTGCCAGCAAAAATGTAAGGCTTCCCTTTCGATTAACTACAGTTATTTTTTCCCTAAGCAAAACTTGTGAAGCAACATTTTAAAGGACCCAGGTTTGGAACAGAGATATTGCAGAGTTTACCATTTTATACTGCAGTGAGACAGTGTTGCTTGCTGGGTATTACTAGGTCTTTCTATTGTATGATGCGGTCTTGGTGTGTAAATATGCTGGGGCACTGTAAGTAAAGGTCTTGAGAACATTGGAAATACGAGTTAGGAACTTATAACACAGTGGGGCAAATTTACTATTATTCCCCCAAATTCCCTCGATCCTACTCGAAAATGGTCGAATGCTTATCGAATTGTTTTAGGCTATCATTTAGCTCGATATTCGATTTCTCAATGAATTCATACGATCGGATACCGATCGTTCGATTTCACGAAAAAAAAAATCGTAAAATTTCCTTTGAGCCTCCGAAAAATTCGTACAATCGAACAATTCGAGCAGGACTTAGTCTCAGAAGCCTATGGGGGGTTTCCCATAGGCTTCTATTGCAATTCGATAGGTTCAATCTGAAGTAGAAGTAGTCATTCGAACAATTTTAAAATTTTGATGCCTTCGATATCCGATCATTTGGTCTATTCGATAATTCAGTATTCGTTGATCAAAGAGGCTAAATTAGAATTAAAAAATAGATCGAACTTCGATCATTTCACGTGAATTTTGTAAATTTGCCCCAGCGAGGATCATTTTGTGCAGCTGGTCTTAAACGCATGGCAACCAAATAAAATATTGCTTTCAATAATCTACCTGGGTGGAAAAATCAAGCAAGATATTGCCTCCTATGAGTTAGTGACCAAATAGTGATAAATGACCCTGTATGTTTTGGAAGAAACAGGATGACAAGTGGAAGCATGGAAAGCTGCATGTTATAAATCACTAGCATTCATTTATAATGCATTGCACACCAGAAGTTTTGCACTTCTTCGCTCATTAACCAGTCTCTGGACCATTTTATATAGAAGTCAACGTGCCTTTATATAGGTCATTATACAATTGTATGATGTATGGCTAGCAAAAAAGAGAGCAAGATGAATCAATGCACTCCAACTAAATACATGTTATGCAATGTCTACTAGTCCAGTTGCAATGCATGAAGATCTTACCATGTACTGGGGAAGACTAGGAAGGAGACCTTGATAAAGAATCTCTGTAGGAACTTGCTCAACCTCTTCTTCTCCCTGTATTAATTACATAAATGTCTTTGAAAAAATACACCTAAACATTTTTAAAAAATAAAACAATACAAAAAAATAAAAAATATTTATTAGATCGCACAGGCCGACACATTAGATAACTTTTAAAGGGGAACTATAGCATAAATTTTCACAATGCATCAAACCATGTCAAATAATATAAAATTGAAGAAATTGTTTTTATTTTAATACCATTTGGATCAAAAAACGTCTGTATTGGCTTGATAACTGTTCTCAGCCCTCCCCCTTTGCAACTTCCTGCCCCAGACCCTCCAGCATCTGAGAATGCAGCCACCTGCTCTTTCTGTATAAACCATACAGCAGCAGCCAGTGAGGGAAGGAGGAGTGGGCGTGTCTGTGAGGTCACACTCAGTCCTTCCCTGCAGACATCTGTTAACCCTAACTGCTTGTTTCTCTTCTCTGAACTTCTCCTTTCTCTCCCTTTGTCCTGTTCCTTTCCCCTTCTCCTCCCTGTTCTTCTCTCCCTCTCTTAGGGCTGGTGCAGACAGGGAGATTCTGGGAGTTTCTGTCACCTGCAACTCCCTGCATCTGATCATAAATTATTCCAGAACAGCTGCATTTCCCCTAGCAACTCCCTGCCCTGGATAATAAATTGTTTCAGAACAGCTGCATTTTATATTGCAACTCCCTGCACCTGATCATACATTTTCCAGAACAGCTGCATTCACCTTGCAACTCCCTGCACCTGATCATAAACTGTTCCACAACAGCAGCATTTTACCTTGCTACTCCCTGCACCTGATAAAATGCTCCACAACAGCTGCATTTCCCCTTACAACTCCATGCACCTGATCATTAATTGTTCCGGAACAGCTGCATTTTACATTGCAACTCCCTACACCCGATCATAAATTGTTCCACAACAGTTGCATTTCCCCTTACAACTACCTGCAACTGACCATAAATAGTTGTGGAACAGCTGCATTTTACCTTGCAACTCCCTGCACCTCATCATAAATTGTTCCAGAAGAGCTGCATTTATTACCTTGCAACTCCCTGCACCCGGTCATAAACTGATCAACAGCTTGATTTCCCCTTACAACTACCTGCCCCTAATCATAAATAGTTGTGGAACAGCTGCATTTTACTTTGCAACTCCCTGCACCTGATCATAAATAGTTCCAGAATCACTGCATTTTACCTTGCAACTCCCTGCACCTGAGTGTAGGCAAGCTCAGTCGGTTGCTGCGCCGGTTTAGCGCTCCTGCGAATATTGGCGCTCAGGAGCGAAAAAAGAAATAGAAAGCGCAGAGAGTGAGCTAGAGAGGGTACTGGCCTGGGGATGGCGACAGAGGAGGTACGTACCTGGCACCCCAGCTTTGCACCCTAGGCACTTGCCTACTCTGCCTACCCCTTGGCCCGGCCCTGCTTGTATAATGTAATAGAATAGAAGCAGGGATTTGCACAGTGTATAACAATGTATTATGGATATAGATTATGTCCATCTGAGCAGGTGACATTTGTGACTTATGCCTATTTGCTGTGGAACACAGGAGCATACAGTTCTTTAAAATAAAGAAAATGTTACTATTACAGTTTGTATTAACCTTCACATCTATTGCTTTATGCTGAGCATGTAAACTATATTGTTATAAGTGAATGACCAAATGACCAGGCAGCAGCATAACACAGTTATGTGCAGGCTGGAAACACACAGGACAGTGTGGGAGGGGAGGAGTTTGGCTGCTACAGCCTGTCAGTCAGTGCTGTGACCACTTCCTGTAAGAGAATGAACACACTCCCACTCTTCAGTTCAGCCTAGACACAAGCTTCTCTCTGCAGCTCTGATATGATAGTTTTAGGAGGTAAAATGCTTTCAAAACATTTTTCTTTCTGCATCATTACATGTATTGAGGAAGGATGTGTAACATATCTGATTATGAAGGTTATAGGATATGTCCCCTTTAAAAGGGGTTGGAAGGCTTTTTAACAAGTGAGGGAAATACAGGGTTATGGAAGATAGCTCATAGTACAAGTTGATCGAGGAACTAGTCTGAGTTTTCCCCAGGCTAAAAAAAGTTAAGAAGAAGTTTGCATTTTACAATCTAACTATGTTACTATGCATAGCAATAATCTATTAATGCTAAGAAATGACATTTGATTTCCTTTCCTATAAAAGAACAAATGCTCACTAACTGAATAGATTGCCTTGCAACACGGATTCCAGTAACATGCAATAGGACAGGATCACACTTACCCCTGACAAAGGGCACCTTAAAAACTCCTCTTCTTGTTGAATCTGCACCTCAGCAATAGATGTATATTTGTGCTAGGGTAGAGTAAAGACTATATAAGTACTAAGCCTGTTCATGCCAATCCATACAGAATAAGAAGTCATAGACCCAAGAACACACAAATAAACTTGTGTGCATATAAGTAGTAGACTGGAATCTGATTGTTTTGCAATTCTAATGAAGCATCACTCTAACATATACAAAATTACATACAGAGTAATACTACAGCATTAATGGTGCTTTGAAATGCTTTAG
>CM044434.1:58383242-58394060 GCA_024363595.1 Xenopus borealis | reverse complement strand
TATTATGTGAGAAAGTAACTGTTCTGGTGCGTGTCTTTCCAGGGGGGAAAGGCACGTATCCACAAATAGGAAGTAGACCACTGTACGCTGTCAAGGAGCTAGTCAGTCTAGGTGGGGGTCAGTCCTTTGGAAAGTGTGTACTGGATCGGCAATTGAACTCAAAAGAGAGAGAAAAAGGGAAAAGGTAGAGGGATCAGGGAGGTGACAAAAAGAAAAGAAAAAAAAAATAGAAGGAAGAGGTAAGGAAGGGAAAATGTAGAAGTTTCATCAATAGAATTCAGACTGCGTATAACATACATCTTATCAAGAGGTGAGAACAATAATGTAATATTACTTATATGGTGGCATATCCTATCACTCATAGTTAAGCGGATTTAAGCAGACTAATGTCCCATATATCCTAATTAAGGATGGGGAGTGTTTGGCAGTGAACTCTCTCAGACACTCTTAGGGAAGAGAGTCCAGATATTGTAGCCACAGGCGCCAGGTCGCTCAGTGGTGCAGTATCGCCTTAGGGGAGTCAGCATGGATTGCTTCAAATTTGCGTATCTCCTCCATTTCCCTCAACCAGTCAGGCAGAGTAGGCGAGACAGTGCTTTTCCAGAAGCGGGGAATCAAGAGTTTGGCTGCATTTATAGCGATCTGAGTTAAGGACTTTCTGTATGAGGACACAGAGATCCTATTGTGGTGTAGCAGAATTGTAGCTGGGTTAGAGGGAATGTTTAGCAGGAGTTTAGTCTTGCAGGTGTCGAGTATCTGTGACCAAAATTGTTTAATGAGAGGGCAGTCCCAAAAGATGTGGAGCATAGTGCCAGTGTGTTGTTTGCATCTCCAGCATTTGTCTGTTGTTCCGGGAAACATGGCATGTAATTTCGCTGGGGTATTATACCATAGTGTGAGCAGCTTACAATTATTCTCCAAAATTCTGCAACTTCTGGGACCTGTAAGGGATTTAGCCAAGATGTTTTCCCATTCTTGTTCAGATAGTGTGACATTCAAAACAGTTTCCCATTTTTTGAGCCTCAGTAAGGGAGAGTGATTAGCCGCAGCTGGGCCATGCAGTAGTTGGTAGATAGCAGAGATGGCTCTGAGAGGTGGAGAAGTATGACAGCACATTTTTTCGAAACCAGTATATAGCAAGGCTCCAGTATGTCGATTGAGCACTTTTCTTATGAAGCTGGCAATCTGTTGGTATTTAAATCGTTCAGTGGTTGGAAGCATATATTTGTTCTGTGTTTGTTCCCAGGGGGGCAGGACGCCTTTAGGGCAGGTGGAAGTCAGTCCCAAAGGGCCGCTGACAGAATCCCATTGGCGTAGACAATAGTTCATAAGGAGATGATAACCTCTAACTTGTCGAGGCTGTGAGGGAGGGGGTTGAGGGGGTTTTATGGCTTGGGCATGTCAGGCAACCACAGGTACTGCCACACTTATCTTTATTGATGATATAACTGCTGATGGCAGTTGCACAATTAATTCTGAGGTGTATAGAAACATCTTATCTGCTCAAGTTCCAGTAAATGCCTCCAAACTCATTGGACATTGCCTAGACAACAAGGGAGTTTCCCAAAGCTAAAAAAGGAAAATCATTGAATGGCCAAACATGTCACCTGATTTAAATCCAATTGAGCATGTCTTCCATATGCTGAAGAGGAAACAAGCACCAAGCAGGAGTTGAAGGTGATTGCAGTAGAGGCTTGGCAGAGCATAACTAAAGAAGATACTCAGCAACTGGTGCTGTCTGTGAATAGCCTACTTCAAGCAGTTATTGCATGCAAGGTATATGCAACAAAGTACTAAACATGACTGTGTTAATATACATACCATTACTTTGTCCCAAACATTATGGTGCCCTGAAATGAGGGGACTATACATAAAAACTCTTGTAATTTCTACATGATGAAACTGATGTATGAAAATAACAAAAACTCAGCAAGGGTTTAATTATTCCTTTATTGCAATATTGCTTAGCTTTCAGCTGGGGCCATTATGAAGGCCAAAATAATCTTGACTGCTGTTAAAGGGCAAGGAAAGCGTAAAATAGAATAAGGCTAAAAATGCTGTATTTTGTGTACTAAACATAAACATGAACTTACTGCACCACAAGCCTAATCAAACAAATTATTTATGCTTTCAAAGTTGGCCACAGGGGGCTGTCATCTTGTAACTTTGTTATACATCTTTGCCTGACACTGGCACTGCACATGCTCAGTATGGTCTGTGCTGCTTAGCCTTAGGGATCATCATAAATGATCAAAAAACAAAGCTGCTTGAGTTCTGCATGGCTGGTAAGTAAGGCAGCAGCTCCCTCTGCTGTTTATAAGTATGATTGTTTCCCTGACAGAAGTTAGGGACCGTCTGACAATTCCTATCCACAGCACTAAATGAAGGGAGAATTTCACTGCATACAGTCAGGTTTCTTATAAAAACAGTACACATTTTTTAATTAAAGTATATTGGAGATAGATTTCTTTTTCATTAAAGAAAGTAAAAATGGGATTTTATTTCTTTGCCTTTCCTTGCCCTTTAACACATATTGTAAATTACTCAAAGGGTTTTTTTTTATTAAGCTCCAATTTTTTCTAGTCGGACTTTTAAAGAGAACCATACAATTTTTTTGGAGAAAAAATTTTTATTTTTTTCAGGATTTATTATAGTCCAATGGTGTTAAAAGCCAGATGAAAAAAGTACTCCAACTTAGACCTACCGAGAACATGTAAAACTTAATGGCAGATGTCCCGTTAACAATTGGAAGAGTTACTGGGTTTCTGAAAAACCTTAGCTTTTGGGCGATTTTATGAAAAAAATCGTAGCTAGGGTTGCCACCTTTCCCTGTGGCTGAAGCTGGACAGGGGGGGAGGGCCCGTGGCATCAGTGGGCGGGCCCGTGACGTCGGTGGGTGGACCCGTGATGTCACAGGGCGGAGCTATGACGCCGATTGGCCGGTCGCGGCGTCAAGCTAATCCCGCCCGGTTTTCCTTATTTGGAAAACCGGGCAGGAAGCATTGACCCGGGCAGCCCTTCAAAATACCGGGCTGTACGGGTCCAAACCGGACAGGTGGCAACCCTAATCGTAGCTCTCAAGCGCAAAAGCAAAAAAAAAAAAAATAGGATTTTGATTTGGTCAGAGTAGGAGTAGTTTTCAGATAACTTTTTGGATTTTGATTAATAACCCCCTTAAAGGTATTGTTCACCTTCCAAACACTTTTTTCAGCTCAGTTGGTTTCAGATTGTTCCCCAGAAATAAAGACTTTTTTTTCCAGTTATTTCCATTATTTATTTTTGACTACTTTTCCAAAAGCTAAGCGGCAGATTTACTAAGGGTCTAATTCTTGAAGGCTTTTTTTCTAACTAAAATCCGACAAAATCGAACATTGAATTTGAAGTATTTTACTGCTTTTCGATTTCTCGGTAAACTGGTACGATCAAATTATTTTAGGAAAAAAACGTAACATTTCCTTAGATTTATTGAAAAAATTGAGCGAATTGAACGATTGAAGTGTTCGATTGTACGATTTTTATTCGATAAGAAAACTTAAAAAAAAGCCTATGGGGGCTTTTCATAGGCATATGTAGCAATTCTGTAGGTTTAATCTGGCGAATTGGGCCATCAAATAAAAATTTAAAGGGCAAGTACTTTGATCATCAAATAGATTTTCATTCCATCTATCGTATCATTCGATACGATCGAATTTTGCAAAAAAACGATCGAGGCGTTCAACCGTACGCATGTTATTTGACCAGGTAATAGAAAAAAAAGCCTATGGGGGGATTTCCCATAGGCTTCTATTGAAATATGGTAGGTTCAATCTGGCAAAGTAGGCAGTCGAATAAAATTTTAAAGTTGAAGTACTTCGATCATCGAATGATCGAATATTCGATCGTTCAATCTATTCGATCCAATCGAATTTTGCATATTCGATGATCGAAGTGGCCAAATTTGCATATTCGAATATTCTATAGAATCGTACGATTGGAATTCGATCGAACTTCGAATTTTGTAAATCTGCCCCTAGGTGTATTCAAAACTAAATACAAATGTTAAACATGATTTTCAAATGGAATCTTTAATCTGAAGGGGAGGGCCTTTTAAGTAGCTTTATGCAAAAAATGCCTAAATATCCTAAATGTATTGATATTTGTGAATGCAGTGGATTTTCTGTCTTTGTATTCATTTTGTGGTCACACCCTCCTTGTATTACTGTCAGGGATTGGGTAGGGGGCGCTGTAGAGTCTGAAGAGGAAATGATGAGTCCTTTAGGCAAGGGCAGATTGTGCCTAGGGAACAGGTAATGGGATAGGCAGGAACAGGGAGATGAGGGCGTAGTCAGACTGGAACAGGACAGAGAGGGTGAAGATTAGGAGGATTGGATAAACAGGATGAAGAGGGCAACGACTCGGGACATATATATATATATATAGTGCTCTAGACTTGCAATAAAAAAAAAACATGGTAAAAGAACTATACTTCATTTTCCTTGCTGTAGAGCTTCAGTTGTTATACACCAAATGATTTTAAAAAATCATTCATTAAATAGTTAAATCAATATCTGAACAATATCATAGAGCTAATTATCAGTTTATTTTGAATCACCAAAATGAATTTGATTGTATATGTGCACAGGATATTCTAAAATGCCACCACCCTTTTAAAAGTTCATAATGGACACAAGATGGGCATGTGACCCACATCAATTTTTTTAGGAGGTTCCTTCTTTGTGTCCTTTTCAGGTGAAGCCTTTAAAAAATTGCAGTATTACAACTGAGCACTACTGTCAAACGACTTCCCAAAAGTAGTCCTTCAGAACCAGAAATCTTGCTTATAGGCAATAGTCAAAGGGGAAGCAATATGGATAGACTCTTATTGAGAAACGGTAGTACGAAGGCTCTTTCAGGTAAACTCAGTATATTCCCAAGGAATTCATGAGGAGATTAATTATGGAGTGTTCCTTGTAAGATGCTATATGTTAGTGAATATATATATGCATTTAAAGAATGTTCAAAAATAATGTAATAATTATCCAAATACTGTATCAATAGATGTTTTGGAGCGATCTCTATAAATGTGAGGGAAAACCTGTTACATTATCTGTAATTATAACAATATTTGCACTTACTTTGTTGTTGTAAAATTGAGGGTTAAATTATTTGAACAGCAGGAGAAAGTTGAATTGGTGGCCTGGAAGAAGCCCAACTGCTGATGTCTGGAACACACGTCAGCAGTGAAAGGAGCACGGTACATGAAAGGAGAGAGCTGCTGAATGGACAAATCAGTTAAGGACAAAGCAAAATGTATTTGTGTTGCAATAGAAGTGATAAATGTGCTAGTAAATGTGCTAACTGGTTCTAAATCAGGTTATGGGTTTAATCAATATACACTAAAGAATATGAGGAAATTGCATAATGGCAACACATTTTTGGTCCTGAAAGAGTATCATATTTCATTTCAAGTTGCTTGGGAAAAAAAAACCCCATGTTTTAAATGCTCGACCTGATATGGGAACAAATAAGAAATTTACAAGTGATTTTTCTACAGTTTTCTTACATGATTTTTTAGTAGACTTGAGGTATGAAGATTCAAATTACTGAAAGATCCATTCTCTGGAAAACCTCAGGGTCCAAGCATTCTGGATAACTGGTCCTATACCTATACTATTTCTTCTTTAGTAACATTTTGTTACCTGTTGATAATATGTATTTGAATGAGTAAGTTGTATTACTGCTTTGGCATTTTTATAGGTGAGCCATGATGGTCTTTCCCAAATATTGTCAAGTGTAGCTGTAAAAAAATAACCCTCGAGATAAACTGTGCAAATGATAGGGGAGATCCAATTTATTATAATCCACATGGGCTGCAGACAATAACTTTTTCAATTAAGTTGCAAAACAGCAACCTGGATAAGAGAAGCTTAGTAAAACTTGTGCAGGTTTTAAGGTGTTCTAATGGATGAAGCTTATCATTTCTTAGTTCAATCAGAAGCAAGTAAAGGGATGAATAGCATGTCTGCACTTGGAAGTAATACACCATTTCATAAGTACCTTATATCCAAGTTCTCAAATAGTGACATTTGGAAAGAGAGTACAAGTAGATTTCCAAACCATTACCCACTGTTCTGGGGTCAATAGAAGTTGAAAATAATTTCCCCATGCAGATATATAAGAGGTGGGTGTATCCAAATCTACTTTTGTTTATAATATAGACATGTTCCCACTAGATAATAAAGGGTTTCTAGAGCAATATTCTGATATTAAAATATCATGTTAAAATAGGTCATAGTTTACATTGTGAAGTGAAAATGTTTGACATTTGTGTGTACTATAAGTATTCTCGGGGGGGGGGTGGTGGTGTTATTTTTAAGATAATTTTCTTGTTAATGAGTCCAAATTATCAAAACCCTGAGGGTTTAAAAGCTCACAGAGCATTACATATATATGGGATAGATCTATAATTCAAGCTTGGGGAAAATAAGGGTTTCCTATTATGGTTGCATATTAAAAAAAAAAAAAATTTTCAAGGTCAAGTAGTTATGGTCCATAATAAAGAAGAAACTAACATGAAGTAGTTTGAAGCATTTTCTATATATACCCACCTAAAGGTTCCTGGTGCCCTATGCAACCAATCTAGCAATTCTGTTATAATTGGTTACATTACGAACCTTAAAGGGGACCTGTCACCCAAAAATAATTATTCCAAATCCTATTTTAGCCAAGTAAAATAGACTTTAATTATACTATATAAATGATTTGAATCTTGTTTTCTTCAGTCTGGGAATTCATAATTATAGAAAGCAGTCAGGAGCCATTTTTTTATCATCTCACAATCTTGTTTGTGCACCAGAATGGGGGTCCGGATTTCTATCCCCATGCACTGATGCCACAATTAAATGATAAAGAGAGCGGGGAATGTGTGAAGTGCATCTTGTAAGTGCTGAATGGAAAGTGAAAGTATTTGCCTGCACCACCTTTATGTCTATAGTAAAAAAAACTTGAATTTGAGTTGTTGACATTCAAACTTTAACAAGGAACCCCATAGCTTTAGAGAATGCATTTTAGCTGCCAATGTGAGTTTCTGTTCTGGGATGTTCTATTTATTTCAGTAAATGTAGGCAACTTCCTGTTTGGCGCACGCAATGCATTGGTTTGAACCAATGTACAGATTACATATCCATTTAGGAAATGAAATTAAGAACAGTAAATGAATATAGTTTTTGCTTTATTTATGTATTGCTTATCTTCAAGGATCATTGCAATATTGCATTCATTAAAAACCATTATATATCTATTCATATATAAAATAAATCTCTGTTAAGCAGATCATGCCGTTAAAAGAATCTGTGAGCAGCTGTAACAGTCTTTGCAGCCTGTCTGGTTTCATTACTATACTCGTCTTTAGCAGTAGTAAATGGCAAATTCCAGATGTCAACATAACTATCCCATGGCTACAAGAAGGTGGATAACACATGCATACATAGCATGGCAGCACCTGAGCAATATACAGCCAAACCAGAAGGCTGGAGTCTAATCAAATTTCAAGACTGCACAGTAAATAGAACATGAGCTTTGCTGGAGATGCATATAAGAGTCATTTCAGTAGGCCACTTTAGCAAAGATTCACAGTTATGTACGGCAGAGAGTTTGTTTTCAATAATTCTCTTAAAATATTTAATCATTTCATTTATAATTAAGGTGATTAAAAATATGATTTCTCAGAACAAAATCTACTTTGAAGAAGCAAAGCAAGTACAGTGTATGCTGGAATCAGGCAAAAAGTTGCTACTGATCCACTGTTAAACTACATCTCCCACAACACTCAGCCAGTGACAGAAGATAATGTCCAGGAAGATGCATAATGGGATAAAGCAGAGCTCACTTACCAATATAAGTGCACTAAATACCCATAAAAATATTAGACATCAGTCTGGAGCAATAGTTGGTTGGGCTGTTTGGATTATACTTGTGCATATGTGCTTCAGTGTTACTATGTGAGGTCTAGTCACTACATAGGGTACCAATATGCTGAGGTAATATTTTGTGCCTTTACAATGTGTTCCCAAAAACCTATTAGCACAGAATGTGATATATGGAACAAAGAATCTGGAGTCAGTCAAAAGGGATCTAAACCCCAAGTACATTTGCAATTTACATTAGTTTCATATTTCAATGGTTCCGTAGCAGTTTTAGACTGCTAATTGCAGGATTGCTGCTCAACAGCTCTGTTTGAAGGACAAAGTGTCAGCAACCCTAAATGTCTCTTTTCTTTCTGTGCACATCTTGTATTAAGTTAACCCTAGGGTTGTTGACTCAATTTATAACTTCAAGAAAATAGCAAAAAATGCTAAGAAAAGAACTTTAAGTAGATATGTATTATTTTTTGGGCTTAGATTACCATTAATGGTCTGGAATATTACTTTCTGGTCCTTACAAACATAAATGGAGGTATACTAACCTGCATAAAATATAGTAACCACCAATATGTTATCACGTGTTATTATAGGAAGCCCTCTAAGAGGACCTAAAAAGTCAGGATACAAAAAGAAATAACTTGTAAAGGAGTGAGAGTAAGAGCTTTTAAACTTGTGGATTAACAAATTATAGGGATCCTGGTCAAAATCTTGGAATCCTGCAAAACTGCTACAGTAACAGTTTCCTCTCCAAATGAGAAGGGAAAAACATGCATCAGCACAAAGAGAACAAGACATACACAGTATAACAGCGATGAGAACATATATATAGGCCGGTCTTCTTTCTAAATCTGTCTTGAGATACTGAAGGTAAGCTTCTAATGACCCATCAATATCTGAAACATAAAGCAAAGATGTACTTTACAAAAATTGTTGGTAATATAATATATGTATACAGTGCCATGTTTATTAACAAGCTTTTGATTCCCAAATGAATGCATCTTGCCTGTAATAGTTTGGTTTGAAAGGTCCATTCTTGTTAAGCCCCAAGTACTTAGCCTGATCCTCTGTTAATTCTGTTAAATGGGCTTCAAAGGTGGGTAGATGGAGACTGGCAACATACTCGTCTACAGAAAATGGAATGTAAAATTATACATTGGAGAGCACAGAAATGGTGTTGCCTTTGCCTAACAAGGACATCTAGGGGGGAATTCACAAAAGTGTCGGTAAAATAAATAACCCAGAAGTGGCGGTCGACAAATTTGTAAAATGTCTTACAAACGGCAAATTCACAAAGGCAGATGTTACCATCTCTGAATGTCTTGTAAGTCCGACAATTTTCTAAAATGTCGTATATCTTTTCATCGTACAGACGACATTTTACACAACATTTTAAAGACATTTTACAAGACATTTTAAAAGACAATTTGACCGACATGTTCATTTTGGAGAGCCTAATGTGTCGGAAAAATTGTCGGCAAAAAAATGAGTTTACGAGTAATTCATAAAAATGTCAGGGAAAGTGGCACAGAAAAAACCACGCCCACTTTTCACTACACTTTTTCAAAAGTGTCGTATATGTCGGAAAATTGGTGGGGAACTGCTCTGTGAATTTGTCGTCTGTTGCTACGACATTTTAAAGACATTTTTTCCTTCCCGACACTTTTGTGAATTCCCCCCATAGAGTCAATCAAGCCCCACAATGTACAATCTGAGGCAATTTATATAATTGTAAACTTTTTGTTAAAAGCAAAAACTGTAGCATTCAATATAATATTTAATTTCTTTTAGAATTCAATAAGAGTTAAAGAAATATCCATTAAAATGTAATCACTTATATAAACTATGGCCTCAGGGGATTTTTTAAAGTTGATTTTAATAGTGAGATTTTTGATTGAACTAAACAAGAAATAATTTACCTAGCTCTAACTTCTATATACTCTAAGACTGTAGGGTGCTTTTATAATATGCAGGGTACAAATTGCAAAAAACATATTGAAACTATGTTGAATAGTGACAGCAAAACAGTAGATTTGGTACATTTCGTGGGATGAAAAATATGTGTTGTAATATATCAATTACAATACGGGGACCCACAAACTGTGAGCCATCTGCAGTACTTACCCATCTTCTTGGGCAGTAGATATACATCTTGCTTGTATCGGCCTTCAGGGGCATTGTATAGTTCTATTAGAGCTAGAGCCTGTATAAATAACAATAGCACATTTGCTATACTGTATATACACACTATATACAACCTCTCTAGGAACATCACAATAGGTAGAGAAGTGATCCCCAATTAGTGGCTTGTGAGAAACATGCTGCATGCCAACCCAATGGATTGATAAGCAGGTGCTTACTTTTTTTATTCCTTGCTTTTTTTATTCCTTGCAAGTTTTGGGTGCATAAAACACAGGTGTACTGCCAAAGCCTTTAAAAAGCCAATCATGGCGCTTGTGGCTCACGGGTAAAAAAGGTTGGGGACCTCTGTAGTAGAGTTTAGTAAGTCATTAACCAGAAAAATGAATGTCAATATTAAAATCACCACTGAGATCTACAGCATATAGTAACAGCATCCCTCATGTGCTATAAACATTTATAGATCTATCTTAATATACTTTTAAACCTACCTCTGTGGTTGCTGTAATTGAGAGCACAAATGTGGGAATTGTTGAACAACTCAGGTTGAGAAGCCGACCCTAAAAACAGATAATATAACATTTCACTAATGTTGTAGATACTGCAATATAATATGGAACACATACTTCTTTTTCAGCTAATGTGCTAAAGCTCTTTGCCACAGATATTATATTTATATATGATGACAACCCAGCACCTACACCTTGATAGAGAAGTACACTTTCATACAATACACTACAGTTTAAGGGGCAAATTCACTAAGATCCGAAAAGTCGCCAGC
>CM044434.1:58345445-58367154 GCA_024363595.1 Xenopus borealis | reverse complement strand
AAAAAGTATATTATTATGAAAATGGTTTATTTACATGAAGCAGGGTTTTACATATGAGTATGCAATATCTTTTTATAGAGACCTACATTGTGCAGGTGGTATAGTTTTCCTTTAAAGGAGAAGGAAAGTCATCCTGCACTTGGGAGTGCCAAATGTTAGGGACCCCCAAGTGATGTACTGACTTATCTGAAACCTCGGGCAGGTGCTCCTATCAGCAGAAAACTGCACCAGCCTGGGGTTATACGAGTGAGCACCACGGAGCACTTCTCTTCTGTCTTATGCTTTCTTTGCGTGGCTGCACATACTCAGTAGAACGAAAAGTTAAAATCAAACTTTAACTAAATAGTTGGCTATTTCATTCAACTACGTATGCTTTTGCCCCGGGAAATTTGAAGCAAGGAAAAGCCAGAAAGGATCCCTGTGTGGTGCTCACTGGTATAACCTCGGGCCAGTTTAGTTTTCTGCTGATAGGAGAACCATCCTGGGGTTTCAGGTAAATCAAAACAATCATGTGGGGGTGCCTAAAATTTGGCACCCCCAAGTGCAGGATGACTTTCCTTCTCCTTTAAGTTAAAGGAACAGTAACACCACAAAATGAAAGTGTTTTAAAGTAAAGAAAATATCATGTAGTGTTGCCCTGTGCTGTTAAAACGGATGTTTTGCTTCAGAAACACTACTATAGTTCCTATAAACAAGCTGCTAAGTAGCAATGACGGAAATTGAAAAATGGCTATAAGACACAGGATAAGTAATGGATAACAGATAACATTATGTTCTACAAGAGTTTATCTGCTGTTTCTCCTTTGAATGGCTGCCCCCATGGCTACACAACAGCTTATTTATATAAACAATAGAAGTGCTTCTGAAGCAAACACTGCAGTTTTAACAGTGCAGGGCAAAACTGCATTATATTTTTATTACTTTAAAACAATTAAATTTTTTGATGTTACTGGTCCTTTTACGTTCAGTGTGTTATAGAATGGCCAATTCTAAGCAACTTTTGAATTGGTTTAATTTTTTTAATGAATTATTTTTGTAATCAGATAGCCGCTGAAATGACAAACTGTACATTTGCTGAACAAGAAATGGATTAGAAAACCACAAATAAAGGAAGAGCAACTGCAAATTGTCTCAGAATAACACTCTCTACTTCATACTAAGTCTACCTGAAAGGTGGGCAACCCCTTTAACATAAATCAGAAACCTGATGCATGTACCTTATATGCCCATTATTTGGCAATTATGTGCATGAAGCGCCCATAATTTCCCATTCTGTGGTTACTAATGCTTCACTGTATGGGTTTAAAAAACAGAAATATGGCTCTTTAAATTAGAGGAGGCAGCTTTTTGCCACCCCTGGTAACTAGCCTCTTACTGCAGGTCCATGGCAGGAGCAACCCTGACAATAAAGGGAATATGTAGCACTATAAGTAACTTACCTCTCCATATCCACACACTACAACCTGCTTCCCACCAAACATGACATCTGTGCTTCTTTTTAGGCTGCAGGATGATAATTGTAGATATAAAACACAAAATGGTTAAACAAATACTATAAATAATGGTTCTGAAGATCTGTTTGGCTTGGTTCCTGTAATTTTTGAATCTGATTGTACAAGTATACAGTCATGTTTGTTTCTTCCTTTCAAATGTAATTTCATGTGTCTAAGAGTTCCAGGTTTATTTGCATGCCCATTAGTGAGATCCCTAATGAATTCTGGTATTTTATCCAGAATGCTTGGGACCTGGAGCTTTCCACATCATGAATCTTTCCGTTATTTGGATCTTCACACCTTAAGTCTACGGGAAAATTATGCAAACATTAAATAAGCTGCATAGGATTTGTAATGAAAATTTGGGGAGGAAAAATGCTTTTAAAGGGGTTTTATTTTTTGCATCATAAATAATATGGTCTCCTTTAAAATATTGTGATAAGTCCCAAAGCTATTATAATACCTTTCCCCAAATGTAATAAAAGGCACTATTGCCCAAGTGCAGTAAACCATAGAAACCAATAAGGTGTTTGCTTTTAAACAGGATCATGTTATTTTTCTATAGATAATAAAGATATAGATACCAGCCACCGAATTTGTACCTTTTGTAAAAACATTATACCACTGATGTGTTAATGTGGCAATTATTTAAAAGCATTTTGTCACATTGGAATTGTAGGCTACAACCTATTGTAAATTACCACTCTAAACATCCTCAGATTCAAATGCTGCAATTTGTAGTTCACAACAAGGCCTACAATTGTTGATTTATATTTACAGCTTGCTATGGTACCAGGGACCCCAACATAAATATCTCACCCATCCAATATGGATTCCCGGCAGCAGTACAAATTATCAAACTTCTGCTTAGTAACAGAGTCATTTACATTCATGGCAGGAACACACAGTTTACCAGCCTTGGAGAGCTGATACAGCCTGAGAAAGAAGTAGAGGGAAAACATAAACCATGACAGGTTATTTAAATGTAGAAAACAGTGTCCAAAGTGCAAAAAAGGCGACAATGGTATTTTCAATCAGGTATGAAAAGCAGTGTGCAGATTTCCCATTTATGGATTTAATTTCAGATTTAATTTAAGGGGTTACAATGAATTGGTAGTAACATGGCAAATGACAGCTGTTTTTTTAAATATACAAGGCTTGCCAGATTGCAGGTGGTAATTATTTATTTTTAGCATAAACTAGATAATGGGTAAAAAAAATTGAAACGGGATCATAAAAAATTAAAAGCAATCAATTGCAGAAAATTCAAGTTACTAATTTACTTTCATTTTCTGCCTTAATTTTGTCTAACTACAATCCCCAAAGAATTGGAAAACTGCTTGCACCCAAAAACCGAGTGCCAGTAATCATGAGTGCTAACCACTGGTACTGTATACATTATTTCACTCACAGCTTATCTTATACGCACTTTTTTCCACGAGAATCTCTTCAATGAAGACCAAAAGGACCCAAAACCACAATTTCCAACATGACTTTCAGGTACATTGGTGCATGGATCCAATCTACATAAGCACTCCTTACCTGTGCACTCCTGTTACACTCTCCTCCACAATTCCACGAATGTCTTTGTAAACATGAGGATACTTCTTATAGACCCAGTGGGTTAAATCACCTCCATCATCCAGGATCTAGGGAACAAGAAGCCAGCAGTCGGAGCCTGGAGATGACTCTTAGAGGAAGCACTAGAGAATGAAAGGTTTTTAGAGAATACATGAGATAGCAAAAAGGAGAAGGGAATCATGATTGCCTGTGTACCATATTAGCTTGCCAACCACTATCGGCATTCACGCAGCGATCAATACACCACCAAAAATCATCTTCTGACTCTCCCTTCCAGGCAAAAATTGCAACACCTAAGAAAGAAAAATAAGTAATAATAATAATAATAATAATAATAATAATAAAAGACTCATTTAGTGAACTGCCATTGCATGCAATGCACTAATTCAGTGATCCCCAACCAGAAGCTTGAGAGAAACTTGTTGCTCTCCAACCCCTTGGATGTTGCTCCCAGTGGCCTCAAAGCAGGTGCTTATTTTTGAATTTCAGGCATCGAGGCAAGTTTTGGTTGTATAAAACCCAGATGCTCTGCCAAACAGAGCCTCAATGTAGGCTAACAATGCACATAGGGCCTACCAGATGGTCAAAAATAGCACTTATTTGACACCCCAAAAACATTTTTCATGCAAGTGTTGCTCCCCAGCTCCTTTTAATTCTGAATGTTGCTCATGGGTTCAAAAGGTTGGGGATCCCTGCACTAATTATTGATGCAAAGTGCCATGTTGTTCCCCCAGGATCATTGTGGGCACAAATGACTGTGTATTGGTAAATAGTTTGCAGCTTACATGTCCCCCATGTTCTTTACACCCTGCAAATGTATTTTCCAGTTTTATAACAGGTGCACAAACTATGGGGCTGTTACCCTCCAAATAAAAAAATCAGACCAATAGAGGGAGAAACCCAGGATGATCCCTCATTTGTTATCCTCCATAACCACGAAAATACAGTAGGGCAACTTATTACAATGTAGTTATAAATGAATAGCCTTGTAGCAACTTAAAGAATG
The DNA here is from genome assembly GCA_024363595.1 of Xenopus borealis. Classification (NCBI taxonomy): domain Eukaryota; kingdom Metazoa; phylum Chordata; class Amphibia; order Anura; family Pipidae; genus Xenopus; species Xenopus borealis. The sequence continues at coordinate 58,363,074 of CM044434.1, read as the reverse complement.
CCTGACCAAATTGTAGGCTACAAACAGTGATCACTGCTGAGTAACATCATACAAAATAGGGTCTCACAAGTTTTTCAATACAACCTGATTTAAAATAAATGAACCTACTCCTGGTATTCAACAGTGGCGGCTGCCCCGCACATGAATTTTTTCCAGGCACTAGTTTACTTGTCTTATCTATTCGATAATTCGGTATTCGATGATTGAAGAGGCCAAATTTGAATATTCGAATATCCAAAAAAATCGTATGATCGTTATTCGATTATATTCGATTGTACTTTGATCCATTCACATGAATTTTGTAAATTTGCCCCTAGAAGTCAAGCTGTGGGCCTGGCCCAGTGGACATGCTCCTGGTCCCTTATCTCTGACATTCAGTTTGGGGCCTGAAGCGAAACTATGGCTCTTGCCAACAGCACTGAAAAGCTCTGTAGTTTGGGAGTAGTTACAAGGGCAGAGTACTGCATAAGGAAGAAGTGATAGTGAGACAGTTGTGAGTGGGGCTAGGGGCATGTTCAAGTTTTTTTTTTTTTCAGATGAATTTTCATGCTTTTTTTTACTTTAATAAATTGCTACTGTTCAAGTTTTCAAAAAATATTCTTGAGTATATTTGCTTTTTTTTCTCTTGAATCGCTTGAATCGTGCATCCAGGGAATAGCAGCACTCTGAGCCTCATGTCAGTTAAAGTTGTCAAAAAGAAAATCTGAAGTATATTTGTGCTTTTTTCTTGAAACTTGAAGTATTCAGAGCACCACTAGGGGACGCAAAGCAGCCCTGTCCTTACCAACTGTGCAGCCTGTTCAGCATCCATAACTAGCATGTCTAAATGTTGTGCAAATTAGTGGGCGGGATAGGTAGTGTCTACATGCCTCCCTACAACCTGGGCCCTCATGAATACACTAGCAGAGCTGTATTTCTTATTCCTTTGGATAGGGGGGGATGCCAGTCTTTGTCCAATGAGAACACGTAGAGTGCAAAGTGTAAGAAGGGAACACACATCAAAAATCATGGTTATTTTGCACTTGCCATCCTTACTCTTTGTAGCTGACCTCTTACCTACCCAATCTACTTTCTCTAGGAGTCCTTTGGCAGCACAGGGACAGATGGGTTAATGCTCTCATCCCTCTAGGAAGCAGGATGGCTTCATGATGTAAACAAACTTGTTGCTGGACCGCCCCACTTCCTGGCATTAACCCCGCCCTTGTCAGTTCTTTGCCATCCTGCTCCTTAGGAGGTAGGATATAGGAGAGCTTCACTCTCCTCAACCAGTTTTTTCTTTTCCCTCGATTCAAATACCTAGGAAATAAGATAAGCGTTGGCGTAGTCTTTATACCCAGAATGTTAATAGCATGCGGTAGTGCTGCAGCAAAGTTACCGGACAAAACTACACAGGAGGACTTGGGCTGGCCTGACAAGCTCTAGCGCTGTCTCGCCCACTTTGGAGAATTAAGGTATGCTGTAGCGCTGCCAGACACCTCCAGGTCTCTGAATAATTCTAGGGGCACAATCAAATGCTCATGGCACACAATCAAATGCTCATGTCATTTTAACATTTTGCGCCAATTCTTGTGGCGTGTGAGCAGAGGTTGCACCGGATGTTCGCTTAACAACGCAGTTAGTCTGGACGGGTGGTTACCACTTCAGAGACCAGCTGCTGTGCGTCTTCGAAAAGGCTATACAAAGAAGAACCCGGGTAACATACATTACCGGGATTGTTTAATACTCGTGTTGGGGGTGGCTTGTTTTTTTGCTTGGTCTTGGTCTCGGACCCATGTATATTTCTTCTGCTCCATAGATCACCGATAGGGCCCAGAGTCGGCTATCAACTAGCCCTGCTCAGTTCCTTGGCAGACTCTGATTCTTTTTAGGGGGCTAGTTGCCTCGAATTTCCTATTTTTTTCTTCAAAATTAAAAAAATTTGCACTCTAACATGGCAGTGGAACAATCCAAATCCCCAACCATGCTTAGTGAAGGCATAGAGGGATCAAAAAACAAAGATCCAAATGGCACATCTACAAAAAAGGCTTACAAACGTCCTAAAGAGACAGAAGGGCAAGCATCTAAGAAACGCAAACCTACAGAGCAGTCCTCTCTACTGCAGGAGCCTGCGAATCCCCCACAAGTGCCAGACTGGTTACAGCAGTTCCAGTCTACAATTGTGAACATGACCGCTTCTATTGATAAATTGATGGCCTTGCAAGCAGCGCAGCAAGCGCAAGACAGGGGGAACATCCCCACAGTTATGGCAGGTCCAACATCATCTTCACAGGATATATATAGGAGGAGGGAATAATACAGGACACAGACATAGGTCATTCTTTTGATGAGCTGTGCCAGTGGCACAGGTGGACTCCGATGTCCCACAGGTTTTACATCGTTCACACAAATCACAAACAGTCAATGTGCTCCTAGCAGACATGTTCCAATCTCTAGGGATTCAAGAGGAGCAGAAAGAGCATAAAACAATTGATAAGCTATTTAGCTCAACAAGCAAGAAACAAAGGTGTTTCGCAATACATGACCTAATTACAGAAACCATTCATAAAGAGTGGGCAACTCCAGACAAACTTCTCTCCAATGACAAACGAATTGACACTTTATACCCAATTGAACAATCACATTGTGAAAAATGCCAATGCGCCACTGGCACAGCTCATCAAAAGAACGACCATTCCCTTAGAGGATGGAACATAATTTAAGGATCAAAAAGCGGATGTTTTTTTACTGTGCCTCGTCAGCTTTTAAACCTACAGTAGCTTCCGCATGTCTTGCCTGCACAGTAGTCCTCTGGCTTGAGGAAGCCCTAGAGGCAACAGATAATTCGGATTTTTACATGCACTCTCACCTATCAAAGGTTACAAATGCGATGCATTTCCTATGTGACATGGATATCCTTCAACTGGTCGCTAGGTCATCAGCTCTTTCCGTGGCAGCAAGAAGGGCATTGTGGATGAAGACCTGGAATGCTAACCCAGTGTCAAAAAAGAGTTTAGTAGCTTTACCCTTCAAAGTAACATCCTTGTTTGGCCCTGAACTAGATACACTTATATAAAAAATCACAGGGGAAAGAGCAATTTTCTCCCACAAGAGGAAAATCAAGTCGAGTTTTCCACAGCAAAAGGTCCTTTTCGATTTTCACTGCAGATCCACACAACAATCCCAGAGCCACAACAAGTACCCAGGGCCACCTTTAGAAATCACGGGGCCCCGTACAACAAAATTTTTGAGGCCCCCTGGGCACCGCCAAACCCAGATCCCGCCCACTCCACCACACAGACATCAGCACTAAAAAAGGTGACCCCCGCCACACACAAAGGTTATCAAAAGTTATTGATTGTCAGTGGCCCCTTTTTATAAGTTAAATAAAAAGCTGTGGAACCAGGGCCCCCATAAGGTTTTTTTTTTAATTGGTGGTCAGGCCCCCCCTACAAGTTAAAATAAATAATTGGTGACCAGGGCCCCCATAAAAGTTTTTGAAAAAAAATCGGGCCCCCTTACAATTAAAAAAAAAAATGGGGGCCCCAGAGAATGTTTTTTAAAAACACTTTGGCGCCAGGGCCCCCATAAAAGTTTTTGGAAAAAAAACATTGGGCCCCCTTACAAGTTAAAAAAAAAAAATTGGGACCCCAGAGAATATTTTTAAAAAAGCATGGGCCCCGGGCCCCCCAGTCTGACCCTGGGCGCAGCAATAGGTGAGATGGGGAAGAAGGGAGGTGAGGCGGGGGCCCTGGATGGCTGGTGGGGGCAGTGTTGGACTGGCCGAGTGGGACACCGGGAAAATACCCTGTGGGCAACAACTTTCATGGGCCCCTGCCAGGCCAGACCCCCACTCTCTTATTTAAAAATAAGAAAAATTTGCACTGCTCTGCGTGGACTCCACATTAGGTATTAGAGGGCCGAGGACAGCAGCCCTGGGCCCCCCCAGTCCGACCATGCACATAAGAGCACTTGCCCCCCCCAATCACTTTCAGAGAGAGGAAGGAGGAGGGGGGCATGGGGCTCTGGACAGCAGTCCTGGTGGGCCCCAGCCCCCAGTCTGACTATGCACATAGGAGTAAGGGGGGGAACAGACGTTATGCAGACTTGCCTCTACTCACTGATCCAAGAGGCTGCAGTGTGACAACTCTGTCCCTGCTGCGTTCCAATCTCCCCCCTCGCTGGGCCCTCCCTCCTTAGCCCTCAGCCCCTCCTTCCTCAGCCCTTCCCCGTGCTCAAGCCTCCCTAGCTCACACACTGAACACAGAGCACGGAGGAGGGCTAAGAAGGGAAGGGCTGAGGGCTAAGGAGGGAGGGCCCATTGAGGGGGGGGAGATTGGAACGCAGCACGGACGTTGTCACACTGAGTAGAAGCGAGCCTGCATAGCGTCTGTTCTACCCCTTGAAAAACTTGTTGTGGATGCCTCTGCAGGCCCCCCTTCAAGCCCAGAACACTAGTCCCCTCCTGATGGCGGCCCTGCAAGTACCCCAGTACGTCTAAAGGTTTCAGAACACAAAGACCCAACTGGTCATACCAGAAACGCTCCTTCAAGGGAGCATCAAACTGCAACAGCAATGAGAACGAACCTCCTCTGGGCGGGGAGATGGCGGTAGGGGGGCGTCTCTCGCTGTTCAAGGAGGAGTGGTTTTCCACCACAACAGACAAGTGGGTACGAGAGGTAGTCTCCAAGGGCTACCAGTTGCATTTCAAGACCACACCCATCCACAGATTCATGCGATCAAGACCCCCCATCCCTTGCAAGGGACTATTAGCCCTACAGAAGGCTATATCAGACATGCTGGCCACCGAGGCAATAGTTTCAGTACCACTACTAGAGAGAAAAAAAGAGGATTCTACTCAAATCTATTTCTAGTACCAAAAAGGGAAGGCAAGGTCAGGCCGGTATTAGACCTCAAACCTCTGAACAAGTTCCTGTACATTCCTACGTTCAAGATGGAATCTCTCAGGTCCGTCATCAACAACGTGGAAAAAGGGGACTTCTTCACATCTATAGATCTTACCGATGCCTACCTAAATGTACTCCACATGTCACAACAAAAATTCCTCAGGTTTACAATCCTAGGTGGCCACTACCAGTTTCAAGTAGGGATGAACAAATCCAATATTTTGGATTTGGCCGAATCCACTGTGAATGAGTCGGCCGAATACCAAACCTATTTGCATATGCAAATTAACGAGAAGGAGGGTAAAAGAGAGCCGTGACAAAAATTTTTTTTACTTCCTTGTTTTGTGAAGAAAAGTCACATGATTTTAAGTATTCGGATTTGGTTCGGCAGGCACAAGGATTCGGACGAATCTGAATCCTGCTGAAAATGGCCAAATATTGGTCGAATACCGAACCCTGGATTTGGTGCATCCCTAGTTTCAAGCACTCCAGTTTGGTCTTGCAACAGTGTCCAGAGTGTTCACAAAAATAATGGCAGCACTAGTGGCCCACATGAGATTTCAACATCTACCTCGACGACCTGCTTACAAAGTGGCAGCAAACAATACCCACAAGTGCATCCAGATATTATCGTCTCATGGATGTAATAAACACAAAAGTGTCCTGACACCATCACAAGAGATAATCTTTGTAGGGGTGAGTTTCGACTCCAGGACTCACACTGTGTCCCTCACACAACCGAAAATAGACAAGCTGAAGACAGCTGTGAGAAAAGCGATTACACAGAGGCAGTTAACCACAAAAAAGTGTATGCAACTTCTGATCTGTATGCCTCGTTCTGATGAAGTGCCAGAACGAGGCATGAAACGTGTCAGGTGACCACCTTATCACAGACAGGATATGTGAGTCTTGTATAATCCCTGTGCATGTTTTAAATGTAACCAGGAATAAAGCTTTTAAATTTTAAATGCTGCATGGACCTCCTCCCTAACTAAAAAATGTGCTGCAAGTGACTTTCGGCTGGACGGGAGACCAGCGAGTGGAAGTGGGAGTGCGGCAGCTGCTGGTGCGTTGGTGGTGTGGATACTGGTAGAGGACACGTGAGTTATTGTTTGCTAAACTCCACAAGTAGACCTGATGGCATCACTGTTCAACCACCAAGGGCCCCAATATTGCTCCAGATGCCAGGACCATCAGACGTTCGCAGTGGACGCAATGGCAACTCCTTGGTTTTTCGACAAGGTCTACATTTTTCCACCAATTCCTTTGATCCACCACGGTCCTTCACAGACTACGTCTGTTTCAAACCACAGCCATTGTGATCACCCCATACTGGCCCAGGAGGGCTTGGTTTTAGGACTTGATGAGTCTATCGGTGGCTCGTCCCTGGTGTCTACCACAAATGGAAGACTGCCTGCTTCAAGACCAGTACAGACATCCCAACCTAGATCAACTCTCACTCACGGCTTGGCTCGAGAGCACCATATGGAAACAACAGGGATTTTCTGTTAGTGGGGTAACCACTACATTGTTAAGAGCCTGTAAGCCTACAACCACATCGTCCTATTACCGCACTTGGCACACGTTCATTATATAGTCTCAACGCAACTCATTGAACTACAACACATGCAAGATGCCGACCCTACTCTAATTTCTCCAGGCAGAACTCAAGCTCACTCAAGGTACAGGTCTCTGCTCTGGCTCTCTTCTTCCAGGTACTGTTGGCCTTCCACCAGAAAGTGAAAACTTTTCTGCAAGCCGCAGCCCACATACATCCATCTTTTCATCAACCTACTCTACCATGGGACTTAAACATGGTATTTCAGACAGAACCTTTCGAACCTCTGGCCTCCATTGACATACAACTTCTAACATGGAAGGTAGCAATCCTGGTAGCTATTTCTTCAGCCCGACGAGTTGTCAGAACTAGGGCCTCTGAGCCATAAACCACCATTTTGCATCTTTCATCAAGACAAAGCAGTCTTAAGAACTGTTCCAACTTTCATGCCAAAAGTCAATTCGTCTTTTCATATCAACCAGGAAATAGTATTGCTGTCTTTGTGCCCAAATCCACAATCAGGAGCGGAGCGGCTCCTACACAACCTAGACGTAGTGTGGGCACAGAGGTTTTATATACACAGGACGCAAGACTTAACCGAGGGGCAAAGGGTTGAAAGCGTCAAAGCACTCCATCGACAGATGGATAAAACTTCTCATTCTGAAGGCATATCAAAGTCCAAAGTCACAGCCCATTTGACGAGAGCACTGAGCATGTCCTGGGCACTGCTAAACAAGGCTTCAGCAGAGCAGCTATGCAAAGCAACTACCTGGTCTTCCCTTCACACGTTCACAAAGTTTTACATATTTAATGTCTTTGCCTCAGCAGACACGGCATTCGGTCGCAAGGTTCTACAATCAGTCATAGCATAAGAGGCACAGCAGTCATTCTTTTTCGTTAAGTTTCGTTCTGCCATGTTAGAGCAGCTCACTTCAGTGACACATCCTTCTTAAAAGTTTTCCTTGATGCCCACCCTCTATTGACACAGCTTTGGGACTAACCCATCTGTCCCTGTGCTGCTTAGGAACTCCTAGAGAAAAAGAGGATTTGTGATACTCACCGATAAATCCATTTCTAAGAGTCCAGTCATGGCAGCACAGGGAGCCTGACCCAGTAATTCACAAATTTTGAGCAGCTATGCTAGACGGAACGGACAACGGTGGGGTTAATGCCAGGGGGTGGGAGACCGGTGGGACGGTCCAGCAACAAGTTTGTTTACAACATGAAGCCATCCTGCCTCCTAGAGGGATGAGAGCCCTGTCCCTGTGCTGCCATGACGGGTACTTCTAGAAATTGTTTTATCGGTCAGTATCATAAATCCTCTTTTACAGCAAATGCAAAGCTTGTGTTTCCATTTTGCTGGCATTCTCTCTCTTTGTGTTTTGCTTATACAGTGTGCCACCCCACACTACATTACACTTGAAATTAACAATGCACATTTTATTTATTACTCACATCCCATCTAAATTCAGTGTCTCCCTTCTTTTCAACAAGGCGTTTCTACTTCAGTTTTCTATGTAGTATAACAATATACTATACAGGCATGGGATCTGTTATCCGAAAACCTGTTAACCATAAAGTTCCAAATTACGTAAAAGCTGTCTCCCATAGACTCCTTTATAATCAAATAATCCAATCCAATATTTAAAAATAAATCCCATTTTCTCTGTAATAATAAAACAGTACCTTGTACTTGTTCCAAAATAAGATATAAATAATCTTTATTGAACGGAGCTAGCTGATTGATTTTATTTAAGGTAGATGATTTTCTAGTAGACTTAAGGAATAATGATCCAAATTACGGAAAGAGCCATTATCCAGAATACCCCAGGCCCCAAGAATTCTGGATAACAGGTCCAATACTTCTGTAAAAGTAAGCCAACCAGCCTTTGATAACACAGGTCACACTGCCAAACTGAAAGAGCAAAACTGTTGGCTCATAATACATACAATGAAATTTAAAAAATCTTAAATCTATGCCCACTGTGGAAAAAATTTAGTACAATTCCAAAATATACTTTTTAGTAGTATGTGCCATTATGTATTCATAAATAGAAAACTGGCATTTTAAAAAATAATGGCCACCCCTGTGATAGTATGATTCACGATGCACACAAACATACCAAACGAACTATGCATGATAGATCATATGAGCCAATCAGCAGACAGAGTTCTGTCTTTTGCTTCCATACTACTTCCTGTACAGTTAAGGGCAGATTTATCAAATTCACATGAATGATTTGAAATTCGATCAAATTTTCGAAAAGATTAGAATTTTCGAAGGCCACTTCGACCATCGAATTTTGAGAATTCAATTGCATCGAATGATTCGAATAATTCAAATAAAATTCTATTTGACTGCCTAGTTAGCCAGGATAAACCTACCGAATCGCTGTTAACTATTTTTGATAGGCATGGGATCTAAAATTTGATCGAATAGTTAAAATCGTTCGATTCAAATGATTTTATCGTTCAATCGAATATTTACTATTCATTTGATCGAATTGCGGTAAAATCCTTCGAATTCCCATTAAATTCGATGGTATTCGATATTTGAAATATTTCTGGTCAGGTGATCTCTGGGCAGCACATAGACCATCACGCAATGGTGGTTCAAGGCAAGATATGTAAAAAGGCAATATAGTAGAACCCCCATTTTACGTTTTTCAGGGGACCACAAAGAAATGGTGTAAAATACAGGAAAATCAGGGAAATGTATTTTACATAATATATAGGTGGCACCACAAAACAATAATGTAAGATGAGGGAAAACTTAAAATCAGGGGATGTAAAATGGAGGTTCAAATGTATTTACTTAATTATATATTCCAGTTTGATAAGATTCTTTAATATGCCACTTAATATAAAAATCTGTTGCTTAAGTATTTATTTTTGGGGGTATAGTTTTAAGCAGTTTCATGTATAGAACTTGACCAAATACTTTACCTGACTCAGCCAAAGCCGCAGCGACCTCATTCTGAGTGGAAAAGATGTTGCAAGCAGACCACCGGCACTGAGCACCCAACGCACACAGTGTTTCTATCAAAACCTGATGATGAAAATAAGAAAATACTATAAGATTACAATAATCCCCAGCCACAATCCCAGTGATAATGGTCCAGCTAAAGTAATTCATGGATTACATTATAAGAATATGCCACGAAAAAAAACATTAACATATTTAAAGGACAGGGAACACTAAATTCACTAGTGCTAGTATGTTAGCACCCGCACCCAACAGTGAATTAATTCACTATGTTTATAATTTTAAATAAAATTAAAATAAATAAGTGTGGGATTTTTCCATGATCAGGTTTAAAGAAAAAAAAAAAAAGCTTATTACTTAAAAGCTTGGGAGATTTATAACATTTCCTGCACGCAGACAAAAAGAAATCAATGCCACAAAACCCAAACAAGTTAAAGAAAAAAGTATTACGAGAACGGTTTACACTCACCCCTGTTTGTGCAGTAATGTGTGTGCAACCCACAATCTTTGCTCCTAATAGTGGCTTTTCTCCCTGTGCTCTTTTCTTCAGAGAGATTAGAGCCATCATATCTGGAAATGCCAAATAGAAAGTATTTATTTCTGACACCACTGATTTTTTCCCCCAAGCTATTAATGGTAACATAGAATGTATGCCTGTTTTTTCAAAAGAATATCTGCCAGCTAGTTCTTGACAACATTAGGTTCAGTTGTGGACATATTTTCAATGAGCAAGATGTCCAGGGCCCAGGAATCCTGAGGGGAACTCATACGCAATAATGTTTTAGACATATTGTTTACAATTCACCCAACTCAACATATACCATATTAGTAGATATTATACCAGTTATATAATAAGATAATAGTGTTGCTTGCACATTAATTATTAGTGATACAGGTACAGATATTCCGACATAGACGTTAGAGCTAATTTTTGACTACAAGCTCAGTTGGCAACTTCCTCTTTTTCCTGCAGTTGCACATAAAACCCATTTTCTGTATTGTTGCACTCTGTGCGGCCCTGTCCTTCCTGCTTTCTGTCCCCAATCAGGAGCTGCTGCAACTATTGATACAGGGAAACACTGGACTTACCACCACCTCCTAAACAAGTAGTAGCTCCATGGTTTCCACAACACCCTGAGTAAACTGTCACAGCACAGTTACAGAAAAAAATAGGGTGCACACATCACATGGCAAATCAGGCCCAGGTTCAACAACCATTGCACCTGCAATCATTCTAGAATTAGAGGGAAAACACTACTTTGTGGGGGAAAAAACATGACAGAATGCTAGTTTATTCTATTTCTGAGCTGTGGAATTTATCTGTCGCACAGACCATTTCCTCCACTCCTCTCAAAGCCAATGGGGTATTTATATCAAAAAGTGAAGTTAGAGATCGCTACAGTCCTCTAGAGTTAAATTCCTCCACTCTCCATTCAATTCTATGGGATTTTATATGTAGTTTAGTATTTATCAATGGGTGAAAGTTCATCCTTTGATAAATACACCTTTCAACAACGTTCAAAAAACACTGACGACCTTCGCTTTTTTCAACATGATTGCCTGCAAAACTCCAAACTTAGACTTTTTTTTTCCCCATACATTTTACAGCATATGGAACATTAATTTTACAGTGGGCTCATTTGTAGGCTGTTACAACTCTCTAGTCTTTATTAAGGTTCCCTGTTTTAAAAAGTGGAAATGTTTAGTATTTGAACCAACATATACTGTAAAATAAAATGTCCATACAACTTTAAATATCCCACCCTACGCAAATTGACCAGAGCACAAGATCACTAGCAAGTTTTCGCTAGGCAGAAATGAATGCTAGTGCATCTTCGCTCTGAAATGCTTGCACTGCTGAAGTAACGCTATCGAAAAGTCGCCATCGCCAGCGTTCAGCACCCAGAACGAAACTCTGCATATTGGTGAATTGGCATTGTCTGAGCACATTTGCACTTGGCGAAGTGTTGTGATGTGTGCGAAGGTGACACTGGCGAAGAAAAATCTGCCCCAATGTCTTTTCTCACCATCTATACCCACTGCTATCTCTGGTTTTAAAACCTTGCTGCTCCTTACCTCTGGAGTTCTGTCCCTGAAATTCTCTGAAAGGAACACTCTCTGAACACCTTTCAAAAACAAACTCAGATCCTACTTTCTGGAGCATTAGAACATTAGCCACCTAGTCCTGGAAGTCAAAGGTTCAAACGTTTGTGCAATTTGCCCTTATTTGTATGTTATTCACCCACTTTGTAATCTACGGAGCAGGGGTTCCATCCCAATGCATCTCTTACTTGATTGCTGTATATTTTAGTATTATGTATTATAATGTTGTTTTAACTGTTTCTATTGTACAGTGCTACATATCCTAGAAGCACTTTATAAATAGATTTATGCATGCATCTCCCACAGGTAACCTTGAACACAACAATGCCTTTGCTACAATATGTTATGCAACAGCTGTAAATATATTCATTTCTGGGCTGAAGCTAGAATTCTTTATTTTTCTAAAAATTCTATTTAGGAGATACTCAGTGGGGGATTTATATAAATTAACCCCTAGTATCAAATAGATAAGTTGGTATAGTTGGACCAAAATCATTGTTTTCTAGGACAAAATTGGTCATTCTTCATAATACTAGGCATCCCCTAAAGCAAAAAGGCATTAGTATTCCAAGTTGCTTTGTAGGAACCATATACCATCAGCTGAGTGTTTTGTATAATGTTTCTTGGGCATATTGATTTGATATATATATATATACATAGCTACAGCTATAGCTGCCAGTTATTTAAAAGCAATACCCACCTTGTTCTGCAATCTCAATTTCCCGTCTGCCAAAATCAGTCTGTTTAATGTTTTTGACACAGAAGTCACTACTACCTTTTGAGGTGATTTGCTGCTTATCTCTTGGAGACATCTCGTCATCTGAACTATCTGTATAAGAAGCCACTAACAAAAATAGGGAAATAAATTATTTGACTCATGACATGAAAATATTTAAGGATTTTATATTTCTTTTGTTTTATATTTACAGATACATTTTTTTTACTGTGTTAAAGGTGTAATCATAATATGGCATTTTTTAGTACTATTTCATCATCATGTACACATTTTTTTTGCGTTATAAATATCTTTGTAGTATAAAAAGCCTTATGAAGGGCTTTTGATTTTTCTGTGATGTGTGGTCAGAAGCTTGATATTTAGAATTCAGTAGTGTAAAGAGATTCTCAAAGGGGGGTTGAATTCCCCTCTAAAGAAGAACTAAATGCATAAACATTGGGGGAATGCACCCCCCCAGTGATAGTAATCACTTACCTGATACCCCAAGCCAGTGCTACTGTTCACTGACAAATGCACCAGCCCAGAGTCTTTTTGTAAAAGCTTATTGTCACCATCTTTTTAGGCTTCTTCCATCTTCTCTTCATTCTGATCTGTGAAGGTGCATGTGCAGTAGAGTGAAAACTGAGCTTAAGGTGGCCATACACAGGCCAATAAATACTGCCGACAGACTGAGTCGGCAGCTTATTGGCCCATGTATCAGTGCCGGGCCAACCTGGCACCCTAGGCAGCCTGGCAAGTAGAAGGGCCCAATTCGCCAAAAGACGCGTGTGCGCATGTGCGAAAAGGTGCCACATACGTGCACGAAACAAACATGTGCCCCACACGCCGGGAAGAGCGGCGACTGGACTAGGACCCGGCCCTGCCCTGTATGGGGACCTCCGGTGGACTTCCCCAATCGCTAGCTGCCCGAAAGTCAGCCAGACGTCGGTGGAACGGATCTGACCACCCACTAACACTTCATTATGATCTGATCGTTGGGCCCTAAGTCCTCAAGGTGGGCATATCGGGGAGAGATCTGCTCGTTTGGCAACATCACCAAATGAGTGTATCTTTCTGTGTATGGCCAATCTTTAAACACAAAAGCTGACTTTTTATTATACTGCATAAGCACCTGCCTGGGCCCAGAGAAAAGAAGTGAAAGCAGATTGCATTGAATGAGCTTCTACAGAAATACTTTGGTGAGTTACAGTTGTAAGCAAACTAGAGCACTAGTCCAGTATATTCTCCTTTAACTAAGCCTGTTGGAAGAAAAATGTTATCTATTAATATAATTACTCACTTATTATAATAAAGTCAAACTTACTGCTTTGCACACCTGACGGTTTAGTTCACAGTGATAAGCATGGATACTTTTCTTTGAACTAATGTGACAGTAGTAATACACTAATATGAACTGTAAAACCACATATCAGCAAGTTTAGTGTAAACACAGCAACTGATAAACAGCAATGGGAAAAAAAAACCTTGAAATAGGTGTGTTCACTGAGCAGCTGTTTTATTGAGGGCACTGAAAATATAAGGATTTTTTTTTTTTGCTAGATACTTGGAGATAATATCTAAACGTATATTTATTATGTTACATGGCCTATGGAACACAAGGTGTATTCTCAATTTCTGCCGCTTTTTATACCTGAATATTACAACATATTCCATGTATTTTGCCTCTTATATGAGATTTGTGGCAAGTAAGACCAGAAGGGGGTGATAACTACAATCAAGTCCAGAACATTTACAACATCTGAAAAATGGAAAGAGGGATAAAAAAGGCCAATTTTACAAAATTTGCCAGGTTATGAAAGTAAGAATATATTTCTGGGGGTTTTAGGGGCGTTTGTGTTATAACAGTGTTACTAATAAAGATGAAATTGACCCTTAAGCTCATAGTTCTCCCAAGAGACCTGCTTATTTTAATAATATAGTTACAACTGTATTTTTGTTATCTGAAATTGTTACAATGATATAAGTGCAGGAACTGAACATTCTAGGCTCTCTGCCAAAATGCCTATAATTTAATAAAGTTTCAGAAACTATGAATGTTTTTATGGCTTCAGTACAGGAGATCAAAGAGAAACTCTGGACGTTAATAAAAATTCAGGAGTGCTGGCTGAGCTGTCAAAATCATGATTGTCACACAGAAAAAGGGACAGTTGGGAGGTATGTTTACCTGGGGCAATGGGTGTTCACCTATGCATAACCTATAGCAATCAATGAACGACTGGCTTTCTTCAGCCAACTGCAGCTACAGAAATAAATGCAACAATTTGAATGGTTGCCATGGGTTACTGTTCATGGTCAAATTTGGCCACTGTTGATAAATGACCCCCTTTAGAATCTGTGGTGCTGATACAGTCAGAGCTTTACATTCTAAGATCTTTAGCAAGCTAAGGGCTAAATTGTTACTCAGATCTGCTGAAATAGAAAGAAAGATAAAATACCCACCAGAGCTGTAACTGTCTGTGGATGACTGAGAAATAGAGCGCGATAGCGATCTTCGACCAGTTTTGGTACGAAACTTGCTAAACTCCTGCATGTCATCAGCGAACTGGATCTGTTTTAATATACAGAACAGGACCAGAGTTGCAGAGTTGAAATCGGAGGATACAGAACCCAAAGACACAGACCTTTGCAGTAATTTATTAAAAGAAAACTATACCCCCTGAACAATGTAGGTCTCTATAAAAAGATATTGCATACAACAACTCGCTTCATGTAAATAAACCATTTTCCTAATATACTTTTTAAGTAGCATGTGCCATTGGGTAATCATAAATAGAAAATAGCCATTTAAAAAAAAGGACAGCTTCCTGGGATCCTAGGATTCAAAGGTGTACACAAACAAACCAAACAAACTATAAAGTCACATGAGCCAATTAACAGACAGTTGTGTCTTTTGCTTCAAAACTTCTTCCTGTTACAGTTAGAGTTGAAATATTTCTGGTCAGGTGATCTCTGAGGCAGCACACAGACCATCACGAAATGGTGGTTCAAGGCAAGAGATGTAAAAGGGCAATGTTTACTTGAATATATACCAGTTTGGTAAGATTCTTTAATATGTCATTTAATTTAATCTGTTGCTCGAGTATTCGTTTTCCTTTAAGGTTTTTAGAAACATAAATTGATATGGGCAGGGTTTCTGGGGATTCTAGGCAAACTATAGCAGCTATACAAGAGAAGGTGCAGAATAAACGCCTGCATTGTATGCATAACTCAAAAGACATGTAGGTATTCTATAAGAACAACTTGCACTTTGCTAAACGAAAAACAAAGTTACACCAGGAATACGTGAGCCTGTAGTACATACGCCAGAGAGAAGTGAGAGAGAACCAAGTAAACCATGTTGTATCATCATGTACAACTGTTCACAGGCTCATAGCAGAGAATGGGATGGCACATCAGACATTAAATCACAGCACACTCCTAAAGAGTAATTTACCTACCAGAATGACCAGACTTCTGGTGGGCCCTGGTGTGAGTGAGCCTCTTGCTTCTAAACATTTGGCCTATTTCATAGGCATTCCCTATTTCTTTATGGCAAAAAAAAATGGTAACATGCAGGAATATAAAGTGAGTAGAAGACTAGGAGAATAAAGTGGTTTAGTGAAGAGAGGAGGAATAATAGTTTAGAAATTGGGCCCAAGGTTTAAGGTTTTCGGATGAGCCCCTGGCATCCCAGTCCTACACTGCCACACAGTTTATACATGACCCCTTTAAATTCAGGCATAGCAGAAAATCCTTACAAAAGGGATGAGCCACATCAGTTCTGTGTAAAAACCAGAGTGCAAGAATCTACACAGCATGTGATAGAGCTGCAGATTTTGTCTAATCCCTACCCCTCTGTGGATAGCTGCAAAATTTTGAAATGTTAAATATATCTAACGGAGCTTAAGCTGTTCTGTGTTAAACCATCAGCAAGCAGAAAAATGAAGGTTAAATATTATAATGGAATACAAAAAGAAACTCTTATACAGTAGGTACCAAAACTTTATAGCAATGCTCTGAGAGTAATTTTACAAACCTTTTGTGTCCTCCAGACAAAAAGAAACCCATATTGCAGAATTAGTATTTCACTGTAATATAAATTTAAATGTCCATCTATGCCTGCAGGGAACTCCGATTTAAGATCACAGTTCTTTGCCAATTCAGTTTGTCTATGTTAAGTATATATTTATGTAGGGACCCTTAGGGTTGAACCTACTGCTGCACCATAGGAAGGATCCTAGTGATTCAAAACATTTAGTGCCATGCATCTTTAAAAAGAAAACAGACAGAATAAAAACCTAATTACACTGACACGGGTCTCCCGTGGAATTTGTTCTCATGATTTAATCCCCTACTGGTTTGGAAATCCACTATTAGGTTTATCTTTATTTTGTAAAGGAAATCCTGGTACCTGTAACCTTGATACCTGGACAGAATAAGTTCTCTATTGGCTCCAGTGAAAACTGGCCACTTCCTGTTATTATTTAATATTTGACTGAAAGCCAAGGCCTCCTCCTCTTTGGCTAAGACCTGCTCAGGAATGTGTATCACTGCTGGAGAGCCTGGGACAGCAAGGCCACAAAAAAGGCCCTAAGTAAGATGAGACCTTTGTGAAGTCTGGGGATCATCTACCCGCATAATGTGCTATGTAAATAGTGGTAGGTGAGTTCCTGTAATAGTACACTCTAGAAGTGTAAAATAGGCAGACCAGCTAAAAAGAGTACTTCTAAGCTCCAACATAGGAGGATAGATCAGTGGAATTTCTCCCATATGATACTGTCTTTTAATACAGGCATCAAAGTGCATAGGAAATCAGGCTAGAGCATTTCCCTGGAGGTTCCACTGAAGGTGTTTCAAGTCCACTAAAGGATGCCTCAGAGTTGAAGTGGAATCCCACAAAGTCTGTCCTCAGAGAGGTGTGTGATATGTTCTGCAATTGTATTCCTGTGACAATAGTACCTAAAAAATACTACTTTATTTTGTGTACTTAAAATATTTGTTATTGGATCGATAACTCCTGGCATCCAGAAATATGGTTTGTGTGGCTGAGAGATAGTTCTGCAACACCTGTCCCTTCCTCCACATACATATTTGCGGGCCCAGCTGATACTTCAAGTCAAATGTCTCCAGTGCTACTGTAATCTGATGTGTCACCAGCTGGTGTTGCTGTTATATTACTTACCCTGATGCTGTGACAGGCCCTTTTCTTTCAAAAACTCCCAGTGCTCCACTTTTGAGCTATAACTACCTGTCACTAGCAAGTAATTATAAGTGGCTGGGGTCTGGGGATGGCCAAATTTTTAATGTTTTGTCTTTGTCATGCTGACCTACAAAATTCTTGGCCGACAAAAGCTCAAAATTGGGCGAGTGTGCCAAATCCTGAC
>CM044434.1:58251246-58297517 GCA_024363595.1 Xenopus borealis | reverse complement strand
TATTATTAGTTATTACAAGATCCAAAAGAGAGTTATTCCTTACCTTACTTTACTATGATTTCTTCATTTACATTCTCTGCTCAACCTTGTAATATCTGTATCTACCATAAGTCTTGTCAAATAGGAACTCTAGTAATGCCTCAATCCAACCATATTTTACCATTTGTTGATAGTGGTCAGCTTTTCCTTCCTTTTCAAGGAGACATCAGTCACTTTTATTAATACAAAACATCCTATTTCATGCCACCTTTGAGATGCTTGATCTTATGACTTCTGCCCGTAGGACTGCCTGTCTTTTACCTGTAATCCAAGGGTGTCCATGACACTGGCATGAAAACTGTAGGGACCCTGAAATTTGGGTGTAGTTTACCCAGGCAGTTCCCATCTATATTTGGACACCTAAGGGTCCTTTAGTAACTCAGGCAGCTATGTTACTTTTCCTGGGTCCAGATGAGTTCAAAGGATTTGGCCACAAGGTGGCATAGTTTAAAAGTATAAAAGGGTTTAGTCCATGTGCTCAAGGTCTTACTCCTGGGACCGTGCCTCCCAGAGAGGTGTTACAGGACCAGGGCTCTGGTTTCTTGAAAGTTAGGTTTAGCCAGTGGTAGTAGTATCTGTGATAGTCCCTCTAGGAGTGAAAGACAGCTCAGGGTATATAGAGAGCAGCTGTGGCTCCACTAGAAGGAGTAGTGGGGTTAGGACCCCGTGGTGTGTAAACCATTAGATCAGGGACTACAGTGGGTAAGGTGAGGACCAAATTGGGTGCCAAGAAACAAGACCCCAGGCTGTAAAATCCAGGACCTACTGTTATCCACCTGAGAGGAGATATTACCTAGTGAGAGAGTAATTATCCTGTGAAGCGTGAATCATAGCTATGGGTTATTTGTATTGCATATTGTCTATCTCAGATCTATCCCCCTGGAGGGGTTATCAAAGTATCCTGCTACTCTGTTCAGTTCAATAAATCAGTTGAAGTTTGCTGCAAAGAACTTTATGTCTGAATCTCCCACTGCACTGAACAACACCAGGTACTGGGAGTTGCAGGGAGTCGCACAGGTACACTGGGGGTCCTAGGCACAAGTTAAGCAGTTGGCCTGATCACACACATCCACAAATCCACAGCTAAAAGTGCACTCAAGGGTGTGCTACATGTAACTTAATTACAATGAAAGAAAACACTTCTTATGGAATAAAATGTAAATAAGATGTAAAATATAACCTACATGATTTGAAAGAATAAGAATCTACACTTTAATCACTAAGCTTGAGCTTTATCAAGCTTTGTTCAGCACATACTGCTAACAGACACTTAGCATCAATGGTGCACTTTCAGGTTGTAGCTCCCAATCTGTAGCTAGGGTTGCCAGCTGGCTGTTTTTTTACCAGCCCAATGTTATTAATACGAAAAAAAGCTAAATATATAGGAAGGCCGGTATTTTTTTTAAGAAAAGGTGGAAACTCTATCTGTAGCCCAAGACAATAGTTTGGGGATAGTGAGGAGGGTTCCAGCCTTAAGGCTGTATGAACTATAGGGAAATGAATGTTACAGCGTGTAATGTTCTGAACAATTTTCTCATATATATCTGTAATCTTATTATTAGCTAAAGGGGGCCTTGCAAATATTTGACTGTAAAGGAAAGGCTCAGAATTCAAAAAAGGCTAGAGGCTAGTTTGGAGATATTCTCCAATCTTATCAATCATTCTTTTGTCTAAAATTTGCAGCATTCATTCCAATTTTCATGGCCTTTCATTTGTGTTGATGAATTTATCTCTATTCCTGACATTAGCCCTGTATTCTGTTCACATTCCTTGTGGATGGCACCCCATAATAGAATAATTCAAGTACGCAGAAGGGAAGTGACTCCAGAACACAGCTTCTGTATAACCTCCTGTGTGTATGGACTGGACCAAGACCATACCTCCTAACAGGAGTATAGGGGAAAGGTCATATGATATTCATTGGTAATGATTTTCATACTTATTCGATACACATTAAACATCAATTCTTTCCTAACTGACAAATACAGTACAGTACCCAAGGTAGTAATGTTTAAACTTGTTTGCCAGTTAATATTGTACTGAACCCATTACAAGTTTTTTTTAAGCAGTACCAGTTATTTTATAGCACAGTAATCATTCTGGGGTGATTACTGTGTTTGAGTTCATATTTTTATCTGACCTCCATGTTACCTATGATGTGAACATGGCAATGCTCTTATTAGTCTGTTACCAGCCAGGGCTTAAAGGAACAGTAATACCAAAACATTCAAGTGTATTAAATGTACATGAGAATATCATGTAGTGTTGCCCTGCACTGGTAAAACTGATTGCTTCAGAAACACTACTATAGTTCATATAAACTAGCTGCAGTCAGGCCTGGATTTGTGGAAAGGACACATAGGCCAGGGCCTAGGGCGGCATGCTGCACAGCCACACCCACACTGGTCCAGAAACACTGGGGTTACGCAGGAGATATGATAGTCTTTTACATTTCCCATGCACCAATCCCCATTGCTCCAGTCTTTAAGATGAAAATTTGCACATAAAGAGCAGAGTATGGGGGCAACGAATGGGCCTAGGGGCGCCCGCTATGGAAATCCGGCCCTGGCTGTTGTGTAACAATAGCGGAAATTGAAAAAAGGCTATATGGCACATTGTAAATAGTGGATAACAGATAACACCATTACATTCTACAGAGCTTATCTGCTATCTGCTGTGTATCCTGATCCTTGTCCCCTTTGACGGCTGCCCCCATTGCTACACAGCAACTTATTTATATAAACAATAGTAGTGTTTCTGCAAACACATCAGTTTTACCAGTGCAGGGCAACACTGCATCATATTTTTATTACTTTAAAACCCATAAATGTTTTGATGTTACTGTTCCTTTAAAGTAGAGCACCAAAGGTTGTGACTCATTTATACATGGTTGGTTCCAGATCATAGTGAATAGAGTCCTGTTAGGTATTTATGTTTCTGGGGTTTTCTTCACCAGAATTGTCTAGCTTACTTTGCCAGTTAACTCTTACATGTCCTTTTTCATTCAGAAAGAGTCTGCACTTCACAATAGAACTGTTTTCAGATGAGTTATTGTTTCTTCTACTCAATGTAATTTGAGTCATGGCCAGATTTGGGTGTTTTATTATTGAGTGCTAGTCTCATTTCTATCATTAGGTGGGACATTGTTCTGGTGATCACTCCAACTTGCAGTGCAACAGTAAAGAATGACTGAAGTTTATCAGAGCACAAGTCAAATGGAAAACTAAGAACATGTCGTGCCTCACGTAACAGTTCAACATAAAGCTCACCATAGACAGTAAGATTTTTCTCTCCTTGTTCAGAAAATCGATCGGGCAGGTTTCAACATTCACAGTAAAACGTACGTAGCCATTGTCCAACTGATTGCAGGGCCAAGCAGGCAGCTACACACTTTTCACAGATTCAACTAGATGAAATTGCTTAAAATGGTCTTTTTTAGTTGATGGACAAATTGTACTTTTAGAAGATCATTTCAAGGTAAGCTTGGTCTTCCGATAACGAAGGAGGACCATTAACTGATGTCTTTTGTAAAAAAAAAAAACGTTTTGACCCACATTTCTCTTAGTAACAGATTTACTAATGGTTGAATTTCGAAGTGAAAAAACTTTGAAATTCGACCATCAAAATTTATTTGCATTTTTTTGAATATTCACTTAGACCCTTAGTAAATGTGCCCCTAAGTGTAACATGATTTGCACACAACTAGAAGGAAGTCCAAAGAGCATGTTTGAATACAGTGGGGCAAATTCACTAAGCTGCGAAAATGCGCTAGCGTTGCCTTCGCTAACATTCGCCGCACTTCGCCAGGCAAATTTTCGCCAGCACTACGCAAATTCACTAAGATGCGAATTTGGCTCAGGGAACTGAACATTAGCGAAGTAGCGCTACTGTTACTTCGCCAGGCAAAGCGAATTTACGCTAGCAATGCCTAATTTGCATACGGCACGAATTTCAAAGTGTAATAGAAGTATATGTTCCAGCCACTACATTCCACTACACAAGCCCAGGAAACCTTTAATAAATTAAATAAAGTTGTGCTATTGCCCTAGACATGTGCCCCCTGCATAGTTGAGTTGCCATATGTTAGGAAATGTAGGGGGGAAGGAGGGTAACCCCCAAAAAATTTTTTGCTAATTTTCAGACTATCACCCTACAAAAGGTAAAACACGCCAGAGTTTTTTGGGACTTAGAAAAAATTTCCATTTTTTTTTTCAAACTCCTATCTTTTGTATTGAAGGTCTGACCTGGCGAAGCAACGTATAGCGTAAATGGTAACGTTCAGTAAAATGGTCATCTTAGTGAATTTGTGTAATTAAGATCCTTCGCCTGGCGTTAAGGTGCGAAGTTGGACTAGTCTACTTCGCTAGCGAAAATTTGCCAGAGTCCGTGTTAGCAAATTTGCGAATTGACGTCACGCTGGCAAATTAGCGCTAGCGTTAGATGCTTCGTGCTTTAGTGAATTTGCCCCAGTATCTTTAATGAACGGCATTAATTACCTGAAACTTTTTTCGTTGATTTTAGCACAACCAGACTTAACAGCTGCATTTGTTTTTATTGCCAACTGCACTAATGCAATTAGCTCCTGTGGGCAGTTATAAATGGGGCTTTTGCCATCTGCATTTAAATATGGGGAACATAATGTCAAAGATGCCATGTGATTGCATGTAAAGTATATCACTGCAGATAAATTATTTAAATTGTACAATCACGTGAAAATGCCTTGCATCATTTCAATGTGTACCATGACATAGCATTTCAAAGATTTTGGCTTAAATGACATGCAGCAAAATGGCTGCAATTGGATCACCTTCTTCAACCCCCAACTGGCTTCTGGTTAGGATTCATGATATTAGTTTTAGCCATTATACTTTTAAATTATTCATTCTCTTGTACTTACAGCCCTATGTTTCTCTTGCATTCACTTCAGGGATGGCTTCTGTCAACCTAATTTACTGTAAGAACCTTATCCTGTTTAAAAGCCTTTCTCACTCATTATAAAGCCTCTGGATAACATTAACCCTGGATATTTGCCAGTCTCCTTCTACAAACATCTTTAAATGCCTACTCAGTCAAACTTGGCCTATACCAATGCACTTCTGACTCTTACTATTTCTATATATTATAAAAATATAAGCTTTTAGGGATGAGCCTTATTTTTTATTCTCATTAACCATGCACTGTTTGTGCTATCCATTTTATATTGTATACCCCTGTCATATATATATTTACTGTCATAGGGGTTAAATAATTAGCTTTATTCCCATACGAGTCCTAAACTAAAGGGATTTTTGCCTATAGAAAACCACCGCTAACATATAACACTAAACTATAATATATAACACTTAACTAACAAATGAAGGTTATGGCTGTTATTTTGAGAATGTATTGCTTTATTATATAGTAGACACTGGATATACGAGGTGTGAGTGAGATTGTGGAATGCACTGCCGGGTGATGTTGTGATGGCTGATTCTGTTGATGCTTTTAAAAGGGGCTTGGATGATTTTTTTGGCTATTTTGATACTAAACTCTACAGTTAGTATAGCTATGGGCATATATGGTTTGTGTGAAAATGTGGAGGGTGTGTGTATGTGTGTGTCTTTTTTCAACCCAATTTAACTATGTTACTATATACATTAGGTTTAAAATATTCTCCTTGGTTGCAGTATCTTACATAATCTAAAAGTACTTGCAGTTGATACAGGATAACATTTTAGTTGTTTCAGATTTTCCACCATGATGGACTCATTTAGTATCTGAGCTGCAATTTATTATTTTTGCCAGACGAGTGTTGAGTTAACAACAAAAAATGTGCATGGCAGACAGGACACTGGCATATATTTGCACCACGATCAATTGTTTCATGGAGAAAAAACAAGTGGCAGTTGTGCATAGTGAATCTTGCACTGTATGCCTGTTTTAAAGTGCTGCACTTCCTTGAGATTCTTCATGTTGTTTCTTGTATCAAGTACTTCAATCAAATATATATATATATATATATATACAAAAGGTAATTTAGGAGCAGCCTTGGTTTTGCTATTTGTACAGTACTTTGCTTCTTTCACTTTTACAGCTCTGCATTCAATGTGGATGTTGCTGTACGTGTGCACACATGAATTTCTCAATACTCCCTTTATTTCCGAATCATTCGAGGAACAATAGGGCAAAAAAGTGCTCAGAAATTTTGTTCTTATTGCAAGCATTATATACAAGAATCCATTGTAGCTGACAGCACTGATACTTGCTCCTTGTGCTGTATTTTTAATCCAGTGAGAGATGTAGAGTGCAGCTTGGTAATGTACCCTTTAGAGCTACAACACTCGTAAATGAACCCCGGTTTCTGAAACACATGGTTTATGATAATGACATTACCTTTACTTTTATCTAGGCAAGCAATAGGGCAGCTCATATTATTTTATGTGTTCTTAGTGCAAATTATGTGAAAAAAGCATTTGTTTTCTAAGGGGTGCCAAAATGTTTATTCACAGGGCAGGTACTACTGGTATGAAAAACCTACATTAGCTGGGATGTTTGAATTACATCATAATGACACAATCTTGCCTTGCTTACCCATTAGGCTTATGTCTGTGTATGCAGGGGTGTTTCAGGCTGCAATGCCTGAGGCGATCGAGATGCCGCCCCCCTGCCCTTCTCTCATCGCTAGCGCAGAGAGCGAAATTCGGCTTTTAAAGTTACCAGGGGCGGCTTTTTGACACACTTCTGGGGAGCTGTCGCCTGATTCAAGGAACTCACCTTGCCTCGTGGCAAAAACGCCCCTGTGTGTATGTGAATCATTTTATACTACATTGCTACTTTAAAAGGGACACACTGAGGTTGCAAAGATACATGGTGCATACAGACAAACAATATACAGCTATCACATAGACTGAAAGTTTTGTGGCTGACAACGCTATAAAGTCCAAAGTCCAAACTAGCAGCAGACATATACAGATAAGAAAACATTTGAGTCTGACTATATGTACTTATCCAATGATATATAAAAAGCAAACATTTCTCAGTCAGGTAAAAGTAAAAACATGGATATGGAGCTTTTATAGTAGATCCTGAGAGCAATATATCTGACCCAACACAAGGCACATACTGGCCAACCTTTGCATGGGCCTAATAGCTTCATTAATTTGGTTCTAGCAGCACATGACCAATTTGTAACATTCCATTGTACAGACTGTGGGCTGGATTGATGAAGTTTTGTCCTAACTCCAGGTAGGCTGAAGACTCCAGACTAATAGGAATCATTGGCCAATAATCCTTTCTGCGTTAGTTGATCAGCTATGATATAAAACACCAGTATGAGCGGGTGCCCCTAGGCCCACTGTTGTTCATTGCCCCCATACTCTGCCCTTTATTCGCAAATTTTCATCATTAGGATGGGGGGATTGACTCATGGGAAACTTAAAAAACTATTGTATCGCCTGCGTATCCCCAGGGTTTCTGAACCAATGTGGGTGTGGCTGGGCAGCATGCTGCCCCCTAAAATCCTGCCGCCCTAGTCCTGGGCCTAGGTGGCCTTTCCACAAATCCAGGCCTGAATGAGATGGTTCCAAATGGTAGTGCAAAGAAACAATGAAGTGAAACAAATACTGTATATCATTAGATCTGGGCCCAAAGCCAATTTATAAAAAAACCAAATCTATATTAATTTTGTATGTGTGTCCAGACCTAAACCAATAATTGTGTATAATGTCAAGCCTTCTGTGTAAAGGAAGTGCTAGAGAGAAGCATACTGACATTCTTAAAGTGCAGAAATGTTGTTTTATGAAATTAACATTTTGTTTCAGTTCAGTGACCTCGCTCTGGGATCATAGGTGGGATGTAATGTTCCGTTTAAGGTGTGTGCACACAAATGTAGAGTCCAGCGCACACAGCAAATTTTGGTGCACAAGCAGATTATGGCACAGGGGACGGCTACCAGTTAGACAGCACTGCTATAGAGGAAACCGACCCTGTGTTCATGTCAGAAGTGACAAACACAAACCACAAGAAACAGAGCTGTTATTGCTACAAAAGTAGTCACTGCAACATATTAGGCATTATTAATTTATGCAAATAGCTTATTGAAATGAATACTATAATATACAGTAGATCGATATATTCTAAGCAGCTTTTTTTATTAGCCTTCGAGATTTTTAAAAAAAATGTTTTTTAATTGTTGCCTATTTTATTCTGCTAGGCTTCCAAAATTATGTCATATTTTTGAGTGTTTATACATCTATTAATACTCTCTACTATGTAATCTTCCATTCTGATTTTCAAACCGCTGCATGGTTACTAAAGTAACAAAACCATAGCAACCAGATGGAAGACTACTTGCACCTTGTCTTAGAGTACAGCTGTTGACTTCATACTAAACATTTGTCTCAACCTAGACCATTACACAATGACGTTAAAAATATATATATTTTAAGTAATTTTCAGTACACTTGAGAAAATTATGCACTGCATATTACTGAATTTACTTCCACTATATTTAACACTTGCCTATAGTGGAAGCATAGGATCTTTTGACAGCACAATTACTGGATTTGCTTATTGAAAAATAAATAATGATTGTCCCAGTTTAGTAACCCATAACAACCATTCAGATACATACTTTCATAATTTTATGTCTAATACTAAATTGCTGATTGGTTGCAATGGGTTACTGTACTGATGTAAATATATTGGCATATTAGTCGTAGTATGTAAGATTGTGCTTACAGTCTTGCAACAGTTACCAATCCAAAGTGATTTAAAGAGGAAAGAGTTAAAAAAAGATGCATCTGGGGAGGAGGGGTACACCCTTATTTTATACTGGCAAATGGAAAAGAGACCTACAGATGAAGCCACTTTGGATTGTGAGTTTGACACAGACATCCCATTTAACTCACTTAGCACAGAATATTGCGTCACAGCATCCCATCCAATTAAAGCGTTCACCATTGAAAACAATGGTGCTTTGGTATGCTAATGAAAAGGTTAAATGCATTAAATGAGTTGAGATGACTTTAGATAACAGTTTCTTCAATTAACACAACACATTTAACACACAAATCCAAGTGGCTGCACCTGTATGGCTTTTTACAAGCATGCAAAATATAAATGTTTGGGCTTTAGAGACCAACTTTTGTAAAGATAATTCTAAAAAATTTTGTGGTAGCATATTCCTAGTAAAGCGCAGCACCATTTTTTGTTACTTCCTGTATGGTTGCTGAGCACCGCTTACTGTCTTGCAAGTAATAATTGCAAAAAAAAAAGTGACAATTTTTTTTTTCTGAACGTTGTTCTTGGAACTGCTAATAACGGTGTGAATTTGTGATGCTAATCTTAAAACAAAAGGTTACATCTTAGTTTTACAAGATGCGCAAACCCCCGATTTTTGTTTCAATTCATCCAGATAAACAGTGTAAAATGAACAATAAATGCACATATTAACTTTAGAAGTCATTTATATTTGAGGACAATGAAAAACAAAACATGTTAGTCAGAGAAATTTGACAATTTTTACAGAAGTCAAAGAAATGAAATCATCCAGTGTTGAACTGGCCCATCTGGATACCAGGAAGACACCCGGTGGGCCTCTTGCTTCTAACCATTTAGCCTATTTCATGGCCATTCCCTATTTATTTATGGGAAAAAATTTCAAAAGGGATATAAGATGGAGAATTTACAGAGGGCATTTGGGGCGTCATTTAATTGTAAAAATATAGATCTCATTAATAGGGAAGGGAGAGATGGAAAGGAGGGAGTGAGGAGGAGAGATCGAGATAGTAGAGAATTTCAGAACTCAGAGGAAATTAGAAATTTAAATAAGAAACAGGAAAAGAAACTAATAATGAGTATGAAATACAGTGTGGAGTTTAATAAAATAACACAGATTATCAACAAACATCTTCCAGTGTTGTATGGTGATAACATGTTTAAACGATTATAAGAGCCTGGAATTCGTGTAGTGGCAAGGAAGGCTCCGACGTTCGGAATGGGTTTATCCCCCAGTATGCCCAGGAATACGCAAGGAGTTAACACATGGTTACACAGTGTAGGAATGTTTAAATGTGGATTGAATAGATGTTACATGTAAAGTGGTAAAGGTAACGAATATAATAGAATGTAGTGAGACACATGAAACACATTGAATTAGAAATTATATCAACTGTAATACTAAAGCAGTGGTTTATTTGATTACCTGCTTGAGGTGTGGAAAACAATATGTGGGGTGTATATTCAGGAATCTAAAAATTAGAATTAGAGAGCATTTAAATACTATTAAATCTGGTAATGAGAACACCCCAGTTCCACGACACTTCATGGAGTGTAACGGTGGGGATTTAAAATGGGTATCTGTGCAGGGCATAGAGGAAATTTCCTTGGGACCTAGAGGTGGAGATTTGCAGGCCAAATTACTGGATTTGTGGATTTACAAGCTACACACCAGACAGCCGAAGGGGTTAAATTCAAGGTTTGATATAAGTTGTTACTTTTAAGTACTATACACCAAAATCATATGGGAATCGCTACATAGTTTCATATGTTTACAAAGTAACGATTGTATTTTACAAGATTATACTAAAATACAATGGATTATGGAATAAAAATATAAACTATTGAAACCAATCATGTAAACCCGAAGTAGGCCAAGATCCCATAGTGTGTGCAACAAGCCATCCTTTATTGTGAGATATGCATGATAGTCTGGCGATTATAGACCTGGACCTTAGTTGTTCCGACATCCATAGCTTCACAAAAAAACAAAAGTAAAAAAGCACAGAACCACAAAAAAGCATCTTTTGATCCAGAGAGAGTGCTGCAATCTACCATCACGCTGCCTTCTTGTCTGCCACTAGGGTTGCCACCTTTTCTGGAAAAAAATACCGGCCTTCCTATATATTTATCTTTTTTGCCTTATTAATAACATTTCCTCATAAGGAAACATCAGGCGAATGATATTACCTTCCCATTGTTCTGTTGTTAGGCTGCTGGGGGGAAAGGGAGGGTGGTAATATCACTCCAACTTGCAGTACATCAGTAAAGAGTTTTATCAGAGCACAAGCCATATGACTTGGGGCATCTGGAAAACTGACAACATGTCTAGCCCCCTGTCGGATTTCAAAATTAAATATAAAAAAACTGTTTACTCTTTTCAGAAACAGATTTCAGTGCAGAATGCTTCTGGAGCAGCACTATTAAGTGATGCATTAAAACACAAATTCCCATTATAGTATCCCTTTAATTTCTAGGGTGCCAATAATTTTTTGTCCTTTAATTTCAGGTCTAAAAGTATATGCTAAGTTTTAAATGGAATAATAAAGTTAATTGTGGAGTTACTGAAACCTTGCTTTAAGATACAGGTACAAGGTAGGCAGAATGTTTGGTTATATGAATCCAGGCAACAGACATTGAACAAGACAGACGATTGAGCAAAATAAATCAAGGAACATGCATAAACAAGTAAGAATGTAAACAAGGAACAGTAGGGCACATTCAGATTGGGAAAAAGCCTGAAGCAGGATTAAGGTTTTTTAAGGCAATGCACTGTTAGGATTGTAACAAGTTTCCCTGCTTCATGTGCAGTACTTCATATACCAGATTAGCAGAGCTATTAACATTGACTGTACTGATAAGTTTTCTATATGGGAAAGGCCAGGGAATCAATGCCATGGGTTCAAGCCCAGCAGCAGATGACACATAACATACATAAGTTATCTTGCTGAGAGCCATGAAGGTATATACAGTATCTATCTTGTTAGTGAGTTACCTACAATATGAAATAAATTGTAATATTAACTATGCTGTATGGGTGCTTTGTTTATACCCATGTTAATATAGATAGATACATTGATAGATTGCTAGGATTGGATCCATGTGGGAAGCAAGTTAATTTACTGATACACATCTGAAAAAGTGTAAGGTAGGCAATTTGGCTGATGGAACTGGTGTTGTCTGTTTTGGGCAAATAGGATACTGCATGACTGAAAACCTCACATTACAACTCCTCCCTGGCCTCTATAAAGGGTTTAATAGGCAACCCAAACTGTTCAAGACACACAAATTTGATTTGTCACAAAGGGTAATTTGATTATTTTATAACATACTACACTATATGCACTTTACATTTTGTTGTTTACTCCCCCCACAAGCTGTGCAGCTCTGCCCATTTCATTGGATAGCTTGTTAGTTTTATATATATATATATATATATATATATATATGTATTTATTTATAAAAAATAACGTCAAGGCTGTAACTCATAAATGTGTGTACAGTACTGTTTGTAATAGAACAAATGGATCAATATACTAATTAAAAATGTAGTTACTTTCAAGTTTTACCTTTCAAACAAAAGGCTCCTTGTCTTTAGAACTCAAATAGGGGTGGCTATAAACATAAAAAGAGTTATAGTGGTCATAAAGGTGATATAAGTAATCATCCTTGGGTTTAGTTCTGTGTTGAATTCTTTACACCTAACGTCATTATTTGCATGCTTAGTTAAATGTAGTTTATGTTGATCTTGTACCTTTCTAGAATACTTCCTTGGAATCATTAGTTTGCCATCAGATGTATAACAGGAAGCAAAGCAAGGTACATTGTCCTTGTCCTTAACTGGCTGCTATACACACCAGTTAAAGGAGGCAAGGAAAGGTAAGGATCCATTTTAAATTCTAATAGGTAATTTGACATTCACAAATATTGAAACACCTCTGTATAATCAACAAGCAGGCTGCAATAATTATATTTTATTTACATACAATCAAGTTACAATCAGGACAGTCCAGCACTGCATTTGATAAATATACCCCTGCATTTGACTTCATTCTAATCTTTAAATTATGGGATAATGTATGGCATACATTGCTTTAATTAAACAACCAGTAGTGATCGATTAGGGTGCTATTTTGGGGCTTACAAAGGAAATGATTTTACACACCGTGGAACTGCATCAGCAGATTATTTCTTGAGGTTTTATATTTTCATCTGGGAAAACTTGCAGGAGGATTGGAAAGTTTCATTTGTCTTTGCACCTCAATAATAATAATTTTAATTACATTATTAAGATTTACAGCATGAATTGTCAACAAAATATGTACTTCTAACTAAGGTTAGTGAGGGGTAAAATGTATTTATGGGTAGGCCTTATTTCATGAGTTGGGTTACAGATAAGATAATGTCAAGCTGTAATTGAAATTTGACTGCTTTGGTATTCACAAAGAGAATGGAAGTGACCAAAATGCTCTTCCTCTTGGGAATCCATATTCTTGTTTAAAATTTGACTTACTGTAAATGGCACCAGTAAGTCATTCAAAATGGTATCTACCAGCATGTAAGTGTGCTCTGCTCATATTTGTTCCCCTTTGATACATGCAACTAATAAGGACTTTAGTCAGCCTGGAGGGCTGGGAAACATGTTTGATGATGATAATACTACATCCTATTGTCTGCATCAGAATCTCTTCTGTACTGGCTATTCTTCATCGTACCCTATACATAAATTCTTCATTTTACAAGTAGGCAATAAATTCTTCAACCTAATTTATTGATACCAATTTAAAGTGGATGTAGATTATGGTTCATGTTTAGGGATTCTAAACGTTGAATACAAGCCTTTCTTGAATGTATGGCCTTTATGCAGCTATGCTACATATCTGGAAGCCACCCACCCATCTGGGCCCTTGAAGTGGTGTTGGAGGAAGGGATGGTGTAGTTGTACTACAACAAAGAAGCTGTGAGGACAAAACAGTACAAGGAAAAAGTGCCATCAGATAAGAGGAAGAATTGTAGGCACTACTAAAAGTTAGGAGATGGGACTTGTAAAGGTTTAAGATCACCAATAATGAGTCCACATTCTCTCTGGTGAAAGCCTTTCATGGATTAAAGCTAGCCTGAGAACATTTTTCTAGCTAAGATTCCCTTCACTGCCTGGAATATCTACCACCAATCAATCCTCCATGGATCCAAGTACTACTCTTGCTTTGCTGTTTCTGACCATCTTACACATTGTAAGGTTGAAGACACATAGAGCTTTTAGTAGCATATATTTGTTACTGCTACAAAATAGAAAACAGTGAGAATTAGCTTTACTAAGACACTAAGAGGCATATTTATTATGTGGTATGAAAATAGCGGATAAATAATTCACCACACATTGCCAGGTATCATCATATAAAAAACAATTTAAATTGGCATACATTTTTTATGTGCTTTTTCTTTGAACAACTTCCCCTGGACCTTACTAACAAAAGTCTGATGCAGTGTAAAATAGCTGCAGAAAATCATGGTGTAAAATATCACACACCTTGATAAGTTAGCCATTTATTTTACACAGCTTTTTACACCGTTTTACCTTTGTTTTTCTGGAGAATTTCGTTTTACAAAGCAAAGTACATAGGACCTTTAGCACTGTAATTTAATAGAGACAATTCTCAGTATTGTCTATGGTAGGGGATTCCAACCTTTTTTTTACCTGTGAGCAACAATCAGATGTTAAAAGAGTTGGGGAGCAACATGAAATGAAAAAATAAACATGAAAAAAGTTCCTGCGAGTGCAAACAAGGGCTGTAATTGATTTGGTAGACCCCATAGGGACTGACAGCCTACAAAAGGCTCTGCTTGTCAGTATACTTAGTTATTATGCAATTAAAATTTGCCTCCAAGCCAGGAATTAAAAAATAAACACCTGCTTTGAGGCCACTTGGAACAACAGTGAAGGGGTTGATGAGTAACAGGTTGCTCACGAGCCACTGGTTGAGGATCACTGGTCTATGGAAAGGTATTTATTTAGCATTTTGTAGCCACAAGTACATACTACTGGTAGCTCTGAGTGTCTTTACCATAATAATGACAGGCGTTGAAAGGGAAGTGACACATGGACAGATTCGGGGAGATTCGCCTGTTCTTCTGGGCGACAATCTCCCAGAACAGCCTTGGCATGTCTTCCCTTCTGCAATGATGAAATGTCGCCTGCGCAAGCGACTAAATCTCCCCGAATCTGCCCGTGTGAAACTACCCTAACTGTGACTAGCTGAAATGTGATCTTCTACTTCACTTAGGAACTGGTTCCCTTCAATAACATCTTTTTTACTGGGGTCTTCTGCTTTTAGGCTGTCCAGCACTATCCACCACTGGTGGTGTCCAAAGTGTGCTCACTCCTAATAAATAAACTAAAGCAGGACATGTTTACTAGAACCCTGGGTCATTATGGGAAATTGCCTTCCCACAGGGTATAGTGCACTGATTTATTCCTATTTGTTAGATCTAGTTTGAATAATCTAACTAATGATTAAACAAAGTATCATTATATTTGCAAATTTGATGAGTGAAAAAAAAACAAAAATGCCCATAGACAGCAGCAATTCTGGGACTGCTGCTGCCTGAGGCCAACCCCCCCCCCCCCTTCTATTCCACACTTAAGGCTAAGGCCAGACGTGGAGATTCGGGGGAGATCCGTCGCCTGGTGACTTCTCACGGCGACGAATCTCCCCGAATAGCTAGATAGCGATGTGCGCCCGCTAGGCTTAAAGTCGTCTGCGCTTGTTCAGACAGAGCAATTTTGAGCGACTTTTAAAATCGCGCCGCTCCGTCTGAACAAGCGCAGGCGACTTTAAGCCTAGCGGGCGCGCAGCGCTATCTAGCTATTCGGGGAGATTCGGGGGATCTCCCCCGAATCTCCCCGTCTGGCCTTAGCCTAAAAATCAGCATTGGAGCGGGTCAAAGGGGGGCAGAACTGCTAGTGCATTGAGCACAATTTTGCTCTCTGCGCTAGAGGAGCCGATTTTCCATGTTAAAACCTGGAAATTTGTCTCTTAAAGTTACAAGACTCAGCTATTTGCCACCTCTTGTAACCGGCTGCTCGATGCTGCCTGAGGCACCTTGCCTCATGGCGGGAGCATCCCTGGCCATAAAAAATTTTTTTGCACACCCCTTGTATCAATAATATTTCCTCAGGGCAATTCTTGTGGCTGAGGAGGAATTGTAGTATAGCAGATTTTGATAAGCAGGCAGATGACCATGCTGCAAATTTTCATAATAAGGCATATGATCCATGTGTAATTCGTGCTGCTATGACTAAAACTAAAAAAAATTAAGAATGCTATACAATAGTGTGTTTTTTTCTATATTTCTTAAAAGTTTTAAAATTTAAAATTTATTAAGTGTAAAAACCACAAAAACCTTTAAAGGAACAGCAACACCAAAAAAATTAAAGTGTTTTAACGATTTTAAGCAATCGATCGAATTTTAAGCAATCGATCAAATTTTTTTTATTCGATCGAAAAAATTTAGAAGAATCCTATAGGAGCTTCCCATAGGATTCTATAGCAATTTGGTAGGTTAAATCTGGCAAATTTGTAGATCGAATTTTTCTTAAAGGGACAGTACTTCGAAAATCAAATTCGAATTTGATCAATTTGATTAGAATTTTGGGATAATCGAATAAGCCCAAAGTTAATTCAATGGTTTATTGAACATTTTACTGCACTTCTAGGGAATAGAATTCAGTACGTACGTAACACTATGTTAAATAGAGATGGAAATCTTCCAAAGTGAACCATGAACTTGGCACCTTCTATAAAGAAATGAGGGGAAAATGGATATTGCAGTGGTGTAATAATGAGGGGGCCAAGCCCCCTGCAAAAAAAAAAAAATTCCTGGGTCCCCACTCTGTATATAGGCCACTGGGATATTGAGTTGTTGAGATTCTTTTACTTATTCGCTGTAGTGTATGAATGCCTGAAGTGGGGCATTGCTTCACAAGAAGGAGGAGTTTGGCAGGCTGTTTGGAGGCTAAAGATCTCAACTCATCTAGTGAATGTTCAACAAACAAATCTATTTGTAAAAAAATGCAACCAGGTTTTGCCAAATTGTTTTTAAGATGTCTTTTAAGTATTAACATGAGTACATAATTGTTATTTTTATGTAAAGTGTTTATATTGTGACATTTCTATTCTATGTGCACTGTATATTGTGAGTGAGAGGTCCCTAAGCTCAGTAAGTGACAGCAGCACAGAGCATGTGCAGTGAATCAACAGAAAAGAAGACGGGGAGCTACTGGGGCATCTTTGGAAACACAGATCTTTACTGCTAAATGGCTGTGGTTTAGTGATGGGCGAATCTCCCGAGATTCGCTTCGCCGAAAAATTAGCGAATTTCCAGAGAAATCGCAAGTCGCGGGATGCTTTTGACGCGCATCTTGTCAAATTTGATGCGTCGCTTCCGACGCGCGTCACGTCATTTTCGGCGCGTTGCGTCATTTTCGGCGCGTCGTGTCAAAAACGACGTGCGACTCGTTTTTTCGGCGAAATTTCGCTGGTGATTCGTGAATTTATTCGCCAGCGGCGAATCGCGGGATTTCGCCGCGAATTCAGCCCTGGTGAATAAATTCGCCCATCACTACTGTGGTTGCCTTGGGCTGGTACAGAAGCAACATAATGTACAGCATTTCTGGCTCTTTCTTTAGTTAGGCTTTAGTTCTCCTTTAAAGTCAGAGGACCAAGGGGGAGGTTCTGGAAAGTTAAGGGAACCGTACAGTATACAGGAAGGACGAGGAACAGAAAGTGCAGATGTGGAACAGGCAGGGACAGTGCTAATTGGACAAGGCTGTACAGGAGCCAGTAGTGTAGTCAGGATAAGCAGGCTGGGTTCAAAATCAATAAGTAACACTGTACAAAGTCAGGATCAGAAAATCGAACAAGTCTTAGACCCAGGAACAATCAGGAAATAGACCTATGTTGGGCAATGACTCAGTGCAGTGTAGGGTTTTATAGGTAGCTTAATGGCTTACATAGATCACCTGTGGACAGACTGACAACAGGTGAACCAAGCTGAGCTTACTTTTAAATGGAAAGCAATAGGAGTGAACCAGGCCCTTGGCTGTCTGCTCACATAGCACAGTAGAAATGCAGACAGCACAGAAACACCATTGGATCAATTCCAAGCAGGTTGTTACATTACCCCCCCCCCCCTCTTCAAAAGGCCATTTAGGCTTGCCAGGGAATTAAACACAACATATTTTTTGAGTTCAAGAGGAAGTTCTAAGCGGACAGTACTAATGACTAACAACTTCAGTTACAGAAAACATTGATTTATGGATTTGAGTCCTAGCTTGGCAGGAGGAACTTTCAATGGAAAATTCTTGAAAGAAAGCCAGACCCTATCATCAATCTGATACTTAGGAGACAGTTTATGAGTGGCTCAGGTGGCTACTGCAGAAGATAATGAGTTTTGACTCTTCTGGTAAATCTTAGAAAATGTACACAGATCACCTGTGGACAGATTGACAACAGGTGAACCAAGCCACGCCTACTTGCAATTACATGGAAAGCAATAGGAGTGAACCAGGTCTTTAGCACAGCAGGAAATGCGGTACAAGAAACACCAAGTCCCTGGTTTATCTCCAAGCAGGCCGTGACATTGTCCCCTCTTTTATGGAGTCACTGCACCCCCTAGGCTTACCTGGGAATTAAACATGAAATAATTTTTTGAGTTCAAGAGGAAGTTATAAGTAGACAGTGATAATGACTAATGACATCA
This sequence comes from Xenopus borealis, assembly GCA_024363595.1. Taxonomy (NCBI): domain Eukaryota; kingdom Metazoa; phylum Chordata; class Amphibia; order Anura; family Pipidae; genus Xenopus; species Xenopus borealis. Next base: position 58,278,959 of record CM044434.1, on the reverse strand, counting down.
GGTACAGAAAATGAACCAATGAATTTGAGTCCTACTTTGGCAGGAGGAACCTCCAATGGAAAATTCTTGGAAGAAAGCCAGACCCTATCAACAAACTGATACTTGAGTCTTCAGTGGCTCTCTTTAGGTGGCTAATGCAGAAGATAATGAGTTTTAGCCCTTCTGCCAAATCTTAGAAAATGTACGGTGTCCCAGATACCTCTGAATTAACCTGAGCATCAGAGAAAGAGGAATAGAAATCTGGGCTCAGCGCTGCCACCATCACTCCACTAGAGACAGGCACAGATTTCTCTTGAAGATTACAAACAAAACTCCTGGAAAAGGTATTTGCCTTAGCATTCATTGGCCTATTGTCTCTTGGGACAGGTGTCATGGAAATGCCCCTTATCCCCACAATACAAGCACAACCCATTAGCCCACCAACGGCTCTTTTCTGCAGAGGACAAATGGATAGAACCCAATTGCATAGTTCCTCTGAAGGCCATGGGGTCAAGACTTCAGGTTTGGGGGCTAATTCTATGGGATTTCATGAAGGGTAGAAAAGAGTGTCTCCTGGTGCCTCTCCCTATGCCTCCTGTCAATTTTAATATCAAGGTGCATTAGGGCATCAAGGGAGGATGGAGCAGAAAGTTAACTAGGCTGTCTTTGATAGCATCTGAAAGCCCCACTCTGCACTGACTGTGTAAGGCAGTATAATTTCAGCCTGTATCTACCGCCAGCGGAATTCAATAGAATACTCCTTGACCTGCCGCTGCTGCTCCACAGGCCCTATAGGATGTAGTTATTGCTGAGGGGCAACTGTTATAATCCACTACTTGTCTATATGGCAAATTCTTAATCACCTCTAGTGAGCCCAGTCTAGCGGCCAGGAGTATAAGACATGGGTCGTCTATGTCACTATGTATCCAACTATGGATATGGTATATTTGGCTACCTAGGAAATATAAGCATAGGTGCGGTAGAGCTAACCCACCTTTATCTAGTAGGGCTGCTAAGGAGGTCCACGCTATACATGGAGATTTGTTGGCCCAAAGAAAAGGAAGCAAGACGGCATTCACTTTACGGAAGATAGTCTCTGGGATCCATATAGGAGAATTATGTAGCCTATATAAAAATTGGGGCAGATAGAACATTTTGTACAGATTAAATCTGCCCCACATGGTAATAGGCAAATTGGACCAGACATTAACTGCTTGTTTAAATTGGTACACTAGTGGTTCAATATTATCTGCAGAGTATAAGGAGAGCTCTTTGGAGATAGTGATGCCCAGGTATTTGAATTTGGACACCCATTTCAGGCCCTGTGTAGAGGATGGGTGAGAGGATATTTGATCAAGGGGGAAGATAACTGATTTAGATTTATTTATTGTTAGCCCTGAGAAGGTACCAAAGTTCTCAATAATATGGAAGGCTTCTTGTAGTGACCTCTGGGGGTCTTCTAACTCTAGGAATAATAACAGGTCATCTGCATATAGTGCAAGCTTGTCTTCTAGGACCCCTTGAGACTCCTCTGGCATGGGTGGAAAACGGGGCATTATAGACATTCACCACCCAGTGCCTTTTAAGAGAAAGGAGCTTTTGGCCCACTAGGTGAGTCTCCTGGTTTGTAAATTTTTAATATAATCAAACAGTCGGGCCCTCTTATATTTGCAGTTTAGTCCCCTGGCATTCAAAGAGATGAGTGTTAAGGTCTGCATAGTCCCTGAGAATACAGTTTGACAGTATCTGCTAAGTAGTCCCATCATGGAAATAATAGCCCTGGGCTATGAGAGTGATTTGCCGTTGAGGTCTAGGGGGCACCATGTTCTGGAGAGGGGTCGGTGAACCATAGCAAGACATACAGACAAAACAGTTAAACAACAACCCAAAAAAACCCGGAGCCCTCCCTGCCCACCCCCCAAACTTGGGTGGACCTACTGTATACCCATAACTGAGAAACTCTTACGGGGAGGAGTGAATTACCTCCTAGTGACTATCCACTAACCTGTTGGGATTAAAGGGTAAGTAAGAAAAAGCTAGTTAATAGCATTACTGTGTCCCGTGCTTACGAGTCTGTCAGCAGGGTTCTATTTCTGGGCCCATCCAGGCACAGGTAAGCACAGTGTCAGATGCTAGCGAGGTGGAGTTCTTTGGGCCCTGTATTCCAGCCACAAGATGGCGTCTTCAGGACTCTGAAGTGTGTTCTGTCTCCATCTTGCACCCGCAGTTTGGCTGGAAACAGCATGGCATAGGGGAAAATCAGGTAGATGGAGACTTTGACGTTCTCATGGATAATTTCTTGCTTTTTCCGACCTTCTGTCACTATCTTGTCACGGTCCCTGTAGTTCAGTAGTCTTGCGATGAAAAGTCTAGGAGGAGCTCCAGGAGGTGGAGGGTGAGCTGGAATACCAAGGGCACCTTCCACGATGAATGTTGATGAAAACATCACTTCCCAGCTTGTCCCTTAGCCAGCTTTCCAGGAATATTTCTGGGGTATAACCTAATGTTATTCCTGAGCAGTCTACTTTGTTTGGCAATGGGGCTGGGTTATCTTCCAGTGTGCTGCTGCGCCTCCCTGCCTCCACTGTGCGCTCTCTTATCTTTTGCACATCATGTTTTATGAGGGCAAAGTCTGATTTAAGGTAATCTATTTTAGTAATGGTAACCGCGTGGTTGTTGCTGATCAGTGTCATTATCTCCGTCAGTGATGGTTCGGATGCTGCCTGTTCCATCATGTCTGCATCTGGTACACTGACTGGAGAGGGCAGAGGGGAAGTATATGGAGATGCTGTCGGGGAGCGGTTGCTGCTGCTTCCCTGTGTGTCAGAATCATCAGGGGTATCTCTAGCGTACCTGCCAAGTTTGTGTGCTGCAGAGGCGCCTATGCTCTTCCCCCTATCTGCCTGGTCTGCACAGCCTTGGGCAGGCGTGCTGCTCCTTTGCGAAGAGGAGGCGACACAGCCATCTTGGATTTCAGGCATAGCGGCCCCGGCTCCACTGCAGTCACCTGGGCCCCAATTTTTCCCCATCTCACCATTTAATATTGTGCCTGGGTGGTTCGGCTGTGAATTGCTCTGGTTTGCGGTGGATACCAAGTTGCACAGGATGGGACGCAGGATTATGCAGCACGGGCACGGACCTCCCTTAGCATACGTCCATCCTGGTTAGCTCGTAGCTACTCCCCCCTCAGCCTGCTTCAAATTAATTGACAGCATTCAAAGTCAGTAGGTCAGGGAGACAGACTGCATACCAGAACCGTCATGGTAAACTGCAAATCAAGAAATATTATTCTTGATTAGAATTAGCTAATAAATAAACAACCAGTTCCAATTATAAACTGAGTCACCTCAAGCACTACATCTGCCATCATGTGCATGTTCACACAGGATCCCACAGCAAGACTTATGGTGAAATATTTTATTTGCATCTTAAGTTGACCTTAGTAAGTGTTTTACCGTTTTTAAAGGGGCTGTTCACTTTCCAAATATATTTTTTAGTTCAATTGTTTTCAGATTGTTGACCAGAAATAAAGACCCTTTTCAATTGTTTTACATTTTTATCTTTTTAATTTTTTTTTTACAAACTTGAGGTTTAATGTTCCTGTGCCTGGTGTTTCAGTCTGACAGATCAGTAATCAGGCGCAGCTTCTGAACTGTTACAATTTGCTACATTTGTTGATACCTTTCTCAGCAGCATATGTGGAGTATTAGCAACTATTGTATCGGTTATAGCTGACCTTTATGAAATTCCACAAGTCTGCTCAGCAGGGCCAAACATAAGAAATGTATCAAATAATGTATAAATTTAAAACAGTGACTCTGCTCCCAGAACTGCTTTATAAAGTATAAAAAAATTAAACATTTAAATAATTGAATTTATGAAGGGGAGACCAGACTCAAGAGAATACAGGCAACAAAGCATCATAACACAAATACCTGATTATGCTCTTTATTTAAACCCTGCTGTTGGGGCTTTCAAGATTCAACAAATCCTGCCCACCATGTCATTACTCCTGTCTCTTGAAGTCATCATGATGCCCCATGTCATTACCCTACCCTTGACATCACTCTGCTCCCCAGTAGGGAATAGTGGCAACTATATATGTTTTGTGCTCAGAATAGAACACATGCTACAACTTAAATGAGCAACATTTTCTCAGATAGAAGTAAATATATTTGTTTAATGCTCAAATTATTATTTCTATGACTCAGTGAGCATAGTTTATAGGGTTTACAGCTGTGGATATTTTGTGTTTACGTAGGCTGGGTTGGTGTTCTACCAGGCATAAAAGTAAATATAATGTTGCAGAACAAAGTCAAAGGTTAAGGAACAGCCTGTGGAAATGTAAAACCAATGAATTACCCAAGTATAGTAAGCAGCAGGACAAAAGATCATCTGAAAATAAATAAATACAAAGTATTGTTCATTTAAAGAAAATATAACAATTTATTGAAAATAAAGTGACTAAAAGGAAAACATTTAATACATTTTAAGCAAAATAGTGGCATTGCAATGGGAATGTAAACTTTAAACTAAAATGTTGCCCTAATGAAAGATAATGGAGTTCTAAATTATTTTTCACTGTAAAATAAAGGGGTAATTTGCCTTTAAATTAAATTTTAGTAGCTATTCTGAAACCTCTTGCATTTGGTGATAACATTTTATTTGTTGACTATTAGAGGGTCTAAATAGGAAAATAAGTAATAACATTTAACAATACAATAAAATTGTAGCCTTAGAGAACAATAGTTTTCGGCTGTCAAGGTGACCCTTCATTTGAAAACTGGAAAGAGGCAGAATAGGAAGGCAAATAAGTACAAAATGATAAAAAAAAAGAATTCATACCAATTAAAATGTTGCTAGGAATAAGACATTATATGACAAACTAAAAAATGAATGTAAAGGTGAACCACCCACCCATTTACATAATTTCAGAGAAATGGTTTTAAAGTTGTATGAAAATGTGACTGCATATTTGTCCCTTGCTCTGAGAGAAATCACCTATTCTCTAGCTCAATGCTGACAGAAATGTTTAGATTTTTTAAAGGGATACTGTCATGGGAAAAATGTTTTTTTTCAAAATGCATCAGTAGTGCTGCTCCACCAAAATTCTGCATTGAAATCTATTTCTCAAAAGAGCAGATTTTTTTATATTCAATTTAGTTTTTAGGTTTTCAAATTTTTGTTAGGAAATGGCAAACCCATAGAAAAGACTCATGACTGCAATTCAAAATATCCAAAAACAGCAACATTTATTACTTTTTTTGGGGGATTTTCCATTCCATAATATCATAGCAGGATCATTACAGCAAAATTTATTTGTTGCCAAAAAGGAATTTACAAAGTGAAGTGAAGAAGAATTGGCGTTTTGGGAATTAAATAGTTTGCAATTCATGATAACAAAAGAGTTTCTCTGTTTCATAAATAAGGCTGTTGAGCATATTTTGGGGTTAAATTGTTGTTACATTTGCAACTTTAATGAATTTGGAGTACAGTATAAATATGAGAAATCAAATCAAACCAGATCAAACCAATAGAGGGACAGAGGGATTAAAAAGGGTGGAGAAGTTTGCCTTTATGTAAAACCTGAATAAAAGCCATGATCTAAAAAGTTAACCATGGATGGCACTGGGGAGGGTATGGAATCCCTTTGGGTTGAGATTTTGATTGGGCAAAAGAATACAAAGAAAGTAACCACCTTGAATAAGAGATGTGTTTGAAGCCCATAGTACAAATGGAGGCTGCTTCACAACTAAGGCATAGAGGAGGGGCAGCCAATATTTGATTGACAGCTGAGATGTTTAAATTAATTTAAAACAGTTACGCATGCTTAAATAAAAATGTTTTTAATTTGAAAAGGACTTTTATTGCAGCTTTTATGTCTGGGTGACAGGTCAACTTGCAAGTTAGCTGGGACAGCTGAAATGTTTGTCACGGTTAAGGAGACCAATAAATCATTCAAAAACACTAGCAGGCAAGCTAAAATCGATATGGAAAAGTGTATTGCAGCAAGGAGTAAAAGTGTATTGCAGCAAGGAGTAAAAGGAACCCATCATTATTGTTAAAAATATGTAAAAATTTGGTTGGTTGATAACAGAAATGAAACAAACAAGTAGGGATGCACCGAATCCACTATTTTGGATTCGGCCGAACTCCCGAATCCTTCCCGAAAGATTTGGCTGAATACCGAACCCAATCCGAACCCTAATTTGCATATGCAAATTATGGGTGGGAAGGGGAAAACATTTTTTACTTCCTTGTTTTGTGCCAAAAAGTCACGTGATTTATCTCCCTGGCCATAATTTGCATATGCAAATTAGGATTCGGATTCGGTTCGGCCAGGCAGAAGGATTCGGCCGAATCCGAATCCTGCTGATAAAGGCCGAATCCTGGCCGAATCCCGAACCGAATCCTGGATTCGGTGCATCCCTACAAACAAGTAATGAAGATTTCTTTCTAAACAGTCCCGATTCTATGAATACCACACATGATGGCATGGTGAAGAGAGACTAACAAATTGCTAATGTACTTTTTAAAAAGGTACTATTCAAAAAGGAATCCCGTTCTAAGGCTCAGGTTCGTAACTAGCCTACCTGTTGCCTACCCCTAGTCTAGCTGATTGAGCAAGTTATACACTAAATGGCAGTTTGTTAGGGGTTTCTTTTATTGAGAAGGATCTAGGGGTTTATATAGATACGCTGTCTAATTCCAGGCAGTGTCATTCTGTGGCTACTAAAGCAAATAAAGTACTATGTTGCATAAAATAATGCATCAACTCAAGGTTATAAAACATAATTTTGTCTCTTTATATATCCCTGGTAAGGCCACACCTGGAATGTGGTGCAGTTTTGGGCTCCAGTCCTTATGAGGGATATAAATGAGCGTACAGAGAAGTGCAACTAAACTGGTTAAGGGGATGGAAGATTTATATTATGATGGTAGATTGTCAATGTTGGGGCTATTTTCTTTGGAGACAAGACATTTGCGAGGGGTTAAGACTACTCTTTCTAAGCACATTAGAAAACATTATAGACCACTAGCTGGAGATCTATTGTTCCATAAAATGTATCATTGGACCAGAGACCACCCCTTTAGATTAGAGAAAAATAACTTTAATTTGCAGCAACTTATGTGGTTCATCACAGTGAGGGCAGTGAGGTTGTGGAATGCTCTGCCAGATGTTGCTGTGATGGCTGATTCTGTTAATACCTTTAAGATGGGCTTGGATGATTTCTTGAAAAAGCATGATATCCAAGGCTATAGTGATACAAAAATATTTATATACATATTGGTATCTATAGTTTCAATGGACGAGTGTAAGTATGTGCACTTGGTTTTGATTTGGAGGGGTTGAACGTGAAAGACATTGGTCTTTTTTCAACCCAGTTTAACTATGTAACTAGAACATATGCTAATTAAAAGATAGTTTTTGGAGATATTATTGAAAATCTGCTAGAGTAAATAATGAAAAAATCATAAAGATGGAGTTAAACTGACAATTGTGTTACTCCAGATTTTTTACATAGGCTGGTGTAAAAACAAATGGGGGTATGCAATCTTTTGCAATTTGTTCGCAATGCAAATAAATGTTTGTAAAGTGAACAATTTTTCCTTTGTGCCCCTCTCATGACAGTAGGATAGTCATTCTGAATTTTAAAGTTTGCAGTGTATGTAACAAAACATCTTAATGAAAAAGTTGTTTTGTTTTCTCCAAAAGTATCTGCCACTTTCAAGCAGGTGTTAAAGGTTCTTAATGCTAAGAATAAAGAAAAAATAAGAATATCAATGCAATAAAAGCTTAACGAAGAATATTACATTGCAAGATGCAAGTTCCCCCCAAAGACTTTCTGACTAATTAATTTGCCATTCAGGGATTTTATGGTATAAAGTAATGTTTTGCTATAATTAAATTTTAATGCCAACTTAATTACACTTTTGTGAATTTCCCCCATATCTTAACGACGCCTTAACTACTACTATTGGTAAACTGATCAGAAGGACTAAACATAGAGTAGCTTCAATTTGATTTTTTCAAAATGTTCCTAGATTTCTTAAAAGCTCTAAAAATATGAGCTTCAGTAAGTGTAAAAAACAACCTCTAATGCAAAAATTTGCCAAGCAAAAGTTGTTGAGGTCCTATAGAAGTCAATGGGAGCTGCGCTGATCTTACTGGACCTCTTTTAATCAATTTGGAGTTTTCAGACTTTTTAGAAATTGTCCAAAAAACTAAAATTTTTAGAGGTTTTAGAGTTCATTTTACTTTTTAGTGCAATGTTCAGTGTTTTTTTTTATTTGTAATTTTTATATTGGCTCTTTTAGTAAATTCCATGACACTCATGGTTTTAGAGTTAGTGAGTTTAGTAGTGGTTTCAAAAACCTCTAAAACCACTAAAATGAGAATGTTGATATATTACTGTTGGGGAGGTTTAACCCCACAACATTGTCATAAGTTTATTATTCTGGGTGTTTCCAATGCAGAGTGTCTTTACATATCGTGGTTTGGCTTTAAAAGTAAAGGAGGCATATGATTTGTATACATTATTTGGGGAAAATAATCTAAATGTAGTACATTACAGTACATTTTCCAAAAAATTAATAAAAACACAGAACTCTCATACGGAATATCTTTTCCATGGGGTAATTCCCTCCATTTATTGTGTCAAACAGGCTGCACACACCGTTTCAGGGCTTTGCCCCTACATCATGTGTCCTGCTGAAGGTTGTTGAACTAAAACTGAATGATTGGAACACTTTCACAGTTATAAAAGAATATTTTTGAAACTACAACTTCATACATGAATTGAATCACTTGAGTGGGAACACCCCACAAAGTTGCGTGCAGCTTGTTTGTATAACTACAATTGAATGATGTTGAACAATTAGTATGGACAGGTCTATTGACAAATCAGTCGCAGGCCTAAAATTCAGTTATTGGTCTTCTACCCTGTTGTTTCCTGCCATTGATGTATATAATGAAAGGCTACATGTAAGACACGCCGGGAGTAAGGTTGCCACCAGTGGCGTAACTACCGGGGGAGCAGGGGGTGCGAGTGTACCAGGGCCAGGCCGATTTTTTTTGTGTGGCTGCAGCCGTCTTAAGATGCTGTTCTGCCTGCCCCCATCTAGTTACGTTACTGGTTGCCACCTTTTTTGGAAAAAAATACTGGCCTTCCTATATATTTATCTTTTTCCCTTATTAATAACATTGGGATCAACCATCACTTTTACCGGCCAGGTGGCAATCCTAGCCGGGAGATCCGCCAGCACTCTTAACTCCCGGCGTCTCTTCTGGGTTGAAGTGATGTCAATGTCATTGCATCTGAGTGGTTGTTTTCAGCCGTGTATGACCGCACACAGGCTGATCAGATTCAAATCAATGGAACAGGGGCATTGAGCAGAACTGATTCTCTCTCAAAATTAATCAGGCTGACAACAGCCGCTAATGAGCCACTGACAACAGCCTGTGTGCCCATAGCCTGTAATCAAAGTCACTTCTCCCCCATTTGGTTATCAGCTGGATTCTGCTCTGCTCAGTGAATATAAACATTTACAAATAACTGTAAACCCTTTAAAAATTGGCTATTTAAATTGAATATATACCAGAAATAGCATGTTGCCTAGTGAAGCTTTCCAATATATATTACTTACACATTTCCAATAGTTATGTATAAATATAAATGCTACTAAAAGCATCACTCTATTCATTTATGCACTTTGCAAAATTGAGCCTCACTTTTGAAACAATCTCTCTCAAGTCAGCCGATTATCAGACCTTTGATGAAACATGCAAGGCTGTCTTCTGCTATTTTGTTTCAAGAAACAGGACCAGCAGTGCATCAAAGTAGAAGAGTACCGCTTTCAATTGCAAATACATTCACAATCAACTTTGACAGTTCTAAATGAAGGAATCCTGTAACGTTGCCTAATAACATTTTCATTCTGTAGAAAGTTTCTTAGAATTAACTCTTTTCTAATACAAATAGGTTTTTTTGTGGAAATCACTTTAGTTACATGCACATGTTGCTATGACTGAAAGCAGTATTTCTTTGTGTCTTTCTATTCTCTGCACTGCATTCTTGACGACATTTTTGATAGATGAGGTTTTAGAGATTCGTCATATTAATCATGTAAAAGATTGTATCTGAATAACTTACTGTACATCATGACAGGATCTAATTCTTTAAGGAGCAATATAAAACTTTTTTCACATAGCTAAAATCGTTGTTTTCTCACTTTACCAGCTCCACTGTAATTAGTTACAAATAGAGTTAATAGCTCTGTATAAACAATCACTTCCAAACACCCCTTTGTTGTGAACTCCCAGGTGAAGCCCAGACCACACTGAGCATGTGTGCGTTCTTGGTATAGCGAAGATGTTTAACAAAAAAGATGACAGCCCCCCAAAATTTGAAAGCATACATCATTTGTTTAATTAAGTTTCTGGTACAGTCAGTTTGTGTTTATATTTAGTATACAAAATACAGCATTTCTAATATTCTATTTTAGACTTAGTTGCCCTTTAATGTACAGTACTTGCTGATGTCTGTGCAAGGCCCAGAACAAGTGGCAAGTATAAAACTACCAACATCATATGACAACATCAGAATTTCCCAAATGACTAGTAAATGTCTCTGGTTTCACAGGTCCAACTGGCTGGAGCTGAGGGGGAATTCCACAGGCACAGTAACAAGACAACACCTTGTGAAAAAGGGTTAGTTGGCACAACTATGTAATTATTTGAAAACTAGCCATACTCTGCCTGTGTGCCATACGCTGCCTGCCCTATGCCTTCTGTGTGTGTCATACTCTGCCTGCCCTATGCCCCGTGTGTGTGCTATACTTTGCTTGGCCTATGCTCCCAGCGTGCACCATCCTATGCCTACCCTATCACTCCTGTGTGTGTGTACGTGTCATACTCTGCCTGCCCTATGCCCCCTTGTGTGTGCCATACTCTGACTGCCCTGTGCCCCTGTGTGTGCCATACTGTGGTCTGTGGGAGGTAAGCCTGGTGGGAGTTTGTTAGGATTTGGAAATAGTTACTATAGGGTCCCTAAGGTGTTTATTTACATGCTGGGTGTTAATGTGCTATCCACAAGGGGTATTTGGATTTAAGGGCATGTCTTATTGTGAGTGTTACTAACATTAATATGGATATCGTCTTAAAAGTTCTTGTGATAAGATGGGTGTGATTTAAAGTGGGTGTGGTTTAAAAACTGGGAGTGGTCAACACAGGCTTTCATTATTGGCCCTCTGCATTGTCATCTGGAAAAATTCCAGCCCTTAGTACCACAGAGATTGGACATCACTGCCTTTAGTAAATTAAGCAATAGATAATGTTATGCCCCCAGCATTGTTTTATCATTTCTATTGCATTACCTAATCATTTATCTTTATGGTTTATGCACTGTTTCTTCTTAGGCCACCATACCCTTCCCATGTGAACCTGTGTATTACCAGGAAATGATCACTTTAGCTGCCATCTTTACACTATTCACAGCTAGCACTATATGCAGTAATCCTACCCCATCCAGCCTCGCGGTAGCATCGTTGGTAGGTACTACTTATTCCTTGAGCCTGGTCTATAAAGGCAGATGATTATTTTCTTGTTTTGTACCTTGTATGCAAGTTTATAAGCATGTTATGTACAGTCACCTCATGGCTCTGCTGTTTCTGTTCCTCCCAGGTATCTAGGGTTGCCACTTATCTGATTTTAACCCGGAGAGGCCGGTAAAAACTTCCTACCCAGTTTTCCAAATAAGGAAAACCGGCAGGATCCCTTTGATTGACAAAGTGATTGACCAATCACCAATCGCCGCGTCATAGCCCCTTGACAGCACAGCCACTCCCACTGATGTCACGACCCAACTACTGATGTCAAGTTACCGCCTCCCTGCCCGGTTTCAGCTGCACAAAAAGGTGGCAACCCTACAGGTATTTAGGCCTTACACTATTTACAGATGCCTCTCACCCCTTTAGTGCTACACAGTGTTTATGTACTTTCTATGCTCTGTTATATTGTACAGCCCTACTAAGCACAAGTCTTTTTCTATCTTCCCTAGTTTTACACCTTCCCCTTTGAACTGAAGCTCATTAACCTGTCAGTGGATTAATGAAGAAAGGAGTTTAGCTGCATGTCAAGCTACACACTACCCCAGGGTAACATGTAGTGAGGACAGAACAGATACACTCCATAGGAATGTTTTGCCACCAATATGGATTAATGCAGTTTAGTTAAGATCAGTACAAGGTACTGGTTTATTATTACAGGGAAAAAGGAAAAATTTGAAACATTTAATTAAACTAGATTCTATAGGAGATTGCCTTCCTGTAATTCTGAGCTTTCTCGATAACGGGTTTCTAGATAAGGGATCCCATACTTGTACCATATTTCATCATGTTCTCTTGTGTTAATATCCTTTGCCAGCTGCTGAGATTGCAGCTAGCTAGGCACTTGTTATGTAAACTATGCTTGGAATTTAGCGGTTTCTAATGGAAACATATTTGGAGTTTGTTTATTCATTCACATATTGTAAGTTCTTAATTTTACCAACTGATTCTCTCAGTTTCTCTGATGTTTCTAGCCAGCTGCTATTTTTTTTTTAAAGCTGCACCTATTTGCCAGTACGTAATAAAATTTTTGGATTTTCCCACTTTATTTTACTTGGGAGCCCAACCCAATGCAAACATTGCAAAATGTTGAGAATGCTCAAATGTTTTCTTATCTCCTTTGAATGTCCAAACTAATAATCTGCAGATGTATCAAGATTCGAGACCAAAAGAAAAGCAGACACTACTGTCAGTCCTGATATTAAACAGACTATTCTACATAGTTACATTAAATTAAAACCCAGCATACACCCCCCCCACTCTTTCACACAAACCATGTATGCCCATAGCTATACTAACTGTAGAGTTTAGTATCAAAATAGCCTTTGATATTATGTCTGTCCAAAAAATCATCCAAGCCCCTTTTAAAAACATCAACAGAATCAGCCATCACAACATCCCCCGCCAGTGCATTCCACAACCTCACTGTCCTCAATGTGAAGAACCACCTACGCTGCTTCAAATGAAAGTCCTTTTCTTCTAGTCTGAAGGGGTGGCCTCTGGTGCGGTGATCCTCTTTATGGGTCAAAAGGTCCCCTGATATTTGTCTATAATGTCCTCTAATGTATTTGTAAAATGTAATCATGTTGTAAACAACCCCAACCTCAACAGTCTACCCTCATAATTTAAGTCTTCCATCCCTCTAACCAGTTTAGTTGCACGTCTCTGCACTCTCTCCAGCTCATTTACATCCCTCCTAAGGACTGGAGTCCAAAACATGCACTTGTGTAATTATCCAAAAGGCTTTGTTATTAAAAAAAACACACCCACAATATTTAAAATATCTGTTAAATATATATTTACTTAAATTAACCTCTTTAAAAATAAAAATGTCATAATGTTAAAGTAAAAAAAATACATAAAAATCCTAATAAAACTTTAAAGATTCCCTCTCCAAATCTGTGACCAGCACAGAACGACCAAGGTTTCTTTAAGAGCTCAGCTCTAGAATCAATTCATAAAAGTGGAAGGGTTTCTTCTTCCTATATGTGTTAAAGGAGCATATTTGCATAAAAGCTAATGTGCCCCACTAGCCCAGTTGTCAACCCAAACAGAATTTACAGCTCAGGTGTTAATTCTAAAGCACAAAATCCACATTCAGTGTCCATAGGTTGTAACAAGTGCCAACGTTATGGGAAAACAACAGTTTTGCAGTCCTATGTTAGAGATATTGAAATACAAAGCAAAACTTTAAGTCCAGTAGAAAAAAAAGTCATTTTTCTTATATTTTCATATATCTTACAGACAGTAGTCAAAACTGAGATTGGCCATTCCTTCCATGTCTAATGATCTGAGCAGTGTTTCACATACTAGTGGCCAACTTCCCTTCTCACAGCGTACCTTAAAAATTTCCTTTAGTTTCTTCACAAATGTTGTCTGGTCTTTATATCCAGATAAATGTGTATCTCCACCCACCATTGCAAGCATTCTTTCTTGATGAAATGTAGCTTTCATGCAGATATCTATATTTGAAATATATCTATGTTTTTTGTTTTTAAAGTATGAAAATCAATTTTTGTTGCTCAGGATTCAGAATATTTTCAGCATATTTTCATATGTTTATCCAGAGGGCGATTTGGTATTTCAACAACAATTTCAGTAGCAAGACTTAGCTGGTGATTTACAGCTGATCCACAAGCGTGCAAAAAAAATCCCATGTTATAAGCAACTTTGTTGGTTATTGTTGGAAGCCTGTGATTATAAAGATATCAGGGTGTGCAGACTTGTCTGTTAGTCTCATGGTTGAAGGTTAAATCTGAGCATAATACATCAGCTCATGGTTCCTGGATGAGATGCCACCACAAAGGTCCTCCTTATTTTCCACAAGGTAAGTAACTAAAAAAAAATGACCAAAGATTCAGTTTACTGGAATGGAAAGTGCTCATAAACATAAGATTATATCTTTACATTTTCTTAAATCTGCATCTAAGGTTATGGCTAAATGGCGCTGATTTGTGGGCTGCAGATGGCAGATGCACCTGGAGACACTGCTGTGGCCTGGGTGCAGACACACCAGCGAATGTCAGTGCTGAAATGCAGATTCTGGAGTTCTTGAGCCAAAATTAGCTGTATACCTGCACCCAGGCCAATGCAGTAGCAATGGGTGCATATAAAAAGTCTAATAAGAGGGTTAGGGCTTATTTTCAGCCTGCGGAGAATCAGCCCTGTGTTGCAGTAGACTTATAGTGTGACACAACATGCCTCTCTTCTGTATCCCTCACTTAATTTAATAAAAGCCAGCCACCCCAGCCATAATGCACTAAAGCAAATGTGATTAGAAACCATGCTGTGCTTTATAATGCCACATAGCCCCTAAACGGTTTAAAATATTTACATGTACTCACATATAACAGTTCTTCACACACCAAGCTGTTGCTTCTGCAAAGGCCTAAAATAAGATATGGTACATTAAAGACAATACCAATTGTGAACATTAGGAAAAAAATACAAGTTTGAAAACACAGAGGGAGGGAGAGAGACTGCAGCATTAAGTAGCAGTATGCATCTGAATAAGTCATCAATCAATCTCATTTTAATTATGTGATAATTATTCAACTGATGCAATATCATTTTCTGGGACCCAGATCCTTACCAATACATTTGCAGTCGGAAGCATTGATTCTCTAATACATATGTCCCAGAGCAGCAATTGTAGGTAAGATACTGTAAGTCTGATATTACAGGCAAACACTATGGGGTAGAATTATGAACATGTTTCCTACTATTCAAATAAATCATTGCAAAACACAGGAGTTTTTTTTTTAGACTCTAGGGGGAAGATCTGGCAATGTTCAAATTCAAATTTTTACCATGATTTGGTATTTTTGTTGTGCTTAAACTCTAAAACTGGTTTTCTTTATTTGATTTTTAAGGGGTTGCTCACTTTCTAAAGACTTCTCTCAGCTGTGTTCAAATTATCAGATAACATTTATAATATGTTAATATTTTTCAATTTTTTTAAATTTTATATTTTTGACCGTTTTTCAAATTCCAATATTTCCAATTGATTTGTAATGTTGTTCTGTTTCAGGTTACAACTTGCTGCATTAGTTGGTAAATTTCTCAGCAGCATCTGTGGAATATTTGCAACTATTGTATCAATATCAGATGCCTTTAAAGAAACTCAGGGATTATGTTAAATAAACATAGGAAATATATATTATTTAGAGCAGCAACCCAGTCCCCAGAACAGAAAGATGGAAGGTGAAAATTTCATATTTAAGATAAAAAAAATAAATAAATAACAAATAGAAACTATAAAGTGATTGGTATTACTGAATTGAAATGGAACTGGCATTCCGTGTAAAGGGCAGCTATCCCTGCTGGTTGCAAGTGCTCAGGAAATAAGCATGCTGTTAAGTTGCTAGAGGAAAGCAAATCTGAAGCATTCAAGCAGGCCCATGTTTGATCCCCTTCAATTTATTAATACAAGATTTTGTACTGAAAATGAAAAATTAGATTTCCATGTGCCTATGTTTAACTTTTTTTTTACTTTTTCACTAGGGATCCACCGAATCCACTTTTTTGGATTTGGGCAAACCCCTGAATCCTTCGGGAAAGATTCGGCCAAATACCAAACCAAATCTGCATCCTAATTTGCACATGCAAATTAGGGGTGGGAAGGAGAAAACATTTTTTGACACCCCTAATTTGCATATGCAAATCAGGATTCGGGTTCGGCTGGGCAGAAGGATTTGGCCGAATCGGAATCCTGCTGAATAAGCCCAAAGCCCGGCCGAATCCCAAACCAAATCCTGGATTCGGTGCATCCCTATTTTTTTCATAAGCTAGTAATTATGGGGGAAAAAACCCATATTGTTCCACGCCCCACCCCGTCCCCTCCCCTTTATTTGTGCAAAATGATTGTATCTCCTGCACATCCCCAGTGTTTTTTAACACTGGGGATGCCGCCCTAGGCCCGGGCTTTGGTGGCCTTTCCACAATATCCTTCAGAAATTAAAATTCAACAACTCAGCTCAACGGCCTTACTTTATATAAAAAATTAGATGTGGCAAAGCAAAAGGCAGTTTTAAAAAAAATTAACAAACAAGAACAGCTATAATAGTAACACATAAAGCGCAATAAACGACACTTAGCAGCAAGTTCTGCTTTATTGTTTTCTCTCAGCCTCCTTACAATTTCAATAGCAACACAAGGTAATAATGTGCAGACTGTTTAGGGAGAATTAGCATAAATATATCAGCCATCAAAAAAATATGCATTCACTCCTTCTTTTTGGAGATTAAACACAGAGGAGAACTTGGCTCACATTTGCCCACAGTAGTGATGGGCGAATCTATCCCGTTTCGCCGAAAGATTCGCGAATTTCCAGCGAAATTGGCGAAAAATTCACAAAATGAGTGGCGGCACGTTTTTGCTGCTTGTGGCGTTGTTTACGACACGCGTCGCGTCATTCTCGACACGTGGCGTCGGTTTCGGCGCGCAACTTGTTTTTTTTTTTTTTTTTTTTTTTTACGCCAGCGAATTTTCAGCAGCCGAATTTTCGCTGGCGTTTCGCGGGAATTTGCCGCAAATTCGTGCCTGCCGAATAAATTCGCCCATCACTATGACATAGACATAAAACATTTACATATTCAAGAATGCGTGCATGAAATTCTTGTGCTGTATGCAGATCTCACCTCTGCTCTGGCTCCTCTGGGTCATGCTGTGTTCTCTGAAGCCGTCTCCTAAGTATCTAAAAGAATAAGGAAAAGATTAGGAATTAGAATTTCAATCAATAAATGTTCAGGTATACAGTCTGCATGCTCAAGTAAAGTACTGAGTGTAAGATATTTCACTGAATCATGCCAATTTTTTTCCCTTTTTAATGCATGCTACAAGGCGAAGCTTATTGCCAGAATGAAATCATATTGAGACTTGGTGCCTCCATATGCTGACTAATTTTTGTTGGTATGTGGAAGTTTGTTACACATGGCTATTACAACTGATGTGAAACTTGACAATATTTTAGGCACAGCTGCTATTCATTCATGCAGTTAAAACAGTTTCAGTCCTGTTCTGGACCTTTCTCAAAAATGTCCAGAACAGAACTGAAATATTGACAAATTTTCCCTTTTAACTGCATTATGAAGTCCTGGAGTGCTTCAATTTTCAACTATTATCTAGAATATATGTGACAGCACCCAGGCATCAAGGTCATGCTGAAAATTGATTATACGGGTATATGACCTGTTATCCTGAATGCTCGAGACCTGGGGTTTTCCTGATAACGGATCATTCCATAAAAACATTAAACAAAGCCAATAGGCTGGTTTTGCTTCCAACAAGGATTAATTATATCTTAGTTGGGATAAAGTACAAGGTATTGTTCTATTATTGCAGAGAAAAAGGTAATCAATTTTAGAAATTTGGATTGATTATAATGGCGTCTATGGGAGACAGCCTTTCAGTAACATGGGGCTTTCTGGATAATGGGTTTCCGGAACACGGATCCCACACCTGTACAAATAAATACCAACATGATTATGAGAACTGAAAATAAATAACAGTCGAACCATCTCATAACAAGTAGCAGAAATAATAATATATATATATAATAATAATATATAATCAGAGAAAACATCAGAGTCAAATGTACCTGTTCATAATTGCATTTTGTTAGAACTAAGAGTCTGCAAAATGAAACATACTTTATGGCAGCATATCTGTCTTTTTTATATGCAATGTATTTTCTCTTTGATCCCTTTATCTTGTTGCTGAACAGTGTAAAACTTACTTGAATAAATCTATAAAAGAATGACTCACCCTGTTTTTGTGCAATAAGTACAGCATAGCACTCAAACAGAACAGCATTCCCACGATGCATGATATGAGGCTGTACAGGTATCCTCTGTCCTTTGCATTCTCGCTGTTTTCTTTCCTATATGTCTGGTCTGTGTCAATAACAGGGATCATGTTAGAACCATAGTTGGGGCCTGCAACCCCATTTTCTCTTTCATGCGACATATCTATTTCTGATTGCAGAACATGGTGGTACAACTGCCCCTCTTTATTTGATGTATCTTTTGGCTGAATAGACTGCATTGGGGATGTCACTGGAAGATCACTTTTGGTAGATACAGTGTTCTTAGGGCTCAAGCCAAGTGAGTTGGCTGCCCAGCCAAGGTCACTGTCCTCTATCTCTCTAATTTTTTCATCTGAAGACACTGTCATTGTAGCTTTGTTCAGAGGGAAATCCCCACTGCCAGTAGAAGAGAGTGTAACAAATGTTTGAATTTCCTTTGCAGTGTTTAGACTTGATCTCCCCATCTTTGTGGTGGTGATGCTGATAGAGGAATGTATGCCAGAGTCCATGTCTCTTGTTATATCATTTAAGGAGTCATAAGCTCCTCTGTGAGTTATGTCAAACTGGATATCCGTTGGGCTCTGGAGGAGAAGTTCACTGTCGGGGGTCTGGGCTACTGATACTTTTAGATCTGTTTCTATAGTGAAAGGGGACTTAACATATGAAGCAGAATCTGTTATAGTATCAGGGCTTACTAGGTTAGCATATACAGTTTTTTCATCAAAAGAAGCAGGCATCATGTAATTGCTTGAATCATGTTTGTTACTTGGAAGCTCTGTACTATAAAGCAGAGTCAGAGAATGAGGGGAACTTCTAATGATATGTGGCTGACTCGTGCCAGAAAATGAAGGATCTGTGCTGTCTTTAAGATGCTGGGCATCCACTGATGGGCTCTCAGTACTAGATTGAAGCAAATCAAAACCAGCATAAAGATCCTTGGTGCTAGCATATGGAGGTTCTGAGCTTTTACTTAAAAGATCACTGTCAATGTGAAGAAGTTCAGTGGTAGGTTGTGGAGGTTCAGTAATAATATCTAATCTTTCAGTGTTGGTACCTGGTGGTACAGCACTCAAATTAGGAGGTGCTGTGCTGCTAGTCTGAGGAGGTTCTGTGCTGCTAGTATGAGAAGGTTCTGTGCTGATAGTATGAAGAGGTTCTGTGCTGGTAGTATGAGGAGGTTCTGTGCTGCTAGTATGAGGAGGTTTTGTGCTGCTAGTATGAGAATGTTCTGTGCTGCTAGTATGAAAAGGTTCTGTGCTGGTAGTATGAGGAGGTTCTGTGCTGCTAGTATGAGAATGTTCTGTGCTGCTAGTATGAAAATGTTCTGTGCTGCTAGTATGAAAAGGTTCTGTGCTGGCATTTGGTGTATATATTCTGTTTTCTAAAATATTCAGATTGCTATAGTTAGCCCCCATTTCTGTATATGTCAGATTTGTATTTGAATCTGTGTGCTCTTTTGTCATCCCATTCAAGGGTGCTGATGAGGTATTGGTGGTTTGTGGCATCCCCAATGATCTTGTTGGCATAGCATGGTAATTGTTAGACGATTTCACAGTAATATCCATAGAAGAAGTATGAATAGTTGATGACATATCACTTTGGGGTTTTTGACTGGCAGTGAAATGACGAACAGGGGTAACAAGGGAAGTACTTTCCCAATGAGGGGCACCTGCAAGAGGAAGAGACCTTGATGTAGTGGCAGACTGTAATATCGAAATGCATATGATATTTCTCTCTGGTACTGGTTAAAATGTTATTTAGTAACATATCAAGGACAGCTATTTAGTGTTAGGCAAGTGATGCAAAGAATAAAAAAAAAATTGAGAAATCACTGTCGCCTATGAATTATGCCACGTTAATGATATTATAATTTTACTGAATTTTCAGACACAGAATATTCCCTTGCAGCTGAATTTAGACGAATCACTTCTATAAAGGATTACACTAAAAGACAATTAGAGTTTTTATCATACACTATTTTTCTGTAAGAAGAAAGTATGAGGGCAGCTTTTTTTTTACCATTAAAACATTTTTACATATTTTCATTTACAAATAGAAAATAAAATAGATGAGGCTACCGAGTCCTATTAAAGGATAACCAAGCCACCCGTTAATCAAAATTCCCCATCCCTTTCCCTCCACCCCCTCCCAAAGTATCTTACTTAAAAGAAGTGTCCCTGGCACCGAGGTTGGCATTTTCATGCAGAGTAATGCAGCGGAGCTCTTGGGCACCATCTTCAGTATCTTTGGATTCCTCCTGAGCGCAAGTTTTTCTGCACATCCTAATGCACATGTCTACTGAGGATGTGCTGGAAAGCTCCAAAGATTGACGAAGGGAAAGAAGAAGCTCTGATGATACTGAAGATGGTGCCCAAGAGCTATTCTGTGTAAATATGCCAATGTTAAAGCCAGGGACACTTTTTAAAGTAAGGTACTATGGAAGGAGAAAGCAGGGAAGGGGACGGGGGTTTCAATTAACGAGGGATGTTTAGTTCTCCTTTAAGAACACATGGCTAAATGGCAGGATCAACCAACCAAATTAATGCTTTAATTTTCCAACATATAGTAGACACATAAAAATTAGTTAATAATGGGCTGATAATTGTAACTGCATTGATTCAATGTAGCCCCTGCTGGGAGATCTAATCTCTCATTTTGATAATGTCAGACAAATGTATAAACCAACTATACAGAAAATGCTTGGTACACACAATAAATATGTCCTCATACTTTACTGTGCTTTCATTTTCAAAAACTAGCAGATTCCTCAGTTGCCTTGTGAGGAAACTGTGGTATTTGCTTTCCCACTGGCAATTTAATTGTTTTGCCAATGGGGAAGCATTTCAGGGAGATTTGTTGTTCGTAGCAGCACAGATTTAAATGCTGGCAAAAAAATCTCCCCATGTGCTAGTACTCTAATGGCAAAAAATAGGGAAATATTGATTTGAAAAAATTTTTAAAAAAGGCAGAATGTCAACAATCGTCCTATTTAATGTGGTAATTTTTATCAAAAGCCATTTTAGGTGTATATTATCCCTTTAACAGACAATCCTCATCTCTCCAAAATACTACAATTGGGTGAAAAAAGTCTGAAAAATCTGAAATCTTAGGTTCCTGGAACATATCAACACGTAAAGCTCAGTATTTAATGAAAGTGCTTACCTGCTAGGTTTATATCACACACTGCAAAATATTCCTCACAATTATCAGAAAATGTATAATTGCTTTTTGTGACATTCTGAGCTTTTACAAGTAGCTCCTTCACCTTTTCCAATAAATCAGTAGGACTAAAATGATGAGTGGCTTTGCAGTTATCAGGTATCTATAGGACAAAAAAAAAACCTAATTATGTATTTTTCTAGAAAAAGAAATGTCTTTTTAGCTAAAACAGATCCATTTGATTAATGTGTTCAGTTGTTGGATAAGGCTCTGATTGTAATTTTTCTATGCTAAAGCATAATCTACTTTTTTCATAGAATCAAAACCAGAATTAGAAACTAAACTAACATGTGTACTTGTGAATTAAGTAAAATGTTTTATTTTTTCAAATGCATCAGTTAATAGTGCTGCTCCAGCAGAATGCTGCATTGAAATCCATTTCTCAGAAGAGGAAACAGATTTTTTAATATTTCATTTTGAAATCTGACGGGTCTAGACATATTGTCAATTTCCCAGCTGCCCCAAGTCAGCTGCCTGGTAGATCTATTACAATTACGATTTTTCCTGGAAAAGATCTTTCCAGCTTAAGTAAGGTTTTACATGAGCTGTTTTATGCAATATATTTTGAGAATTACATTGTTCAGGGGTATAGTTTCCCTTTAAATCACTTATGCTCCTGATTCAAAATAGTTTGTGTGGCGCTTGGAATTACTTTAAAAATAACAGAATTTTTATATTTAAAAGACCAGTCACATAGAATTTTTTTTTTATTTGTTTGTAAACTATGAAAAAAAACCACAGAGACATGTGAAAGATTAAAATCGCCAAGTAACTTACCAAATCTCTGCTTCCGCTCCTCTTCTGAAAAGACGATCAAGCGATCCATTGTGCGGCACTCAATTTCTCCTCCCTGCCTTCCTTATAGGAGATAAACAGGTAGGAGAAATCGAGTGCTGCACAATGGATCGTCGCAGTTGCCTTTTCAGAAGAGGAGCTGAAGCAGAGCTTTGGTAAGTTAGTTCTTAAAAAGATTTAGCGATTTTAAACTTTAACATGTCTCTGTTTTTTTTGTAGTTTTTTTGTGTGACCGGTCCTTTAAGCATGATTGTAAGTGCTATGTAAATATACAGATTAACAAGTAAACTTGTTTGTGTAAAATAAGCTTTCAGTTACTGAAAAATAAGTAAATTATATACATTTTACATAAAGGATATCCCCCTTAACATTTGATATTTTTCAAAATCTGGGTACTTATAGGTATGTACATGTAAGCAAGTACAAGAGTCGAACTTACGAAATAATACTCAATCAGTAATCCTATTGGCAACTGCTTGTGCTGTACTTACTTCAATAAATTGATCTTCATGTATAAGAGCCATACATTCTGCTATATGGCTATTGAAAAGATCAACCAGCTTCTTTATATAATCATTGTGGGAAGAATGTCTGAATTTCACCAGTTGGAAAAGTTCATGAAGCTGTGACACTGAGCCTTGGATGAAGCAAGCATCTGCCTTATTCATCTAAAGACAATAGAAAGTCAATCAGAGCATATATCAGCAAGAAAAGCTTGAACAGCACTTGTCACTAGCAGAACCATGCGCAAACAGCACAGATTCCTTGGTGGAAGCAAACAAATTAGATGTAAACCAGTATTAAAAATCTCAAATTGCAAATTAGATACCAATGCACATTCAAGGACAGACCTTGTAAGCTTGATATGTGTGGCTATGAAGAGAATATTACAGGTATGAAGTCTGTTATCTGAAAAGTCCAACATTAAGCAATGACATTTATTTTGCCTATTTCAACAAAAACAGATTACCTTTTTATCGGCTTGCTTTTACTCTGTAATAAGATATCTTGTATGGTGGGCAACTGAACCCACCATAAATCCATTTGGGGTTTTTAATATTTAAGATTTTATTTAACCTTTACCAGAATAGTAGCAGTGTAAGAGTCTAACTAGCTCTTTACCTTATGGTCTTTAGATCATTTAACATTAAAGTTGAAAAACATGAAAAAGCAGAAAAATAAATAAATATTGTAGTTGCACATGTCCAGACATATCTACTGAAGTAAACTTTCGTTCACTACTTTCTTTCAAAGAAAAGCAATGTTTTGGGGTGCGTACAAAGATGTACAGCTTATATTGGGTCATAGACTGGAATGCTTGAAACTCTGCTATAACATGTCCACGAACAAAGGCTGCAGCAGACAAGGAATTATTGACAACACAACTAAAATAACTAGTGCAGCCAGTTTCAGTAGCGGAAATCAGTGTCAGTGCTTGGCCTTATATCAAATAGCAGTGTCAAAGATAAGGTAAAACCTCAAATAGAAAATTAAAGCAAACTCATGCCAAAGGCTGTTTTCTCAATGCATAGTTTGTTAGGTTTTAAACTCACCCCATGTGCTTCCTGCAGTAAATTCAGTTCTATAACTTTTTTGTCTATCTCGATTTGGCTGTTAATCTGTAACAAAAACAAAAGCACATTGATACACGTACCCAGAGTAAGTAAAACGCATCCATGAGAGGTCCACTGCACTGCAATGGATGCAAGTCCTTCAATTACCCGGTTCTCTTTTTTTTTAGGGCCAGCAAGCTGGTCATCTACTCCAGTGACTTTCAACCTTGGTCCTCCAGCTGTTAAGGAACTACAAGTCCCACAATGCAATGAAGGAGTCTGACAGCCACAGTCAGGCAAATGCATTGTGGGACTTGTAGTTTCTTAACAGCTGGAGGACCAAGGTTGAAAATCACTGATCTACTCACCAAATTATCCAGCGTGGACTGCTCAAAATCCATTTCAACTTCAGAGCACTTATTTGTAGTAGAAGCTTGAATAGCACTTGTCACTAGCAGAATCATGTAGAAACACCACAAGAAGGCCTGAAGAAGACAAAAATTAAGGGACAGTGAGACAGAAGTGTGTGTGAATTCAGGTTTTAACTGTGCTCACTGCGCATCAAGGTGCCCTGCTGTATTTTAATCCATGGGTAGGAGTAGGACCCACATGCTGTTTCAGTTGTGCTAAATTATATATACATTATAATCTACAGTCTGCTCCCTATGGAACCAGACTGTAAATGATATCCTTATAATACACAAAAACCGTAAATATCTTGTAAATTATATCCTTATAAACGGTGAGTTCTGATGTCATCAGTTATAAACGGTGAGTTCTGATGTCATTTCTGTCACATGACTCCCTGAAACTTGTGTATTATAATAAATAAAGTACCCCCAGTTGCAAAATATGAGGATATTAGAATTTACCTCGGAGTTCCATGACCTGTATAAAAACACTCGGCATTTGGCCTCGTGTTTTTATATGGTCATGAAACTCCTCGGTAACTTATAATATCCTTATATTTTACAAGAGGGGGTACTTTATTCACTATATTAACGGCATGTTCCCTACTGAAATTTATAGAGATATCAGAAGTCACCTTAGAGTTATGTGACCTGTATAAAAGCACTCGCCTGTGGCCTCTTTAATATGGTCACATAACTCCTCGGTGACTTATAAAATCTTTATAAATTACAGAAGGGTGTACATTAGCCACTATATATATATATATATATATATATATGGGTTAAAATATTTTATTTAAATGCAATTACTTTGCAGTCTTTGCTGTGTATATTTAAGAAACATCACAGCTAGCAGAATTATGAAATATATAGGAAATGTATTATAATGATAGCTAATTCAGATATGCTCTTTCTATTTTCTCTATTTGTACAAATGTAACCCAAGGGATACAGGTCTGGACTGGGATTCCATATAGGCCCTGACATTTCATGTACACAAAGGCATACCTCCCAACATTTTGGAGACAAAAAAAGTTGCATCGCCATGCCTGTTTTTGTGGCCACACCCCCTAAATACCATGTTCATTTTAAAATTCAAAATTTGGCAGGTTATGAAAGTCTGAACATATTTCTGTGTTTTTTTTCTATTAGAATTTTGATAATGAAGGTGAATTGCCCATTAAGATGTGAGTCTAAAGCTCCCCATAGACGCAAATATTTTTCTCTGGTGAACGACCGATCTTAGCAAAGTCCGACCAATCTGGCAAATTATTGTGCGGTTAGTGGGATTTGAAAGATTGTACATTTTACGATTTTTCGTCCGACATCGGTCTGAAAGTTGACCGGCCAGGTTAAAAAATCTTTATCGGTCCCCGTGCAATCTACCTATGTTTGCAGGGCCAAGCAGGCAGTGACCCTTCAGTTTTGCTGGCAATATCGCCTGAAATGGTCTTTTTAGTTGATGGACACATCGTACATTCAAACGATCATTTTGAGACAAGTGTGGTCTCACGATAACCAATGGATCTTTTAAAAATCTTTACGTCTATGGCCAGCTTTACTTTTCCCAAGGGACCTGTCATCTTATATTGTTACAATTACTTTTTTGCTTATCTAGAAATTGTTACAATATTATCTTATCATCTGCTGTGGCTGTTGTGGGCTTTCTGCCAAAGCCAATTATATTAGAAACTTTGTTTCTTTTTATGTCTGTTCAGTGCAGAGAAAAATGGGACTTTCTATGCTCTGTAACAGGAAGACAGCTAGAAGGACTGCACTGAACGTATATGCAATGGCTTTGCAATCAGCCAAGTAACTTTCACTTTACAGTTTCCTTGATTTTCCAAGCGACTGTTGTACTGCAGCTACTGCAGCACTGACATGCCCATATCTCACTGCAACCACATTGATTTGACGTTTAACGTGAAATCTCCCAGCAGCATGGGTGTCCACAGATGGGGGCGAGAAGGGTCAGCTGCCCCACCCTGATTTCTCCGGTTAGTTCCAAGATATTGTTTGTAAATTTAATTCCCAAAAACACAAAAATGTTTTTTTTAAACTTCCCAATGCAAGGCTTAATTAGGCTATCTCCTGTATTTTCATGAACGGGTTCTTCTTCAGTGGGATGCTGCCCTATGTGATATTAGCTTACTTCCCACCCCCCCCCAACATTTTCTGAGACCATCAATGTCCAGCAGTACTAGGGCACGACTTAGTCCCTGGCCCCAGGTTGCCAGCCATACAGTTCATGGGTGCACTAATCCAGCTGTTGTGTATAGGGAACATGTGGGGATGCCTGGGAAGTTGCTGGGCTATGTGTAAGTGGCTCTGCGCCCAGTCACTGTAAACTTTTCTCGATCCTTCACGTTACCTGAGTTAAAAAGGTCCGACGGGGCTCCCGGGTCGCAGACATGCCGGTATGAGATTCTACAAGTAGCGATGTCGCAATTGTGTGTTCTGAATACCCTATACACCTTCCCCTCTGATTTAAACAGCTCTATACGACCGAACGTATTCTGTTGATGCTGTTCTCTTCACAGGGCACTCGTTCTCTGCTCAATGCCCGCTGTAGCCGCCGTTATACTTGCCACGGACAACCCGTTGCTGCTTGTCCAAGCGCTGTCTGTGCGAAGAACAGCTTGCAGTCTGCCTCACTGCGAGTATATGCTTATCCCGCCCCCTTAGCATGTGCTTTCCGGGAAAACTCAGTGGGAAAAATGCCAAAACGAGAAATTGGGGGCGGGACTGGTAAAGAAAACTGATACAATGATGACATGATACAGAGCAGAGCTTTCTGATAAGTACACAGAGCAGCATGGACTCACAGAACCTACCCGTGGAAAGGTGCTGCCTAAATCTACACAAATCTAATCATACAGCTGCCCAGCAGTAACTGAAGCTAAACAGTCACGTGGGGCTTTGGTTCCTTGTGAGGTGTTGACAATAATTTCCAGGGGACACAAAAATAGGGTGCGATTTTCTTCAGATTTTTAAGGGTTAAGAAAGAATTGGTTGGCTTGAGCTTGCTCTTACTCAGTAAAGTAAATCAGAAAATTTAAGGGCAGGGCCTCCATTAGAAATCACAGGGCCATACAAAAAAAAATTTCGGGCCACCCTGGCACCCAAGCCTCACTCACCCCTGACCCTGCACATACTCCACATCAAAGTTAAAAGACCACACAGACATCAGCGCTAAAAAAGTAACCCCCACCCCATACATATTGATGGTCAGGGCTCCCTTAGGGTAAGGCCAGATGGGAAGATTCAACTCTTCCCCCTGCCTTCCAGCTGCTTAATGAATAATCGCCTGCGCCTATTCACATGCAGCACTGCGCTTTCCCAAAA
>CM044434.1:58228569-58240016 GCA_024363595.1 Xenopus borealis | reverse complement strand
TTAGGAAGGTTGAGAAACACTGCTTTAAAAGGTGCTTGTGGTCACATGTGAACAAAGGCCCAGGGTGTGATGGAATACACATTTCGGTACTTAATGAGCTTAATTCAGTTATGGTCAAGCCACTTTTGTAGTTTTAGCAAACTTTCTTTCATTTGGTATGGCACCAGTGTACTGGATGAAAGAGGATTACGATTTTTAAAAAAAGGAATATGATATCAGTCTTGCAAAAGTGTAAGTCAAGATTTTGTTCTGGAGAATGGCATTATATGCAATAATCAACATTCCTTTTTTATGATGAAGTAAGAAGGAACTAAAGTAGTAGGGTTGCAGTGGATGGGGTCTACTTGAATTTTGCCAATGTTTTTGAAACATTTGTTTTGTAAGTTAAGGCCTGTTGGTATAAGTAAGGTGTTTGCAAATGGATAGAAAATTGACTTAAGGATCATGTACAGATGGTGGTTGCAAAGGAACCTTCTACCACAGGGCTCTGTAGTGGTTTCATTTTGCCAGTAAGGTAATGTCCTGTAGTAAAGGGGTGGTTCACCATCCAATACTTTTTTTAGTTCATTTGTTTTCTGAAAGTTCACCAGGAATAAAAACTTTTTTTTCTGTTCCTCTCTATTTTTGACCATTTTTCCAATATTTAGGTTTCAAATTTAATTTTACCCTCTTATATTTTTTTCTGAAGCAGGTCACCGACACTATAAACTGTTTTAAATGTCTACATTCGTTGATACATTCCTTATCATTGTTCTTGCTGAGCAAAATCCCTTAGTGTCATAAAAGGCAGCTGTTATAACTGATACAATAGTTGTTAATATTTCACATCTACTGCTGGGAAATGTATCAACTAATGTGTAACAGTTTGCAATCTGCATCTGGATTACTGAGCTACCAGAACACCAGAGACAGGAAGATTAAACATAAAGGGCTGTAGGTGTATGCGGGTCATGTATGGTACAGATAGTTTGTTTTGATTTTATTCTCTTCCCTCGTTTTCTTCTTGTCTATTTTTCTTTCCTTACATGATGAGCAGGGATGGGCTGGGCCGGCAGGACACCGGCAAAAAACCTGGTGGGCCCCAGCCTCCTGGGCCCCGCTGGCCCAGACCTGCACTAAACAGATGGTGCTCTTGACCTCCCTAGGAGAGAGGAGGATTTGCATGTGGGGAAGGGATCCCTTGCGGCTTCCGGGGGGGGGCAGATCCCCCCAGTCTGACCCTGATGTCAGTCACTTATATTCTACTTTAAAACACTTAAAGGGGATGACAAATGTTCAGCACCGCCTCACCCCAGTGATTGTAGTTACCTACCTAATACAGAAAACTGCCATAGCATGAAACAATACTCATTTTGCAGAATGGGCCACTTCCCATGTGTCACCTATGTAACCCAAACATCTCAGGAAATGCAGAGGATTGGTGGGTGAACGTTTCTAGGGTTATGCAATAAAAACTAAGATTGCCCAGGTTCAGTTACCCATAACACCCAATCAGCATTTACTAGTCATCTGTGTTAACACATTCAACTTATTGGTTACTACAAGTTACTGTTTTTTTTTAATTACACATAATAAAATAATACACACATCAACATCAGTCCTATTACAGTTTTGTGTATCAGAACCATTTTATTATTTTGTGTGATTCTAGCAAATGCTCAATCATTTGCATTTGAAAAACCCCAGTTATTCAAATGCAAAAGAACTAACAAAGGCCTGCCAAAGTCCTGTGATGATAATCAGCTTAAAGTTTAGGCTGCAGTTCCAAAAAAAAAAAAGGTAATCCTCCAAATTTGTGGCAAAGTTCAAAGTAAATATGCAAGATAAGAACAGCACGCAAAGAAAATCTAAAAATAAAAAAAGTATTGCCCTAGTCTGATACAGAATGGAGTAATTCATTCAGTGCAAAAACACTAACAAATAATGTTAGACACACAACTCATAACATGATAAAATATACACTAGATCTTGTCTGAAAGAATCCAAATTACGTTAGGTGAAAATCCTCTGTGTATTAGGTGGGCCCTTAGAAGTGTTACCACAAACCAGGCCCATAAAATAATAATCCGGTAGATTTTTTCCTCTGGGTCACCTTCTTGGCTGTAATGTATTTTATAAAAACAATGAAAAAAAGACTGTATTGTATAGTGAATGCATTATATAGTGGGATAAACATCTCTAGATCTCTTTCCTTTGTACCTGTGTTTTTACACGTGTAATCTACCATGCATGTGTGACTATTTCACCATACATATTTCTAAATGGAAACAATGCTATAGATGTGATATACTGTAGATGCAATACAGAACTGATGTGAATTGACAATGTCTTTCAACTTTGTAACATGTGGTTGTTATGGTTTTAAACACTGTATACTTTGGTTTTAAATATCCATCTCTTTGTGGTTTTAATTAATAAACAAATAATTAACTACATTACATATAAGGTTTATTTTTTATGATATAAATGTCATGGGGTTCAAGTTCTGCTTTAGAGTCAAAAACAGTTCTGGAAAAGTAAACAGTAATGCAGATACATTGTCCAGATGTTCATTGGAGCAAACAAAATATGAAACAGATAAAGGGACTAAGTTTAGTGGCACTTTCGGCATTATAAGCAAAGACATTTTTGAGACATCAGTTCTATTACATTTTTATATGTAATTATATGTCGGAACAATGCATAGTGCCACAAAGTATGTTATATTATCCGATTGTGACCTGATGGGCTTGGTTTGTGAGGATATTGGTAAGGATCTATATACAGAT
This sequence comes from Xenopus borealis, assembly GCA_024363595.1. NCBI lineage: Eukaryota > Metazoa > Chordata > Amphibia > Anura > Pipidae > Xenopus > Xenopus borealis. Next base: position 58,237,248 of record CM044434.1, on the reverse strand, counting down.
CCATTTGGTATGCAAATGTTACTTGTTGATATCTAAAGTACCTGTGAACTTTTAGATTTGTTTGTACACACCTGTATATTTTGTCATGACATTCACCCATGGTAAGTGTGTAATAAACACAGTAACAATACTGTGAGCCTAGTTAGTCATTATTAGCTAATTGTGTAGATTAAACCAAATTGTATTGTCTTACAATATTAGCATTAGCTGCCTATATCAGTAATGTAACAATGATATAACTGTGTAATTGTGCCCTGTTGCATGATAAATCTTATGCAAGCTAAACAGGTATAATTGGTGGAAAATGTCAGTTGAGGACTGCTTTGGCTTTCGAGGATTTGAATGTATCCTGAAAACAGTACCACTGCCTTGGATACCACCAGATAAATCATATTTGTGTATCAAATTGCATTCATTCACTTAGATGCCACCTGTTTGAGGAAGAGAGTAAAACACACATAGGGGCAGATTTACACAATTCACGTGAATAATTTGAAGTTCGATCGAATTTGTATTAAATTTGAATTAGAATCTTCAAATATGCAAATTAGGCAAATTCGACCATCGAATATTCAAATTCGAATATTCGATGGTCAAATAACTTCCCCTTTAAATTTAAATTCGACCACCTACTTCGCCAGATCAATGCTACCGAATTGGGTATCATTATCTTTGATCGAATATAAAAAAATCGATCGCTTAAAATCGTTTGAATATTCGATTCAAATTTTTTATATTCTAATTGTGGTAGAATTTTTTTTTACCCCATAGAGTTGGTCTTTCAATAAAACTCTGGTATACTTATAAATATAAGGCTAATTAATCAACGGATCAAGGGGCAAATTCACTAAAGTGCGAAAATGCGCTACCGTTGCCTTCGCCGCCATTTGCCGCACTTCGCCAATCGACTTTTTGCCAGCGATACGCAAATTCACTAAGGGCGGCGAATGGTATCGAAGTTGCGCAACTGTTACTTCGCCAGGCAAAGCACATTTACGCTAGCGATGACTAATTTGCATACGGCGCATACTGAAGTGTATAATAGAGGTGTATGTTACAGCCACTACATTACACTACACAAGCCCAGGAAACCTTTAATAAATAAAATAAAGTTGTCCTATTGCCCTAAAGATGTGCCCACTGTATAGCCGAGTTGCCATATGTTAGGAAATGTAGGGGGGTAATGAGGGTAACCCAAAAATTTTTACCCAACAAAAGGTAAAAGATGCCAGTGTTTTTTGGGACTTAGTTTTTTTTTTCAAACTCCTATGTATTGTATTGAACTTCGCCAGGTCTGACCTGGCGAAGTAACGTCTAGCGTAAGAGGTAAAGTTCACAAAAATGTACATCTTAGTGATTTAGCGTAGTTACGTCCCTTCGACAGTGTGCAACTTCGCCTGTCATAAGGGTGTGAACTTGTCAATGTCCTCCCCTAGCGAATTTTCGCCAGGGACACTGTTGCAAATTGACGTCACACTGATGAATTAGCGCTAGCGTTACACGCTTCGTGCTTTAGTGAATTTGCACCAATGAAGGGAAGAAAACACCCTTCCATTACCACTTTTTCAGGTATGGCAGAACTTTTAAGCCTGTATGTAACAAAACTAGCAGTTGGATGGATGATAATGGATGTGTGTCTTTTTTCAACCTAACTTGTTATGTTACCATGTTACAGTAGCATAGGACACTATGATCTGAAACCGTTGACATCTGTATAATTAGTTAAAGGGGTGGTTCACCTTTAAGTAAACATTTAGTATGTAATAGAATGGTCAATTCTAAGAAACTTTTCCATTGGTCTTCATTATTTTCATTTTTATAGTTTTATAATTATTTGCCTTTTTCTTCTGACTCTTTCAAACTTTCAAATGGACTTTGCAGACCCTATCTAAAAAGCAAATGCCTTTTAAGGCTATACATTTAGGGGCACATTTACTAGTGAATTTTTGAATAAAATTAGAATTTTTTAAATTTTAATTTCGATGTAATTTTGGGCTTCTTCGACTATCGAATAGCCCAAGGGGTGGTTCACCTTTAAATAAACATTTAGTATGTAATAGAATGGTCAATTCTAAGAAACTTTTCCATTGGTCTTCATTATTTTCATTTTTATAGTTTTATAATTATTTGCCTTTTTCTTCTGACTCTTTCAAACTTTCAAATGGACGTTGCAGACCCTATCTAAAAAGCAAATGCCTTTTAAGGCTATACATTTTGGGGCACATTTACTAGTGAATTTTTGAATAAAATTAGAATTTTTTAAATTTTAATTTCGATGTAATTTTGGGCTTCTTCGACTATCGAATAGCCCAAAATTCGATTCGAATTGAAAATATTTGAATTTCGAAGTACTGTCGCTTTAAAAAAAATTCAAATTCAACCATTTGCCACCTTAAACCTGCCAAATTGCCATTTTAGCCTATGGGAGACCTCCCATAGCCTTAGAGCATTTTTCTAAATTTTGGAAAATCAAAGATTTCTTTTTTTAAAATAGTTTGAATCATTGATTCGAATGATGCGATTGAATGATTTAAACGATTCGAAATCAAATGAAAATGGACCTATTCAGTTGAAAACCACCAAAATAAAATTGGAGCTATTCAATCAAAAATGGACCTATTCAATCAAAAACCACCCAAAAATGTTTTGATTGGTCGAATTTCGATTATTTTGCTATTCAAAATTCGACCAATTGTAAATCTGCCCCTTATTGTTATTGCTATTTTTTTTATTTCTCAGCTTTGTAGTAAGGTCATCTCCTTTTCATATTCCAGTCTCTTATTCAAATCAGTGCATGGCTGGTAGGATAATTTGGACCCTAGCTACCAGATTCTTTATAATGCAAATTGAAGAGTTGCTGAATAAAAAGCAAACAACTCTAAAACATTAATGAATAAAAAAGTTCTACCTATACTTTAGTCACTTATACCAGGGGTCCCCAACCTTTTTGACCCGTGAGCCACATTTAAATGTAAAAAGAGTTGGGGAGCAACACAAGCATGAAAAAGTCCCTGGGGTTGCCAAATAAGGGCTGTGATTGGCTATTTGGTAGCCCCTTTGGGACTGGCAGCCTGCTTGGTACTATACTTAGTTTTTATACAATTAAAACTTGCTTCCTAGCCTGGAATTCAAAAATAAGCACCTGCTATTAGGATAATGAGAGCCACATCCAAGGGGTTGGAGAGCAACATGTTGCTCGCGAGCTACTGATTGAGGATCACTGACTTATACTGTGGGTCTCTAGAGAAAAATCCTAACACTGCCCCTGCTGTTTGAGGTATAAGACAAAGATAGATTCTAAATACAAATGCAATAATTTCATTTATTTCATTATCACTTATTCAAGTGAAATCTAAATGAATGGTAGCCCCCTCCACTCCCATTTACTTTTGATTTTTGTTTACATTAGCCTATGTTGTTCCCATATCTGCTGACAACTGCCAAGGCATAACCTGTACAGCCTGGAAAACCCCTAATCTCCCGCAAAGTCAGCATAATGAAACTGCTGTCTCTCTCTAGTAACAAATACTCCTTTACTGGGAATGACACATTAACCACCATTGCAAAACTTGGTTTTGGCTTTCTTTAATAAGGGCAAAAATTTTTTTATTACATAGGGACAAACTCATAAAAATACACAGATTAAAATTACGTAAATGCTGTATATTTCCCACAACCACACTGCCTTCTATAACAGTAGTTCATGCATAAGCAAACATATTCATTTCCTTGTGCAGATGTCTGTGATCACTTATTTAACCATATATGATCTACACAGACTGGATTAAGGCTAAATCCAGACGGGGAGATTCGGGGGCGATCCGTCGCCTGGCGACTTTTCGCCGCGACGGATCGCCCCTGAATCTCCCCGAATAGGTAGGCACCGGCGAGGGTTAAAAGCGCCGGCGCGTATTCACACGCAGCGGCACGATTTTTAAAATGGCTCCAAATATTTCGCGAATTTCGCTGAAAATTCGAAAATTTTTCAGTGAAGCGAAACGCCACAGATTCACCCATCACTACTCTGTATTTATTCATACATCACTATAACCAAGACATTAAAGGAATTGTTCACTGTTAAAATAAAAACTGGTTAAATAGATATATTTTGATATTTTGTCTAATATATGACTATGAAGATTCTCCTTCATCTAGGTCACAGAACTGTATTTAGGTCTGATGCTGCCTTAGGCATCGGACCTAAATATGCCCCGATACACGGTGTGATGTCATGACACCGGAAGCGACGTCACGCGCCACGTGGAAGTGATGTTACTTCTGCAAAAAGCCGGCCCCTCTGTACCCCGACAGTTTCAGAACTCTTCACACATCCATTCATGCAACTCTCACAAGTTGCACCTGTTTCTCACCTGTTTTCTAGGAGTTGCATGACACATTGGTAATCATATGACAGTAACTACACAGAATCAACACCTTTGTGAATTTCAGATGTCACCTCTCTGAAGATATACAATGTGCCATTGTGATTGGATTGTTGGAAGAGTCTATATGATGAGAAGAACTCCCCCACACCAGTCAGTTGGACTGAAGAAGCTGCTTGTATGAGCAGTGAAACGTCTTCATTAAAATTTTTCAGCAAGTCCAGTAGTTTTGAGTTTTCTAGTTATGTTCCATGTGGCAGCCCCTTCAAGTCACAGACTAACTTTTGTGTCCATAGAATATAGTGAAACACACAGACAAGTAGCTGCTGGAGTAATTGCTGTAATGCGTAGCAGGAAGTAAACTCCATAACACAGTTAGATAAAGTAACAGAGAAAACATAACAGTAGATTCAACATGAAGCCTTACACATAAGACTCCAGTACTAGAACAGCATCAGCAGATTCAACAGGAAACATGTACAATTACTTATCTCATATTTAACAGTTCTCTCCCCCATCAAGATTCATGGTGGTAATACCTGTAAAAGAAATGGTTAATAAAAGTCACAGGTTATAAGTTAAGTCTATTGGGGGTTGATGCTCTCTTTGTGGTTAACGCGTAGAAATGTTGCCCTCTTCTAGGGAAGGATACTGGTGTTCAGAAAAAACAGGTTCCACAGATGCTTCAGAATACGTACTCTCCATTTCTGTTGGACTTGCAGGGGTTGTTACCTCTGGTGATGCCACACTGGGGCTCAAGAGGTACCCCTTTGGTATAAGGAAGTCCAACAAGGCTTTGTGTCTGGTTTTGCTCAGTGGTAATTGCAGTATTACGTAGCTGGTCAATATGACGATGCCAATATAGATTGCCTGCCAATTTTACTGTGTAACTGCATGGACCTCTTTGAGCAGTGACAATTGCTGGTAGCCATTTATTAGGCCCTCTGTAGTTCCTTGCCAAAACGGTTTGCCCAACACTAAGCTGGCGCAAGGTTCTCCTCTCTCCTCCCCTGATTTTAAACTGGTGGTTTCTCACATGATGATTTAGATCTGGTTTCAGCAAATCTAACCGAGATCTAAGATTGCTGCCCATAAATAACATTGCAGGCGTACAGCTTGTAGTCGCATGAATTGAATTCCAATAGGATAACAAAAACCTTGCCAGTTTATGCTGCAGGGATCCACTGTCATGTGCCATTGATCGCAGTGACTGCTTCATGTTTTTCACAAATCTTTCAGCTAAACCATTTGTTGCAGGATGGTATGTTTAATTCCATTACGTTTCATAAACAATTGAAATTCTTCAGAAATGAATTGAGGACCATTATCACTGACAATCTGTTCAGGTATTCCAGTTCTTGCAAACAAGGTTCTCAATATATCAATAGTATATGTGGTACTAGTAGACTTCATGCAGAAAACCTCTGGCCATTTAGAATGGGCATCCACAATAATGAAAAACATCAGTCCCAGAAATGGTCCAGCAAAATCAATGTGTATACATTGCCAAGGAGCAGAGGGCCATTCCCACAGATGAACTGGAGCTGGTTGTGGCATAGACTGCACCTCTTGACATCCATGGCACTTGTTTGCCAGTTGCTCTATTTGTTGATCAATTCCTGGCCACCACACAAAACTCCTAGCAAGTGACTTCATTTTTACTATGCCCAGATGGCCTTCATGCACCTCATCTAGTACTCTTGCTTGCAACTTTGTGGGAATGATACCATGAACTCCCCACATTACACATCCTTCATGTATGGTCAGTTCTTGTCTGCGTGAGTAGTAAGGAATTAGTGGGGCTTTGTCTGTATATTTCCAGTCTCATAGACACATGCTAGAGTGGGATCTCTTTTGGTTTCATTCTCAATCATTTTACAGGTTAGAGGAAGACAATCAATCTGATGTACATTAACATATTCAGAATCTTCCTCAGAAATGTCTTGACCTGGTAATGACAGACGTGACAGTCCATCTGCATTTGCATGTGCTGCTGTCCGCTTGAACTCAATATTATAGTCATAACCAGCAAGAAACAAAGCCCAACGCTGCATACGTGCAACAGCTGTTGCAGAAACTCCTTTCTTTGGGTGAAGTATTGCAACCAATGGTTGATGGTCTGTTACGAGTGTAAACTTCCGGTCATATAAGAATTGGTTAAATCTTTTCACTCCCCAGATGAGGCTAAGTGCTTCCTTGTCTATCTGTGCATAGTTGAGTTCTGCACTTGTGAGTGACCTTGAAGCAAATGCTATCGGCCTTTCACATTTGTCTGGGAGAACATGAGATATCACAGCTCCAATGCCATATGGGGAAGCATCACATGCCAGTTTTATTAGTAAAGAAGCATTAAAATGCACAAGGACATCATCAGACGTGACCAATCTCTTTGCATCCTTGAAGGCTTTGTCACACTGTACACTCCATGCCCATTTTTGACCTTTCTGCAGAAATTGATTTAATGGGTATAGCACAGTTGCAAGATTTGGCACAAACCGGCTGTAATAATTAATAAATCCCAAAAACGATCTGAGCTGTGTTACATCATTGGGCTGTGGTGCTTGTAACACTGCTTGGATTTTCTCTGGAGACTTTTGCAAGCCGCTGGCATCTATAATACAGATGCAGCCACTGGGATTTGTAAGTTAAATGCGTCGTGACTCAGGGCTAATTGAAGAAACTGTGTTATCTAAAGTTATCTTAACTCATTTAATGCATTTAACCTTTTCATTAGCATACCAAAGCACCATTGTTTTCAATGGTGAACTCTTTAATTGGATGGGATGCTGTGACACAATATTCTGTGCTAAGTGGGATAAATGAGATAGATGAGTTAAGTCACGACGCATTTAACTCACAAATCCAAGTGACTGCATCTGTATGTCCACAATATTGTATAGAGTCCTTAAAGAAGGCACATTTTTCTTTGTTGGCTCTTAGCCCATATTCTTCCAGCCATGTTAGAACCCTCTTTAGGTTTTCCAAATGTTCTGTATCATCTGTGCCGGTCACAATTATGTCATCTAGATAACATTTAGTGTCTGGAATGCCTTGTAGAACTTGATCCATTGCTCTTTGCCATATGGCAGGTGCTGAGGACACACCAAATACTAATCTGTTGTATCGGTATAGTCCTTTTGGCGTGTTGATTGTAAGGTAGTGTTTGGCATTTTCCTCTACCTCCATTTGTAAGTAGGCTTGTGCAAGATCAATTTTGCTGAATTTTAGTCCACCCGCAAGAGAGACAAATTTATCCTCAATCAAAGGTAAGGGATACTTATCACACTGTAGAACTGGGTTAATGGAAACTTTAAAATCTCCACATATTCTAACCGAACCATCCTTCTTTATAATAGACACAATAGGTGTGCCCCAGTCACTGCAAGAGACTTTTGAAATTACTCCATCTTGTTCTAGAAGATCCAATTCCGCTTCAACTTTTGGACAAATACTATAAGGCACTAGACGAGCTTTGTGAAATTTGGGCTGTGCATTTTCCTCAAGGCATATATTAGCCTTGATGTGTTTTAAAGTACCCATGCCTTCTACTTCTGAGGCCTGAGTTAAAATGGCCTTTAATTGTTCCACTGGTTTGGTGTGATCAGCAGACACAGAATGCAGCATTTTAATGGATTTCCAGTAAATAGGTATTTTGTGTAACCCATAACGCAGGACCACCTGTCTCCACCACATATAAATCCAGCTGGCATTTAAAATTATTGTACTCTACCTCCACATTTAAGACTCTGAGTGGCACTATCTTCTGTCCAGTGTATGTTTTTAGTAACAGTTTTGTTTTCTGAAGAGGTGTGTCTTTAAACAACTTTTTATATTCTGGGTGTGTTATTATCGAAACAGCAGACCCTGTGTCTAATTCCATCTTAACTGGAATACCAGCTATTTTTGACAGACCGGTCACCAGTATCTGCATGATAAACATCAATACTTCCAAGTTCTGAATCAGTGCTCTCAACTAAACAAGCATTATCAACATCATGTGTATTTGTAAAAGGCTGTTTTGAAACAGGGAAGCTCCTTTTGTCACTTAGGCATACTGCTTGGATATGGCCCTTTTTATTACATTTTCTGCAGTAAGCACTCTTGAATTTACAGGTTGTAGCATTATGGAATCCTTTGCCACACCTGTAGCAGGATCTGAAATTCTGATTAGAATATCTTTTATTCTGACCTTCCCCCACTCTATGCACATCAGTTGCTGCTTTCTCTAGTGTTTCTACTTTGCTTCTGTTCTGTAATTCTAATGTGTCCTTAGCAGCAGTCTCCATTGCTACTGCAA
>CM044434.1:58209105-58225453 GCA_024363595.1 Xenopus borealis | reverse complement strand
TGGGGGGGGGCGGAGATGTGGCAGAGGCTTGATGTGGGGATGCAGTGGCGGGACAGGAAGTGGGCAGGAGGATGGGGATCAAAGTGCACTGGGCCCTCTGAAGAATTTTTTGCAAGGGGACCCAGTGCATTCTAGTTATGCCATTGTTTGTTACAGTAAAAGATTTAGACAAAATCCTCCTTTAATAACTATTTTATTAATTTCAAATTCCCTTTGTATAACATTGATTTAAGTAAAATTTTTATCCTTGGATTAGCGCAAAGGTCTGACCATAGGTCAATACTAATTCAAACTTAAAAAGAAGAAGATAAAAGTACCCCGCTTAATCACTTATATAATAGTAGTCACAGACTAGATTACACTTATAATTCTATTACCTTATAAATGATTTGAATTCATTAAAAATATGCAGTACTGAAGTTAAAAAACAATTAATTACTTCTAACTTGATAAAGTGCTTTGCCGTATAATTCATTAAATTTCTTAATTTCTAGAATCAAAATCGATTACTAATAAATTACTAAAGTGTAGTGCAGTTATTTCAGTTCATTAATTTCTAGAAACCAGGTTGTCTTATACATAGATTTATAAAGTTCAGAGCTCTAGTAACTGAAAAATAGTTTACACTTGCGTGTAGGCAAACACAGTAGAGCAAAGGTTGCAAATTAATTTTTTTCAGAAAATTAGATTTCAATCTACACATTTCCAGCATTACTCTTTGTATCTTCTATTGAATTAAACCGTGATCTCTGCACTTCAGGAAATTATTAGATCATTCAGAAGCCCTCTTCAACATAAGATTCTCTTCATACCCAAGTTTAAGAAGTTGCAGCTGGAAGAATAAAGTCTTTAGTGTATTTCAGACTTTTCAGTAATATGTTGAGTAGTATTTATGTATGTGACCACTAGTTTCTGATTGTGCTTTGTTTAATGCAAAAAACAACAGACAATAAAAAATTTGTGTATGCATGTATGTATATATATATATATATATATATATATATATATATTATTTATGGCAAGTTCCTACAGTGTGTGTGGGGGGGAGTATTTATACTAAAATCCAAACTTTTCTCATTATTTTCCTGAAACCACTTAGACGAAACTCCTGTGTAAATGTTTCCCAATAAATAAATTGTATCAATACATTTATTCAAAATAAAAGCTGCTGTGGGAAATGACTCAATAAAATTGTAAAAAAAAAAAGCCTAATTGTACAACCTTTTAAAAATTGATGTCCGAAAACTGATTATTATCCGGAAATTATTTGGATTATTGTATGAAACCCAGGACAGATTATGATATTTTTTCAACTGTAAAAGTACATGACCATGGCAAGTTTGAAATTGAGTACTTTTTTATTTGCCAGCATAGGGGTTTAAGAAATCACAAAAAAAAAAATTTTTCCTCCTAAAAATGGTGTTTTCTTCTTTAAGGGCTCTTACACAACATGCTGCATCCCACCTGCGTTTGGCACTTACTTGCGTCTGTGTGACTACAGCCCCCTTCACAATCATTAAATGCGTTTACTCCTGCGCTCCCCTGCAGCTGAATGGAAGAAAGCTCAACACAGGGGATCATAGCCAAAAACGCCTGTGTGTAAGAGCCCTAATACTCAGACCAGAAAAAATGGGACTCCCTAAGCATCAGGACAACAAAATGCTTGTAAGGAAACATGGCTTTTATGTCAATGGGCATCAACAGTTTTGTTGTTTTTCCAAAAACAACAAAAATAGCTTAAAGGCTGCAACATTACAGACCTCTGAGCAGTTAACTGTGTGTGTTTTTATACATAGACTTCTATACGTTTAGTTGTCAGACTTCTCTTTCTTTCTCTCTCAGTTAGTGATTTCTGAGAGACTGACCAGCCTGGGTTTAAGGGTTTAAGCCAATTCTCTATCCAAGCACAAATACTTTGTTCTGGACCTGTCACCCCAAAAAAATATTCAAAATCATATTTTATCACATTAGTCAAGCAAAATGAACATTAATTACACAATATAAATTATTTGGATCTTGTTTTCTTCAGTCTGGGAATTTATAATTATAGCAAACAGGCAGGAGCCATTTTGAGGACACTGTTATTAAGGCAAGCCTTGCAGCATATCAGAATCTTGTTTGTGCACCAGAATGGGCGGACCCGATGTCTAACCCCATGTCCTGGCTACACAATTAAATGGTTAAGAGAACTGGGGGAATGTGTGGAGAGCAGTGACATCTAGGAAGTGCTGAATGGAAAGTGAAAGTAATTATATTCCCCGCCTCTATGCCTAAGGCATAGAGGAGTGGCAGGCAATATTTGATTGACAGCTGAGATTTTTAAGTGAGCTTAAAACAGCTATGAATGCTTTAATAAAAATTTGAAATTGGATTTCATGTTTAATTTGAAAAGGACTTTTATAATATAGATTTTTGTGTCTGGGTGACAGGTCCACTTTATTTTAAAATGTAATGTTTTGGTCACTCCCTTGTAGGGGGGAATTCACAAAAGTGGAGAGAGCCCATTTTTGGAGTAAAAGTGGTGGTAAACTTGTAAAGCTCAGTATAACCCTTCCTTATGTGTCAGATCAATTCTAAGATAACTTGCTCTGCTTTGGTTCAGATAATCTTAATTTCACATCTCTTGTAGGTGCCCCTTTGGGAAATTATTACCATATTAATATGGATTAGCATTTATAGTCACAACACAAATTTCTGTCTAAGCCTATAGGTGTAAAATCCTAATTAACAAAACAAGTAAAACACTGATTAAACAAAAAACTCTGATGAGTAAAGTTTTCACCGCACGCTTGCATAATTTTTCTAGTTTTATCTTAATGAATGAGGTAATATTGGCAATTTGACTTATTATATCATCTAAAGGAAATATAAAGTCTCACAGTTATTATTTTAGTTTTAGCAGCAATTAGACAGTTGACCTAAGATAATAAAACATACTTCTTATAGAAATCCCTATATTATGCAAAATAGCATTTATTAAATTTAGACCCTTTTATATTGTTACATAAGTGGAATTACACAAACATGTAAGCAGACTTAGAATACCACGTTATTCTGAAAAAAAATATGTATAATTTTCCTAGGTAAAATAAAGCCCTCCCCCCAAAAAAATGTCTTTAAATATCGTGGAAAAGACAAAATCTGAAAACTGTCTGTTTAAAAGACAAATTCACAATAGTGGAGATAGAGGTTTGTGAATTTGGTGGGAAATCCAACATTTTTATCTCCACTTTTATTTTGTCTCAATATCACCACTTTTGTGAACCCACCCCCTCCCCATAGAGTTGCTTCTGCAACATAATCTCAAAAGAGACCAAGTCCAAAAGTAATTCCTAGTAGATTCTTGAACTAGAGGAAATAAAAGTTGTCCCAATGCCTTTTTACAAACCTGTTAGCTTTTACTGATTTGGCAACCCCATTGCCCTAGTCAGTGTCTGGATAATTGAAGTCACCCATAATTACCTAGTTGTGAAGCCACCTCTGTCTGTTGCTGGGCTTCATCCTTCTCAATTCTATGAGGTGGTTTGTAGCATACAACAACGATCATTTTCTTTCTAACCTTTTGCCCAGTTGAAATCTCTACCCAAAGGGTGCTCCCCATTGCCATCCATTGTAATATCTTTAGAGCATAGCTTTAATCCAGGCTTTGCATAAAGTGGAAGACATCAGTATGACAAAGATGATTACAGCATTTCAGCATATACTATTCTTTTTCTTAACAATTCCTTTGGGCTCTCTCAGTGGACTAAGTCTCTGAGTGGAACACTGCCACTATCTTGACCTAGAATTTGCCATTGTAATATTTTTCAAACACTTCCTTTCCTCTTTCTGATCAATTAAAAGCACCAAAGTGGCCATTATAAGACCATTATAAGGACCAATGAATACCAACCATACACAGAATATAAAAAAAGAGCAAGGTGCTTACTTGTGATTGGATCACTTGAAATCCTATAAAACTCTGTACAAAACACTATAAAAAATGGGAATAAAATGCTGCCAAATTCACATTCACATTAGGACCAAGGGTATAAAGCTATACAGCTTAAAGGGAAACTGTCATGGGAAAATATGTTTTTTTTGTTGTTTTTTTTAAATGCATCAGTTAATAGTGCTGCTCCAGTAGACTTTTGCACTGAAATCCATTTATCAAAAGATCAAACAGATAATTTATATTCATTTTTTAAATCTGACATGGGGCTAGCCGTTTTGTCAATTTCCCAGCTGCCCCGGTCATGTGACTTGTGCCAGCACTTTAGAAAGGAACTGCTTTCTGGCAGGCTGTTGTGTCTCTTTCTCAATGTAAATGAATAGTACGCAGTGGGACATGGGTTTTACTATTGAGTGCTGTTCTTAGATCTATCAGGCAGCTGTTATCTTGTGTTAGGGAGCTGTTATCTGGTTACTTTCCCATTGTTTTGTTGTTAGGCTGCTGGGTGGGGGGGAGGGGGTGATATCACTCCAACTTGCAGTACAGCAGTAAAAAGTGATTGAAGTTTATCAGCACAAGTCACATGATTTGGGCAGCTGCGAAATTGACAATATGTCTAGCCCCATGTTAGTTTTCAAAATTAAATATAAAAAAATCTGTTTGCTCTTTTGAGAAATGGATTTCAATGCAGAATTCTTCTGGAACAGCACTATTAACTGATGCATTTTGAAAAAACATTTCTCATGACAGGATCCCTCTTAGGATCCAAAAAGTTTCTCTCGGTCTAAGCCTAGTATAGTGTTCTTTACCCCTCATATGGGATGGAATTTGGTCCAATCGCAGTATTCTCTAAAAGTATCTCATAGCCCATATTTGGAATCCACAAGAACTTTTTGCATGTTTGTGTTGCTCTCCAACTTTTATTTACATTTGAATATGGCTCACAGGTTAAAACAACTGATCTCTCTACATAATACTAAAAGTGAATAAGGTGAACAAACCTCTTAAAGGAATTGTTCAGTATAAAAGAAAAAACTGGGTAAATAGATAGGCTGTGTATAATAAAATATGTTTTCAATATAATTAGCAAAAATGTAATGTATAAGGGCTGGAGTGAGTGTAAGTCTAACCTAACAGAACAGAACACTACTTCTTGCTTTTCAGCTCTCTTGGTTTACACTGAGTGTTTACCCTGGTTACCAGACAGTAACCAATCAGTGACTTGAGGGAGGGCCACATGGGTCATAACTGTTGCTTTTGAATCTGAGCTGAATGCTGAGGATCAATGACAAACTCACTGAACAGTTATGTCCCATGTGGCCCCCCTTCAAGTCGCTGACTAACTCAGATTTAGGGAGCTGAAAAGCAGGAAGTTGGATTCTGGCTATTATATTAGACATCCAGTCACTCCAGCCTTTATAGTTTGCATTTTTCCCTGACTAACTATATTAGAAACATTTTTTATTGTGCACAGCCTATCTATTTACCCAGTTTTTAGTTTTACCCTGAACTTTTCCTTTAACACTGTCGTTTTTCTATGACTTTTTCACTTGAATTATATAGAGGGCACTGTGCTGCACCTGCAGTAGTTTCTCTATGCTATGTCTGCTATGTCTCTCTCTCTTTCTTATACAGGGTCAGACTGGGCTGGCGGGACATCGGGAAAAAAAACGCTGGGCCCCCAGCTCCAGTGGGCCTGCCGACCCAAATCTGCACCATGGTTTACTTCCTTGCGGCAAAAAAACCCAGCAGTTTGTGCGAAGATGCTCATGTGCACGTGCATGCTAATGTGCATTACGAATGTGCGCTTGTGCGTCGGGTGGGTTGCCAGATGGGAGCTGCTGAGGCAACATCCCCTGGGGTTTGGAGGGGAGGCCCTAAGGCAGAAGCCCCAGTGGGCCTGGGGCCCCCCATTCCGACCATGCACCCTGATCTTTGGTGTTTATTACAGAAAAATTAAAGCGTGCTATTAACAAAAGCAAGGTGTGATCAGCAAAGTAACCAAAAAACTAACTACTCAGGTGACCTGCTTGTTATTACAGGAAAAAAAATGGATTGCTGCTCCCAAAACCTAAAAGATTAAAAGAAAAAAATAAATAAAAATCATCTGCCTCAACAATGTCTCTATTTTGATGCTGCTTACTAGTGTCTTTAGAAATAAAATCCATACCTGGTGACTCCAGTGATATCATCATGAGATTTTAAATAAATATGCCATTCCTTGTTACTGAAGTACTGCCTTAATTTGTATAACAGATTAGAAAGATGCAACTCAGTCAGATGCAGAGCTGTTGGCACTTAAAAAATGCACAGTAATAGTGGGCCAAACCTTCAAAAAAAGTCATCTGACAAAGTAGTTCGACCATATTGCCCTTTGAGACACAAAATTCATAATGAAGATGGATTAGTAATGTATCAAATGTATTATCCCTAGACCACATATGATTGAATGATTGCTTGTAGCACACCAAGGGATCCAGAGATCAAAAGCACAAGCTTAACTGTTCATGTACTGGCAAAATATGGGAAAACATATTGAACTAGGAGTATGCCCTAGTGATGGGTGAATCTATCCCGTTTCGCTTCGGCGGAAAATTTGCGGATTTCCAGCGAAATTCGCACCTGGCAAAAATTCGCCCATCACTAGTAAGCACCTGCAACACATGCAAAGAAATGCTGCCTAGCAATGTAAAGGAATCACTACTTACCCATGATTTACTGTACCGAACATGCCAAACTTGCTGCTGATATAGTTGACCTCTGTGTGCATTCATACATACTTTTCAAAATATCATGAGGCGCTCCAACTGTCAGACAAATCAGAACACTCAGTTATTGCACAGTTAAAGGCTATCTTTGCATGACATTGACATATTGCAGGAACTAGTTTCTGACCATGTTCCATGTACTACTTTTGATAATACCTGTGACTTTAACTTACTTTTTCAAGCCCAGGCTATCCTCAATCTATTGGCAAGGCTGAACAGCAGTCCAGACTATTAAAAAGACTTCTGCTGGCTTGATGCCTGCAGTTTCCTCCTTAGTGTTGTTTCATGAATCTGTGCATGTTCACAACCTCACGGTTTTGGCATGCGTATACTTTTATTCGGTGCGCCACTTATGAGGTCATGATGCTTGGCTTGAAATTCAAATATTTAAAGGCTCCTCAACCTTTTTAAGTCTGCCCAACATAGGTCTTTTGTCAGATAGTTTCTGTGTGTGTTTATTGTCTGATTTTCCTGTTCTTGACCTATGCCTGTCCCTGACCTCTGTGGATTCGCTGCCTGTTTTCTGATAATTCTTAAGGATTCTGATTCTGTTATGCGCTGACTGACTATTTATCAACCCCAGCCTGTTTCATCAACTTCACTTTTCTCTAACCTCATGTTATGATTCACTTGTCTGCTCATAACTTTTATCTTAAGACCTGCTAGCATCCGAGTAGCGGAGGGCTCCTACCAAAGCAAAGGTGGCTGTTATAGGCAAAAGCATGACAGGAACCTTGGCATCTTTTCTGGCTTTTGGGATACCAAACTTCACTCCTTTTCAGAGGGGAGACAGAGTAAGGATGTAAACAACACATGGCTGGCAGACAGCTATTGTACAATAGGCAAAAGGATCCCCCTACCCCCTCTGCTGTGTTACCTACCGAACCAAAAATGACACAGAGGCTTCTTATGTTGGCAAAAATCTGTGGAGGTCACATTTCTTTATTTAAACAAAATCTTAAAAGACTAGGTGCACCCTGACCACCAGCTGCGGCTCCTATCTTAGCAGAAAAACATGGACCCGCTGCCCATACCATAGCAAACAGCTATTTTAGGGAGCAGGGATCATCAGGCAGAGCGCCCTCTGCCGACCGACCAATCTGTAGCCCATCCTCCTGCTCCCCATCATGTGCAATAATGGCGCTAAACCCAGCCTCTCGCGTGACTCAGACAAGACCGTGCAGTCAAAGTCTGCTCCACACTCGTGACTTCCCAAGGGTAGGCCTGCACTTCACTGATAAACCACTGTTTTCCTGGAGCCGCTCTGCTGCCGGCATACTTGGAGCTGCAGCTGTGTCATGGGAGCACCAACATGACCTGCACAGATAAATAGTGCGCCAGAGGAAGGCGAAAAAATCAGGTGCTCTCGGCCAATCCGCAACCTGATGAAAAAATTCATTCCTGACCCCTTCAAGGCGATCAGTCCGTAGGACCCTGGAGCACCTTCTTTTCTTATATCTCTTCTTACCTGGGCTGGGAGCGTGGGAGAAAGAAAAAACAAGTAATCTGTTTGCAGGTACCGTGCTTCCCCTTAAAAAAGGCCCTTTCCCCTCTTGCCTGCCCACTGCTCAGCCCCCGTACCGCCCCTTATTTTCCCGCCAAAAAACTCCCTGCCATTGTTCTACCCCCAACCTAGAGGGGGGGGAGGCGGGGGGCTGAGCTGGACCGAAACTGCCACAATACACATCTCCACGGGGGAGGGGGCCCTGCCTAATCTCATCTCGGCCCTAGACAGGCCTCCTTCCCCAAAAGTAAGAGATGAACCCAGGTCTTACGATGAAGTGACGCCATATGGAAAACACAACAGGAGAAACAGAAGACACCTCAGGCCAGACAAAATACCTGAATAGCCAGAGGTGGGGGAGGAGTTTTAGTGTTGCAGGGATGAATTTCCCTTTAAAGCAAGAGAAGCATGGTGTCTGTGTGCAGTTTCTGTTCTGTCTAAAAGAAAGCTGCAGGCTCATTGTTGGGATGGCAAATGTAATGGTCCTCTCAGAGGGACAGTCCCTCTTCTGACAGCAAAACCCCCAGTCCTTAATTTGTACTGGAAAGTCCCTATTTTCAAATAGTTTCTAACTTAATTGGCTTTTGGCAGAGAGCCCAGAACAGCTAACAGGTGCAAATAAGATGCTTTGTAACACTTTTGAGATAAGAAAATAAGTAATTGTAACAGTTTAGGTAAGCAGAAATATTTTCAGACTTTCATAACCTGCCAAATTTTGTAAAATTAACATGGTAATTAGGGGGTGTGACCACAAAAATTGGTGTGGTCAAACAAATTTGCAGTGCAAATTTTGTCTCTCTTTTTACTTCCAAAATGTTGGGAGGTATGTGATTGGGTGAATTCGCTTCACACTGACATGCCCTGATTTTGCAGCAAAAATTGGCTATCAAACATAAAATAATTCTGATTAAGTATAAAATCAATACTTAAGACTAAATCTCCTGTAAAGGGTTAGTAAAATCGTGTTCCAATCTCAGTTTATCCTTAAAAGTTTCAGTGTCTCTGGTGTGTGGGATGCAGGTGACAAGTGACAATATGGCACAAGTGAAGAACCAAAATGAATCCTTTCACTCCATACCCTCCAGTGTGATGCATAGGTGCAAGCAAGTGCACTGCCCTGAGCCTTCAGCAAAGCGGAACGGTCACAATTAGGAATTTGTAGAACAGGCACTCAAATAAAGAGAGAGAGAGAAAGAGTGTGAGTGTGAGTGTGTTTGATTGATCCTTTATGTCAGAATCCCAGCTCCTTTCTGTGTATCTCTCCCAGTCAGAGATCCTCAGAGACTAACTAACCTACAGATTAGCCACCTGAGGCTTATCAGACCCAGCTGCTCAGTCAGTTGCACCTAACTCACATTTGCCCACTGTCAATGAGGAGTTGGTATTGCAGCTTATGCACTCTTTACATCTGCCCCCTTACCAGCAGGCCCGGACTGGCAATCTGTGGGTTCTGGCAAATGCCAGAATGTCAGCAAAAAAAGCTTGATAAAGGGGGTAACCCCGAAACGTTGCATGCTGCAATAAACACTTAGCAAGGTTTAACCTGCTTGCATTACCTGTGTGCCAGTGAATTTTTGCTGCCATTGGATCGTGAGATTGCCGTTCCCTCATATTGCTGTGCACCAGGATTATCATCGGGAGGACTAGGGTGTGCGAGTGCTAACTCGACAGTTCTAAATGCCAGAATGTGCCATAGAAATTCAGTATTTAGTGGGCTGGTGGGGGCTGTTCAGGCCTCTGTGTGGGGTGATTGGGCCTCTGTGTACCTGAAATGCCAGGGCCTATTTTGACTCTCAGTCCAGGCCTGCTTACCAGCAAATACTTACAGGGGGCACTGCTGCTATAAGGCCAGTTGAGAAAACTCACCTCAAGCTGCAGCAGCCTGCAAGTTACCAGGGGTGTCAAAAAAGCAGCTCCTGGTAATTCTAGCAGCTAAAATTCCGATTTTTAAATTGGAATTTTGGCTCTGCTAATGCAAAGAAAACAATTGTGCTTCCCACACTAGCGATGTGACCCCCCCAGGACCCACACCGGTGCTGGAAATGGTATGTACCAGGAACAAGGGTGGCAGCATCAGAAAGGCAGCCTCAGGGTGGCAAGAAGCCCTGAAATGTCCATGTGTAATTATATCTTCTCTCTGTGGCAATGCTAAAATTGTATCATGCCTTTGTTTACATATTGTGTCTATAAAAGATTCAGGCTTGCCGAACATGGTGTGGCTTGCATGGTATGTGCTTTCTTTCAGCCTCCTTTGAAGTCTGTGAAATAATTTTGTTTCACAATAATGCTTTTCCCTTTTGGAAAGAAAAATACAGAAACTCATAACATAGTTGAATATAAAATGGCCTTCCAAAATACATGTATACATTGCCACTTGTCAGCCGACCAGTCTCTTTATCCATACCTCCTAACTGTCCCGTTTTGAGAGGGACAGTCTCGCTTTTGATAGCTCAACCAGCAGTCCCGCATATGTACTGGAAAGTCCCAATTTCTCTGCACTGAACAGCCAAAAAAGATACAATGGCTGTTGGTAGAAAGCACAGAATAGATACTTTCTGTTCCCTTGGAGAAGATAGACTCCCAGCTTAAAGGGCAATTCACCTTAATTAGTAAAACTGTAATAAAACATAAAAACTACAGAAATATGTAAAAACTTTCATAACCTGGCAAATTTTGTAAAATGGGCATGGTTATTGGGGTTTGGCCACAAAAAAAGGGGGCATGGTCATAAATCTTTTGCTGTGCTCCATGCGGCAAATATTTTTGTCCCTCTTTCCGTTTCCAAAATGTCGGCTTTATCTAACGAGGAAATCTCCTCCATGAAATTATGACACCTAGATTATGAGATATAGAAATCAGAAAAGGTTTATTCGCTCAGGGAATGACACTCATGTATGACACAAGTTGTACATAAGCATTCCAAAAACAGTCCTTCCCCGATCGATACTTGGCCGAATGTCAGCCAGATCTCGATCAGACAGGTTAAAAAAACCCTGTCGGATCGTAGCCGCATCTGCAAGTGTATGCGGTGCTGCGATCCGACCGCCCGTTTCAGATGCATTATGATCTGATCGTTGGGCCCTAGGGACCACAATCGGATCAGCCCAATATCGCCCACTTCAATGTTAACATATCGGGGAGAGATCTGCTTGTTTGGTGACATCGTCAGACGAGCAGATCTCTGCGTCTATGACCACCTTAAGATGGTCTCCAAAGGCTTCAGTTCTGACCAGTCAGATGTTAATGTCCTTGTTTACTTTTGTCCAAGTTCTGTAACGATTCCTCCAGGCTGTCTGGTCTCAGATGATGATCTTGTCTGAAACATTTTGGGGGACTTGAGACATATGTGATGACAATAGTGATGATAAAATCTTAGCAAGTACATTACAAGTGTACAATCCTTATGATGTAAACAAATAGGCTGTCATTCTGTTAAACATAATTCAAATAATATATTTATATCTAATCAATCTCATTCTTATACACATGTAAAATTAAGACGGCATAACAGCCTCATGCACTACAAATGTGGAGGCTAGAATTTATACTGTACACCTCTTAATGAAGAACTATTATGCCTGGCAACATATGCATTTAATAGGCATTTGGTTGCAAGATCATTCCAGGAAAACAGCACAGAACCTTTTAATATATATTCATTTATACTAAACATTGCTAAAAAAATTATAGCTAAAAACGATATTAGTCCATGTGTACTTTTTAAAAATCATTTCTATTTTTCATAGATCACGTCCAATTCCAAACCAGGATTCACTCGATAATAATTTAAACATACATTAAAGCTTCAAATAACAATAACGTATAATGTACCCAATTACCTAGCAGTTGTAGGCTTGCTTTAGAGGTTATATTACAGTATTTGTTTTATTAATACAAGGTACCAGAATAGACATCCCAGCAAGTAGCTGGGTCACTGAAAATGTATTAGATAAAGGTGTGTTCCATTATCTGGAAACCTGTTATCCAGAAAGTTCTAAATTACAGGAAGGCCATCTCCCACAGGCTCCACTTTAATTAAATTTAAAAAATTATTTCCTTTTTCTCTTTAATAATAAAATAAGTATTTTGTTCTAGATCCCAGCTAAGATAATGAATCCTTATTAAAGGCATATCTGTAATATTGAGTTTATTTAATGTTGAAATTGTTTCTTAGTAGATTAGACTTAGTGCGGTAACACAGTAACATAGTAACATAGTAAGTTAGGCTGAAAAAAGACTCGCGTCCATCAAGTTCAACCTTTTTTTTTTTTTAATTTTAACTGCCTAACTGCTAGTTGATCCAGAGGAAGGCAAAAAAAACCCCACCCTAAGCCTCTCCAATTTGCCTCAGAGGGGAAAAAAATTCCTTCCTGACTCCAAAAAGGCAATGGGACTAGTCCCTGGATCAACTTGTATAATGAGCTATCTTCCATAACCCTGTATTCCCTTCACTTGCTAAAAAGCCACCCAACCCCTTCTTAAAGCTATCTAATGTATCAGCCTGTACAACAGTTTCAGGGAGAGAATTCCACATCTTCACAGCTCTCACTGTAAAAAACCCCTTCCGAATATTTAGGCAGAACCTCTTTTCTTCTAAACTAATGGGTGACCTCGTGTCAAAGGAAAGATCCCTTATCCAAAAAAAACCCAGGTTCCAACCATTCTGGATAATAGATCCCATTAAGGGGCCAACAGTGCAGGCAAGAAAGCAAACAAGCAAGCAACATTTAAAAAAAAGAAAAGGATGTGGCTGTGATAAAGTAATGCAATTCCCAAAAAAAAGCAGAAGTAAACCTTTTTTTACTGTTGCACAGCTGAAACACAAATGAAGAAAGGCTATATTTTTAACAGACCTATTTGGTTTATGACTGACTTAGGAGAAAAAAGAAAGTAAAAAAATGTAAGGAAACAAGTGGTCAGCAGCTGATGGTATTCACTTCAGGGTACTTAATGAGCTAAGCTCTGTGGTTGCCATAACAATCTTCAAAGATTCTAGCCAAAGTTTGGCTAATATGGTGCTATTATTCAAAAAGGAATACTATTCTCAGCTTCATAACTATATGGCTGTTATTTTGACATCTGTGGAAGCAAATGTTTTGGATAAGGTAATAAGGGATAAAATATCAATACTACCATGCACCTAATGGCATGGCCTTGCCTCACCCATTCTGCCTAGTGACATTGCCATGACATGACACTCCATGACATACACACAGTGCATAGCAAGCTAATATCCTTGGACGTGAGGATAATAGTTCTGCAAAAGGAAATTGAATCTATTATCTAGAATAAATGCCAGATTAATCCCAAGGAGAATGTAACCAGGATCAGTGAACATTGAAAGAACCACTGGTCCCAAACCTGTGGGCTATCTCTGCAGAGGAAACACAGATTGCACTAGATGAGAAGAAAAGTGCCTGAGAAAGAAAAGAAAATAGGTCTCTTTTGAGGCAAAGTCCACACCAATGTAATGAGAGGAAACCGGCAGGAGTGAGAGAACTATGTTCCATAGAAAGAGAAGAGGATAGTAACAATGAGTATCCACTTCCACTACTTACCAGCACCTGTGAAAAATGGTCTAGTAGAGGAAATAAACATAACTGTTAATATTCTACCTGCACAAGATTTATACTAAATATTTAAGATACCTATACAACGCCTAGAGTAGATTATTTTCTCTGAAATCTCTGGTCTGTACTTATGCTTGGATCATAGACCCAAACATTATGCAAGAAATCATGAGGGACAATCCCACTATCTTAGAAAGGGAACACTAGTCTAGAATTCCCCTATGTAGGGTCCTTCATGAGAATACCACATGGTAATGTTAAAGCATCTACAACGAGAAGCCCTTGTTGCACAGTAAATACCGACATGTAGTTTGGAATCCGAATGACTGGCCTTCTGGGCATAACCTGGCAAATATAACTGGATAAACCAGACAGACAAAGGGAGTACAATATCACAGCAGTATTTACATCCAATGATCCCAAATTACCTGATGTATCTGAGATGGTGCCCTGCACTTACATCCTGCAGTGTCCTCAGTTGGACACTCACCAGAGAATGATTGCTGCCACTGTGAACATACAATGCCTGCCTTTAGAAGTCTAGGTTCAATTTCCCATGACCTAGACAAACCATTTTGGATAGTATTGAATGATCTGCATGCCATCTGCAATGGATATAGCAACAGAAATACATACAGGATGCGTATCCTTTGCCAGAATACAGTCATCTTACAAAGAACCTAGAAGGGTGTGACTTGGTCAGAAAAAAACTCTTCATAGCCTGTAGATTGGAGTCTCCCAAATAGAAAGTTGAAAACTGACACATAAAAGTCTAATTCATGTAATAATACTAGAGACAACTCTTCTTTGATTGATAAATATTGGAAGCTACATCCTTATCTTTGGGTTCCAACCAGAATCATTATACATAATTTAGTAAATTTGTATTTAGCATGTATCCAAGATCTGAAAATCAATTAATCTAGGTGTGGGGAAATAGTTATCCATCTCTTGCTATAGAGGAGAACCACCCCTACTACCTATACCAAAAATGTCCCAGGCTATAGGCAGTCATGCCATAACCAGGACCTCATATACCTTGGTAGAAGCAGATTATTCGTAGGACAACTTTTTGGAAAGCACCCTGTCCTGAAGGTAACCCATAGGTTATCCGAAACCAGATAGCAAAGCTGGTCTATGGCAGTCTGAAAGAAACTCCAACTCAAGCCATAAATACATGCTTCATGAGCAAAACCATTGTCAACCATAAGGGAAAACAGAGTGTGGTTATTAACCTGGAAAACATTCTTAGTAGCTGCAAATGTAATTTTAAAAAAGTCCCTATTTCTCATACAATGCAACTGTATCTAATTTTGGCATTATATTTGTGCTTTCACATAGCAATTGTTGAAAGATTGCAATGCCTTATCGGATACATGGAATGGTGGACCTTCAGAGTAATCATCTTCTGGTGTTCCTGGTTCTCCTCTGGCTCATCTGAAAAAACAGCATCATCATGTGGCTGTGCTTCTTCTTCCTCTCATTCTACTTCATTTACAGGCTGACTTGTATTGTTAACATTTTTTTCAGTCGATGATTTACGACTTCAATATTAAGGCTTGTAGAAATACTCAATAAAGCTCTTGAATTAATGTAGTATTTACTGTTTCAATATTTAAAGTAATTGTTAAATTTAAAGAGGACACTGATGTTGTTGGCAACAATTGTTGCAAATAGGCCTTTGTGTAGGCCACATATAAGGAGACACACTGCAATAATTATGTGTGATTGCAAATGTGTTAAAAAGCATCATGATGTCTAGCTGTTGGATGATTATAAAGTGGTGTTGGGTTATTACTAACTATATGTTACACAATCCTCTCTGTTGGATTAGGAGTGTTACAGCAACATCTGTTGTCGAAGTCATAGAAGTAGTATTATTTTTGATCAAGTTGTTTTTTTGTGTTACAGCGCTAGATTGTCCTGTGGGTGGTGGTTTTTATTTTTCACAAAATCTTGAGGCTATTCCTTATGCATATGCAGAGTTTTTGCTTTAGTATGACTTTACCTTAAAAATAATTCTTGCTGTCTTTATCTCTCTCTCCTCAGTCTCCCTCTCTTTACATATCGATTAGAAGCTATATAAGTAGTGAGGGATGAATAAATTTGCCAGCCAAAACAACGTGTTTCACAGCTTGCAAATGTTTTGGCAAAACTACGGCAAAAACTTGTTGGCAGAAAAAATTTCCTGCAACAAAAATTTTTTTTTTGACTTTAATGTGTTTGGACAAAATAGTCGCACGTATGAAAATTGTTGCTCGTGTCAAAATTATTTTGACAGCCATTGACTTCAATGCATTTCGCTAATTTTTTTCCATTTCAAGAATATTTTTTCCATTTCAAGAATTTATCGGTGAAATTAAACGGGACAGATTTGCCCATCACTATTACTAGGTACATAAAGATGGATAGATTACATAGTTCGATTAGATGGATAGGTTACATGCTAAATGAAAACTTTTAATCCCAGCTTGTTCAAGAACCTACTAGGAGTAACTCTCTTTTGGATCTTGTTATAACTAATAATACTGAACTCATCTCTAGCATTTGTGTGGATGAGCATTTAGGAAATAGT
>CM044434.1:58189908-58202820 GCA_024363595.1 Xenopus borealis | reverse complement strand
TATAGCTATGGGCATATATGGTTTGTGTGAAAGAGTGTAGGGGTGTGTGTGTATGCTGGGAGGGGTTGAACTTGATGGATTTTTTTTTAACCCAGTGTAACTATGTAACATAGTTACAGAAGTTAGAGAGAGGGACAGACTCACAAAGACAGACAGACAGACAGGAAATGTCCATATAATTTCTCTCACTCTTCTATATTTTTTTTTTAAAGGGGCAACACCAAAATTTGTGTATGAGGGTCATACAGTATTTAAATGGTATGATAACTTTTTTAAACATAACTTTCTATCCAATACTCTATCCATATTTGGGTTTCTATTTCAAAACAGTGGCTGGTTGCTGGAGGCCATTTGATTCTAGCAATCAAATACATGCTAACAGTAAAAATAGGTGAGGTGATTTTATCAAAAATAGACATAGAACAAGACCAGTTGCAAAGTCAGAATGAGAAAAAAATCTTTACATCTGAACCAGTTTTAAGTATTCTATTAAAAAAAATGAACTAAAATATTTTGGTTATACAGTAGTTTAAGGTCAAAAAATTATTTGAAAACAACATACCAGGTGTTTTATAAGTGGATGGATCTTGTGTATCCATGCCACCAGGTACCCCAGATACAGTCAAAGGAGACATTTTCCTCCCATAGCAACAGTTCCCACAAGGAGAACTGAATTACCCAATATAGGCCTCTTCCAATTTTTTTTACCTGAAGGGCTTCCGACAATTTTTTGTTTGCATGTTTTTGCATGCAGAGAATCGGTAAGTAATTTTTTATTAAAAACTTAGCGATTTTAAAGATTTATCTCTATTTTAGTTTATTTTCTTTAAAAAAGAAACAAATTTAAAAAAAAAAAAAGATGTTACTGTTCCTTTAACTACAGTTCTAGATGTAGGTAGAATATTGCATGTTAAGTTGTGGTGTGATTTGAAAAAAAAAATATCAATACGGAAAGTTTCTGGCAAAAATGTCTGTAAAACCCAAAAACAGAGATAATGCAGTTAAGCCAAATTGCCCTTTTATTGAATTCACAAAATTACTTTCCTGAGGTAAAGATATTTAAATTTATCATATATTTATCACAATGAATTTGTTCTGGACCACTGTTATTACAGCTTGCCACAGTTCCTCAGAGTGACATTCCACCATTCTTTATTCATTTTTCAAATGATGAATCTCCCCTTTCACCCATTAATAAATGTGCCCCTTATTGAGAGAGAGCATTGGAATGCAATTCTCCAGTTATACTTTTGAATGCAGTGTTTTTTCCTTTGAAAGATACTGAGAATAAAAAGTCCATTAGTGCTATTGCCCTTATGTTTGTTCACTGCAGCTTTTGGGGCAGATTCACTAAAGGGCGCAGTGGCTAATGCTAGCAACTTTTTACCAGCGTTACCATCTGCAGGGACTTTGCCTATTCACTAACAGGAGCAGGCATCAATTTGCTAGCGAAAGAGACCGTCGCTAGCGTTCGTTCACACTCTATCGCCAGGCGACTTTTCCGATCGTTACTCCACAAATTCACTAAAGTGTGGATTTTACGGAACATTACCTCTTTACTGAACATAACCTTGACTTCGCCCCCTCAGACCAGGCAAAGTGGTAAAAAGAAGTTAGATCTTCCTCAGTCTTCTGTCACCTACATCATATCCTGTCTGCCAAAAATGCATTAAAGTTGAAAAAACACTGGCGACTTTATCTTTTTTTAACCGGGAATGCCTGCAAAAGTCCAAACACTTATTTTGGGTAATTGGTTTTCTCCAGACATTTTTCATAACATATGGAACATTAATTTTACAGTGGGCATAGGGCATTATATTATCTCTTCTTTATTAAGCTTCCCTGGACATTTGTAATAAAAAGTGGTAGCTTAAAGCTTTTGCACCAGCATTTATAATAAAGACCTCCATACAACTTTAAATTTCCTGCCCTGTGCAAATTGACTTAAGTGCAAGATCACTAGCGAATTGACGCTATGAACAAACGAACGCTAGCGCAACTTTGCTATGAAATGCTCACACAGCTGAAAAAACACAAGTGAAACGTCACCAGCGTTCAACGATCAGGATGAAACTTTGCATATTAGTGAATTAGCGTATTCGTAGCGCATTTGCACCTGACATAGTGGTGCGAGGGGTGCAAAGCTGACATTGGTGAAAATTCTCCCATTAATGAATCTGCCCCTTTGTCTTTTTATTGATTCCTATAAAGGTATGGGACCTCTTATCCAGGATGCTTGGAACCTTTCCAGATAATGGATATTTCTGTAAATTGGATATTCATACTTTTAAAGGGGTTGTTCACCTTTAAATTAACTTTTAGTATAATGTAGAGAGGGATATTCTGAGACAATTTGCAATTGGTTTTCATTTTTTATTGTTTGTGGTTTTATAGTTATTTAGCTTTTTATTCAGCAGCTCTCTAGTTTGCAGTGTCAGCAATTTGGTTTCTAGGGTACAAATTCCCCTAGCAACCCTGCATTGATTTGAATAAGAGTCTGGAATATGAATAGGGGATGGACTGAATAGAAAGATAAGTAATAAAAAGTGACAATAACAATACATGTGTAGCCTTACAGAGCATTTGTTTTTAGATGGGGTCAGTGACCCCCATTTGAAAGCTGCAAAGAAACAGAAGAAAATTGCAAATCATTAAAAAACTATGAAAAATAAATAATGAAGACCAATTGAAAAGTTTCTTAGAATTGGCCCTTCTACAATATACTAAAAGTTAACTTGAAGGTGAACCACCCCTTTAAGGGCATATCTACTAAAGTGAAAATTTTTATTAAAGAAATTGGAATTTCGAAGTCATTTTTGGCTACTTTTACTATCGAATAACCCAAAATTCAATTCAAATTGAAAAAATGTGAAAATTCAAATTTTTAAGTACTGTCTCTTTTAATAGCATATATACTTTTATAAAAATGGGCGTTGGTTTAGGAATCTCTCTCTTAAAAGCCACATACTGGCGGGGAGGATTTAGCCCTTGGAACCAAGGCTCAACACACTGACTACAGGTAATGCTATTATGAAGAGAAATAAAAGACTTTTTATACTATATAAACAAGTTAGAGACCCCCATATGGGGTTTACCTTGACATGGTATGGTGGCTTATCAACTTTATACAACTTTATAACTTTGTACAAAACAACCTCTGTTTTTAAACATATGCACTTGCATTTATACTGAATTACTTATGAGACAGGGGCCCAGGGAATGTGCTTTGTAAGTAGCACTTCCATTATACTTAAATATACTTTAACTTAGCCTTTAGAGTGCTCCCACAATTCCCCTTTTTTGATATTAAACAGTAAATAAACCCAATAGTCTTGTTTTGCTTCCAGTAAGGATTAATTATATCTTAGATGGGATCATGTACAAGGTACTGTTTTATAATTACAGAAAAAACGAATCTTTTTTAAAAAATTTGGATTAATTGGATAAAATGGAGCCTATGAGAGAAATCCTTTACTTCAGTTAATAATTAGTTATGAGTGGGAACTATATGCATATGGTAATTAGAACCAGTTTCAGCACCCTGCTAAGTTTGTGTTCAGGCCACCTTTTCACATTCAGAATGAGTGTAAGAGTCACTAGGTGGATGGCTTGCCCAAATATTGTCTTTGCCTTTTGTTTGTTTTTTATTGTTATTCCCAGTACTGGAACTGGGGCAGGATGCGGTGTGATGGCACCCAGCTACTATTTTTTTTTATACTAAATTGCATCCTGTCAAGCTAGGGTTCAGCAAACCAGTGCTAATTTGGGGGCTCCAAATATAATTTAAAATTTTCTGTTTTCCTGATCCTCACATGGCAGTGGTCACTCAAGGGAAATGCCAAAGCTTTAGAAATAAGTGAAGGATAATGCAAAACAATTTTTATTATATAGCCTCCAGAACTTTAAGTCTAAAATTAGCCTGGGCAGCTGAAAACGCATCAACTTTATAATGAGAGATGAAGGTGTTGACCAAGCAGCTACTTTGCAGACCTGAGCCCTAATGCTCTGGTAGAATGAGCCCTTAAAACCTCGGGACTAGCCTTCACACTTAGAGAGTATGCTCTGCTGATGCAGTCTTTAATCCATTTAGCTACGATGTTTTTGAAGCTTGTTTCCCTTTTCTGATTCCTTCTGGAAATATGAAGAGAGCTGTAGTACTTCTGAAATGTTCTGTTCTTTTCAGATAGCATTTGTGGCACCTGACCACATCCATGTTATGCCATAAGAGCTGTTCTTCATTTTGAGGATTTGGAAAAAAAGTAAGCAGGACCACCAGTTGATTAAGGTGGAAGTCTGATACCACTTTGGGTAGAAATTCATCACTCAGCTTTAACACCCTTTATCTGCCAATTTGTTTAGATATTTCTCATCCATGGAGAGAGCATGTAATTTGCTTAATCTTTTAGCTGATGTAATTGCTAGTATAAAACACTGTTTCTAAGGTGAAAGTGTTTAGAATATTTCTTCAATAGGTTCGAAAGGATCAGACATCAATATTTTTAAGACTAAAGGGAGATCCCACGGTGGTACTTTGTCTCTGTAGCTTGGTTTGAGCTTGAATTAATCTGATCACTAAGGGACGAGAAGCCCATTGTACTGAAGTTAGGGCAGGCAGAGGGCAGGCCATTTTCTTTCATGATCTGCCTTTCAATCTCCATGCCGTTAAAGGGAAACTGTTATGGGAAAACATGTTTTTTTTAAAACGCATCAGTTAATAGTGCTGCTCCAGTAGACTTCTGCACTGAAATCCATTTCTCAAAAGAGCAAACAGATTTTTTTAGATTCAGTTTTGAAATCTGACATGGGGCAAGACATTTTGTCAATTTCCCAGCTGCCCCTGGTCATGTGACTTGTGCCAGGACTTTAGTAGGGAACTGCTTTCTGGCAGGCTGTTGTTTTTCCTTCTCAATGTAACTGAATAGTACGCAGTGGGACATGGATTTTACTATTGAGTGCTGTTCTTAGATCTACCAGACAGCTGTTATCTTCTGTTGGGGAGCTGTTATCTGGTTACCTTCTCATTGTTCTTTTGTTAGGCTGCTGGGTGGGGGAAAGGGAGGGGTGATATCACTCCAACTTGCAGTACAGCAGTAAAGAGTTATTGAAGTTTATCAGAGCACAAGTCACATGACTTTGGGCAGCTGGGAAATTGACAAAATGTCTAGCCTCATGTCAGATTTCAAAATGAAATATAAAAAAAATCTGTTTGCTCTTTTGAGAAATGGATTTCAGTGCAGAATTCTTCCGGAACAGCACTATTAACTGATGCATTTTGAAAACCTTTTTTTTTCCCATGACAGGATCCCTTTAAAGATAATCTTTCCAGGTTGGGGTGCAGGAGAGGTCCTTGAGACAGTAGGTTGGGAAGTAATCTTTATCCAATTTGGTTCCCTCGAGTTTACAGTTTGTCTGAAATTGGAGGGGTTCTCACACCAGGTCAGGTCCTCCAAAGTGTTCGCACTCAAGTTTATTGTTTGTGGAGAGTTGTCTATTTTGTTCCACTGGGCTAGGAAGTCTTGTTGCAGCCTCCTTGGGTGGCCTGTGGCCCATTTGACTGCATCCATCGTGGAAACAAATTCCCCTAGTGTCTGGTTGGGACTTTTGTAGATTTACTAGGCAACCACTTGCTTCAGTACAAATTGAATGTGAACTGTTCATGCTATTGGACTTTGACTTTTCACCAGGATATTGTCTAAGTATGTGTAAATTTGGATACCTTGAAGCCTTAGGAAAGCAATCACTGGTGCTAGAACTTACGTAAAGGTTCTTGGTGTAGTAGACAGTCCCAATGGAAGGGTTCTGAATTGAAAATGTTGATTGAGAATGCAGAAACTGAGAAATTTCTGATATCTTTCAATGACAGGGATGTGTAGGTAGGCATCTGTTAAATTTATCTTCGCCATCCAGTCTCCTTGTTGGATTTCTAGCGCAATGGTTCTGATGGATTCCATCTGGAAGGTATGGACATTGAGAATTTCGCTTATCATACAAAGGTCTAGAATTGGTCGGCATTCTCCTGAATTCTTCTCCTTCAAGAAAAGGATTGAATAGATTCCTTTGAAAAGTTGGATTTTTTCTTCTCTTTAAATAATCTGTTTCTTTAACAAATTCTGAACCTTTGGAGAATTTGATTTTATGAAAAAATCTTTCTTTGGCTGATGTTTGAATTCCAGCGAGAATCCCTTTGAGGTTATGTTTTTTTTACCCATTTGTCTGATGTAGTAATTGCCCAAACAGTCGATAACCTTCCTCCTACCAACAATGGTTGGGCCTGCATACCTTCATGCTTGTCTTTTGAATGGGTGAAAGGAATTAGGTTTCTTCCAAGAGGGCTGATTGTAAAATCTTTTGCCTAGGAGTTGGCTTCCTGGAAAGACTGATTTTTCCTGGGATTTCTGAAATTTCTTTTTCCCCTTCTGTTTTGGGAGATAAATTAACTCTTCCCAGCTGAATCCTTGGAATAATGTTAAGTTTTGACCAAAAATTGCAACTGGACTTGATAAGGCAGCTTACACAGAGTATGTTTGGATAGATTGTCTGCTTGCCAGTGCTTGAGCCAAAGAGATCTTCTAGCTGCAACCGCTAACCCCATACTCTTGGCTGACCATCTGATGGCATCTAGAGATGCTTCTGCTATGTAGTCTGTAGCCAATTTTTGTAACTTTTGAAAGTCTTCCAGGATTTGATCTCTGCTGACCCTATTGGTTAAAGCGTCTTCCAGGTTGTGTAACCAAAGCTTCATGGCCATAGCAACCGAGGTAATTGCTACCGAAGGTTTGCATATTGACCCTGAAACAGTATAAACCTTCTTTAAGGTGTTATCTTGCCTTCTCTCCATGACATCTCTGAGAGAAATGCCTTGCCACTGGGAGAGGGGTTTTGCGAGCCACTCTTGTAATGGCTGCATCCACTTTAGGGGGCTCTTCAGACTAGAAAGTACTGGTTGCACATACCATCCACTTTTTATCCTAATTCTAGCACTGATTGATAACAGATAGGCCATTTTATTATTGTTCCTGCATGGATTGCTGGGCTGTCCAATATCACTTTCTCTGTGTAGTTGCTCCTGAATTCCAACTGTGTATGTGTACAGTGGGAAATTCTAGGCTAGACTCGTGTATACTTGTGCTTATTGTCTAGGTAAGATTAATTCAGGTCTTTTTTTATAGATCTTTGTAAAAAAATAAGTATATTTAGCTATGCAGCTGCATATGTGTTTTCATGTGGGAATAATACTGCATTCTGCAATAGTATCAGTAACATGTTTATTTTCATTGCAAATCTTTTCTTGCATGTGCTCGACTACTTGAGCTATTTTATTTCTTACAATCAGTACCGGAACTAGGGGTAGGCAGAGTAGGCACGTACCTAGGGCGCAAACCTTTGGGGCGCCAGGCACGTGCCTTCTCTGCCTCCTTTCTCTAGTCCGGTCCCATCTCTGCCCTGCCGCAGACAGAGAATGCATTGTTACGCGCTAGTGCGCATGTTCGCTTGACCTGTACGCGCTGCTGCGCATTTGTTTGCGCTGGTGCGCATGTGCGCCTGTTCCTACTCACACTGGTCCGGTCTCTCTCTCGTGCGTGCGCCTATTGGGCGTAGTGGCCAGCCAGGTTGTCTAGGGCACCTGGCTGGCCTGGTCCGGCACTGCTTACAATCCTCATCTTTTTTATTAATGTTATGCATTATTTCTCCCTCCAATTGAGCATGCCGAGCTCTTTTCAAAATCAGGAGTTGTATTGGTTTTTGGATTTTCTTCTAAAAATTGTCCACAAACCCAACTTTTTTGAGATTTTTGTATTTTTACTGCATGTTTCATCACTTTTTCCATTTGCATCTTTTATAATAGGATCTTTTAATAAATGACAGCGATGGTTGTACATCCACATACAGATACAAGGTTTAAAAGTTTCTGTTTACAGTACTGAAGGTATTTTTTTAAAATATTTTTATTTATAAAAACATTCATAAAGGCATACATTTTGGTACATTTTTCTTTACAATAGTGAAGATATATTGCAAAAATTCTGTTACATCCTTCAAGAGTTAAGCATTATGGTATCATTATGTCTAGACTTAGCGCATATAATGTATGTTTTACGGTGTTACAAATCAATGTAATATCTTCTGTACTGATATTGTCATTGTGTTATATTCCCTTATTTGATTATTTAACATCGCTGTAACATTTACCATTGCTACTTGTTATGCAAATAAACATACAAAATATCTTATCAAAATGGGAGAAGCCTAAATTTTTTGTAGATTTTTCTTTACAGTGATGGCGATACATACAGATATTCCGTTACAACCGGTAAATGCTAAGCATTATGGTGTCATTGTATCTAGACTTAGCACTTATAATGTATGTTTTACAATGTTACATATCAATATAATATCTTCAGTATTGACATTGCCATTGCTTTGTATAACTTTATTTAGTCATTGAACTTCTCTGTAACAATTACCATTATTGCTTACTATAGTATTTAAAATACAAAAAAAAAAAAAACAAAGAGAGAGACTATTTATCTTGTTTCATATGGTTGAATGGAGCGTACTTTATCAGTAAAGTTCTTACTCCTAAAGGGTTCATAAGGGGGGTGTATCTTTAAATCCATATCTGACCCATGGTTCCCATATTATTTGTATTGTTGATACCCAGTCCATTGCTAGTCCTGTTAGTCATTAACATATATCTATTTTTGAACATAGTATAATTAATGTTTGGGGCTTTCCAGCATTTGGCTATTGTTTGTCTTGCTGCTAGAAATATATGATTAAGTAGTTTACGCTTTATATTCGGGACTTCCTTCGGTGGTAGCCCTATCAAGGCCTCGTATGGGTTCTTACGAAGGACAGAATAGATCAATTGGTACACTCTCACCCAGAACCGAACTACTCGTGGGCATAGCCACCATACCTATTCCATAGATTCTGGGATCGTGCAACCTCGAAAGCAATGGTCATTACAAATATGGTAAATCATAGCTAATTTTACCGGTGTTAAGTACCATCTCATGAGTACCTTGTATCCTGCCTCCGTTAGAATTGTGTTTACTGAACAGTGTTTTAGGTTTGACCATGCTCTATACCATTCCTCCTCTATATTGTGCTTCCCAGGTCTTTTTTCCATTGTTTTATATATCCCAGGTTAGAGACCACCTTTGGAGGTGGAATAGATTCTTTGTAGCACCATCTTTCAAAGAAAGTTTGAGATGCCTTGTCAGGTTCTGCCTGTTTCAATTTCTCCTTAACCCAGTGAAGGAGTTGGGTAGCTCTGAAAATTTCTGTGTCTGGAAGGTCATTTGTTTCTTTTAGATATGGAACTGAGTATATTCACCAACTGAAAGAATGATCATGGATGCCAGGTAAAAACATGGGAATTCAAGTAATCGGTGCCATGGGGAGTGTGGTGAGATAAGTGCATATTTTTTAGCATTTCGATCCCAGAGTGAAAGTGTGTGTGATAGGCTGGAGCTGAAGATCTGATGTCTATCTTTCTGTGGGGTCCAAATCAGGGCTTCGGCTGTGTAAGGGCTTGTCAAAGTATTCTCCAGCTCTACCCACAGTGGGGGTTGATATTGTATGTGTAGGGTTGGAATCTGGGCTAGTTGGGAGGCTAGGAAGTATTTATAGAGATTGGGTAGTCCTAGGCCGCCTTCTAACGGTCTTCTGTAAAGTGTAGCTTTGTTTATTCTCGGGGGTCTATCTTTCCAAATAAAAGCCATTATGCATTTTTCAAACTGTTTAAGATCTGCTATTTTGATAATTATAGGTAAGAATGGTTAGTTTGGTTTAGTTGGTTATATAAAGGAGTGTACCTAATGCCTAAGATTGTGATGTGTTTTTCGCACCAATGGAAGTCAAAGTTGATTGATATTAATTTAACAACTTCTGGGGGGAGATTAATGTTTAGGGCTTCAGTTTTAGAGGGGTCCAATACTAGACCTGAAAGAGACCCAAATGTTTGTAGTGTTCAAAAAAGATATGGGAGGGAGGTAAAGGGGGCATGTGATCAGTGCTGTTACGTCATCTGCAAATAGGCTTAGGATGTGTTCATTGGGCCCTATTTTTTAACCCATGAATATTAGGATCAGACCGTATTGCTATTGCCAATGGCTCGATCATCAAGTCAAACAAGAGTGGGGAGAGAGGGCATCCCTGTCTGGTTCCACGGGCAATAGGGAAGGTGGGTGATGAGTGGGGACCAATAGTAATCCTACCTAGCGGGTTATGGTATAATGCTGCAATCCATTTGGTAAATTTATTACCAAACCCCCACTCCTGAAGGGTACGATACATATATGGCCAAGCCACAGAATCAAATGCTTTTTTGATGTCTAATTTCAAAAGCATTGATGGGATTTTAAGATTATTAGCTTGATTTGTCAGGATTGTGAGTCTGCGAATTGCGTCAGCGGCCTAACGTCCCTTCACAAAACCCACCTGATCTCTATGGATCATATGTGGAAGGATTTCGTTTAGTCTCTCAGCCAATATCCCTGCCATGATTTTCACATCAATGTTCAATTGGGTGGAAGTTTTTACAATCTGTGAGATCTGTATGGGGTTTTGGGATATAAGATATATTGGCTGTGAGAGTCTGTTGTGGCAGAGAATCTCCCAAAAGGAGTTGGTTATACATGTTAGTAAGGTGTGGGATTAATATGTGGGGAAACTTTTATTAATATATGGCCGTGAGGCCATCGGGACCCGGTGCCTTGGAAAGCTTGAGAGCTTTAATGGCCTGTTTTGACTTTACTTTCCAAAATTTCAGAGTCCATGGCAGATTTAAATGTTCATTGATTTTAGGAAGCTGAAGTTCCTTAAAAAAGGAATCGAGTTGAATTTGAGATATGGGTTTTGGAGAGTCATATAATTGTTTATAGAACAAGTGGAACTCTTGGAGGATTTTAGGTAAAACCTTTGTGGTTTGCCCTGAAGAAGTTCTTATGTTGGATATTGGTGTGTAGCCAAGTCTGTTACGTAGCCTTCTTGCGAATAATCTGCTGGGCTTGTTGGCATAGATATATAAGTGTTTTGGGTCCATTGGTTTGCTCTTTGAGCTTTAGTGGGGAGTACTGTATCTAATGCTGTCTGGGTTTTGTGTATTTGGCTTGAGAGATACTTCTCAGGGTTTTTAGTTTGGGAAATAATTAAATCCTCTAGTTCTTTAGTCAACCTATCTGTTTCTGCATTTCAGAGTTTTTTGTGGAATGCTCCTAGTTGAAGTAGGTGGCCCCTTATTACTGATTTATGGGCCTCCCATATTGTGGCTTGGGAAGCCACTGATCTGATATTATTGGTGAAATAATCGTTGAGGATTAGTGATGGGCAAACTCTCGCGATTTGCCGCTGGCAAATAAATTCGCGAAATGCCAGCGAAAATTCGCCCAAAAAAATGAGTCGCACATTGTTTTTGCCGGGACGAAAATGACGCAACGTGCATCAAAAACGTGCCGCGACTCGTTTCGCAAATTTTTCTGCCAATTCGCGAATTTCGCTGGAAATTAGAGAATTTTTCGAAACGGGGTAGATTCGCCCATCACTATTGAGGACCCCTTCCAATTCTGAGATATTCTCAGGTTTTTTAAGTAAAGTCTCATTTAGGTGCCATTTATCGTATGTTTTATGTAGTTCTAGAAATTTTACCTTGTATGAGACTGGGGAGTGATCGGACCACGGATTCTACATTATTGAGGTTTAGAGGCCAATGATTGGGAAACCCGTATGTGATCTATTCTTGTATAGAGTTTATGCTGGGCTGACTAGTGTGTGAATTGTTTGACACCTAAGTGGAGTTCTCTCCATATGTCTAGTCAACTCATGTTTCCACCCTCTCTAATTGAGGGTAGCATTGAGGAATTGATTACATTAGGATGTGTTTGTCTATCCCAAAATGTATCTATTATTGCATTAGTCACCACCCATTATCAGATGTCCTTCTGCCCAATTTGTGATAAAAGCAATTAGCTTTTCGAAAAACTTAATTTGAGCTGAGTTGGGTGCATAGTAGGTGATCAGTGTAAGCTTAGTATCGTTGAGCCACAGCTTGAGAGCCAGAAACCTTCCCTTCTTCATGCTCATCTATAATTTGGATTGGAAGACCAGCTCTAAAACAAATTGCTACCCCCTTAGTCTTGGATTTGGCATTTGCCATATATACTACTGGGTATTTCTTATGGAGAAATTTGGGATATGATGTGTTTGAAAAATTAGTTTCCTGATGGGATATGATATCTGCGTGAACTGTTGTATAGTACGAAAAGGCTTTCTTCCATTTTATTGGTGAATTCAGCCCTTGGGTATCATGTGAGATATTTAAACTCAGTGGGTTTTCATAATTAGTGCACCTTTAGATCTTACAATGCCATGGGGGATGAGCTGGCTCCCATCTGTGGCATACTGAATAGATATTGGTTATACATTGCAAGATACATTACCATTCCTAACTGATAGTCTCAAGTTCAAAATACAACATGAAAAAAACAATGCAAACAAAAATTTAGTTTGGGTTAGTATAACCATTAACATTCAATACAATTACGGGTACTATGTTGCACAACCGTGTGCAGAAAATGTAGTAAATATACTACTAAATGGGGGGTACCAGGTTGACCCACTCAGCCAGACCCCTGTGGATGGGCATTCAGGAAATGATGTTACTGATAAGAGAGAGAGGTAGTAACATAGTAACATAGTAAGTTAGGCTGAAAAAAGACTCGCGTCCATCAAGATCAACCTTTTTTTTTTTTTTAAATTTTAACTGCTTAACTGCTAGTTGAGGAAGTAAAAAAAAAACCCATCCTAAGCCTCTCCAATTTGCCTCAGAGGGGGAAAAAATTTCTTCCCGACTCCAAAAAGGCAATCGGACTAGTCCCTGGATCAACTTGTATAATGAGCTACAGTATC
>CM044434.1:58171504-58185351 GCA_024363595.1 Xenopus borealis | reverse complement strand
CTCCCAGGGTGCTCTGAGAGTCAGCCTGCTCCATACACACCAGTTCAGAACTTTCCTCCCTAGCATCTTCAGCCAAAAGGGCGAATGTGTTATTTTGGACAAGTTGTGGACCAGCCCACCTACCCTTCTGCGCCCTACTTCTTCTCCTGACTGTCACAAACCTTCCTCCCTCATTAGCCTCCACTGTCCCTTCTCCTCCCCCCACTCCACTAGCCCATGCCAGTGGTGGCTCTTTGAGCCTCCTTTCCTCCCCCTCGTTTCCTACTGCCCTCAGTGCTGCAAGTTCACCCCTTAGAGTCTGCAGCTCAGATTCCAAGATGAAAACCCACCGACATCTTTCACATGTAAATACTGCATGGAACTGCTGCTCCAACACCACATACATGTGACAAGACACACACTGAGTGATCCCAGAAAACCCACTTGCACTCATATTTACACTGGGTACTTACAGTCTCCCAAATGCAATTCCTCACAAACACCTTTTGAGTTTTAAACGCCTTAGGTTTTTAACACTGCTGAACACTTAATTCCCATGCAACACTTAGATCACGTGCAGCACTCGCTAAGCAGCTCCCACACTCGCTTGCTGTATCAGAGATAAAGGATCAAACCACAGAACACAAAGCCTGATCAGAATTTACCCATTATATTTGTCTTAAACTGTTATCTTATCTGGCTTATGATCTGTTCATGATAGCAACTTAATATGAATACTAAATATATATACCAAAATTACCATAAAATATATATAACCTGAAGAACGTCTTTTGCTTTAAGATTGTATTGTTACTCTTCACATTAGCGGAACCTTAAGTCTAATGTACTTAGTCTTTGCAGAGTTGTTATTCCGTAAATGTGATGTCACGGGTGTAGTTTTATTTTCTTTATTACGATTGCTATTACGGACTTCTGGTTTACTGAGTCAGTTTGGTGGAAAGTATATTTCTGTGAAGTCCGAGTCCAACCATTTAGAGAAGATCTCTACTTAGCCTTTATAAGAGATATATATCAAAAGAAAAGTAGAAAGGAAAAAAAAAGGAGAATCTTCCAGGGATGGGGAATTAGGAGCAAATATACTTACAGCTTTAACGTTGGGTGCTCGTCAGGTGGGAAGACTGCGGAATCCCAAAGCCATGTTACTGAAGTCACAATGGTTCAGACTGACTCAATTCCCGCTGAGACTTGTTGGGGCTTGAAGCATATCCCTTTACCCTGGACCACATTGGTGAAGCATGGCATGGAGATGGTAGTGGGGACCTTGTTGGGGTATTATGGACTGAAGATTCTGTCATTCGTAGTTTGCCTAAGAGTTTTAGGCCTACCTGATGTGTTGTAATACGGTAGGCCTGATTTATGTGTAAAGGACAGGCCAAAGAGGAATGGCCAGTGGTATCTAATTTGATAAGACTGTAAAATTTTGGTGACTGGAGCTAGCGACCTACGTTTCATGAGTGTGGCCGGGGAGATGTCGGCATAGATCTGAAATTTTATTCCTTCATGTGCTAGATTTGCGTTTTGTGAAAGTGTAGCAGTAAAATAATGTTGCGTGGTGGGTCATTGGGTCTTGTTGGTCTCAAGGCCCTATAAATCCGATCACATTCCAATCTCTCTGATGGTAGTTCTGGTAATAAGGCTGGCCGTGTATGTTTCAGGTATTCCCCTTATACTTAGGTTATTGCTGCTGGATCGATTATCCATATCTTTAATTTTGTCTATGGCCTCCCTCATTTGATCTTGTATTTCACATATGTCTCTTTCATGAGCGTCAAGGACTGTGGTAATATCGTCTATATTGTTCTCCAAGAGATCCGTACTCTGGCCCAACTCGTGTATTTGTTTGGTAATATCCGTGGTTATGGCTGTTGCCGTTGCCGCTTGTTCCTGTTGCAGCAAGTTTTTAAATTTATCTAGTAGAGCGGCTTCACGGTCTGGCTGGGAGCCTTGGTGAGATACGCTGGGTTCTTGGCTTGGCATTAACCATGATCCATCTTGTGACGACATGTTAGGAGGTGAAGGTGTTTGCTGCCTAGTCAGTAGGTCTGCGATGTTGCCGCGTGCGGGTGTGTTTCTATTTAAATGCACCTTCTGGTCTTTCTTACGCCTCTGGTATGCCATATAGTGTAAAGCTTGGTACCGAAGATCGAGATCTGCACCTCTCCCCCTTCCAGAGATTCTGACTGTGTGGGTGAGGAGCGACCTTAGGTTGCGACCATTTTGGATCGCGCCTCACTAGCGCCCCCGCATTGAAGGTATTTTTGAGCACGTTGTTGTCTAATAGAAGAATGATTTTATGCATGATAAAATGCCCCATTTGTTAAAATGATTCTTGTATTATCATAAGGCTACATTCACATTGGGTTAGAGAAACACGGGGTGAGAACCAGCCCCTATGTTCAAATCAACAATCTTCTTTGCATGCATCCAAAAGCACAGTGTCAGCCAGAGTGCAGATTTCAGAATTAAAATGAATGTGCCTGTACCTGCTTGCAGGTGAGGTGTTTCAAGTACCTGGAGCCCATTCCAAAGTTTTCAGTGTGTCTGGGATGAAGTGGCACAAAAAAAATTTGCACGTGTGCACCAGGGAAAGCAGCATCAAAATAATCTAAAACATTGCTTAGTAACTATTCCTAGCAAGAAACTATTTGGGTGTACAGTGCAGGGGTAAATGAGTAATCCAAGGGAAAAAAAACTGGCACTTAAAGTCATCACCATGAGGACTATGTTTAGGGATGATAATGGGCTAAATTCAATTTGATGAGAAAATTAAATTCCACAGTTTATCATAGAGCCAGATGCTATTCAAAGAGAAAAAAAGAACCTTATCTCATGAAAACATAATTTAATATATATATATATACATACTTCTACTATTAATAGCTACCCTATGGCCTCCTAAAATACAGTGTATAGGAATAAGTATAAAAAGAAAATTAATCAACTGCCCCGTCATGCAATCCATACAGACATGTGTCAGAAATAGTAATAAATAGTAAGAGTTCAGAGTTGCATCTACAGCCTATAGACAGTAATTGTACTTTGGTAAAAAAGATTCAGTTAATATAAAAAAGCAAGGAATTCTATGCTTGGCTCTTGCACAGTACAAGCTTGTGCTCTGAAAAACAACTGCAAAGTGAAAGTAATTACTGGAAAATATGATGGGACAAAGTGCACTTTATTGGTGTCTCTAAAACAAAGCTGAATGATGTCTAGATGTCTGTTAATGCCTGTGAATATACATATATATATATATATATATCTCAAACTATACACTGGCACTCACCAAAGATCCATCAAATTCCGGGTGCTCCTCATTAAGATATGCAACAGGAAACAATACAATGTGAATTTTATTGAAGCATTGGTGGAGCTTGTAAAACTTCAATAAAATTCACATTGTATTGTATTCGTGAGTGTTCCTGATGTTTCCTGTTATGTATATATATATATATATATATATATATATATATATATTTATTTTTTTTATTTATTTTTTTCTTTGCTTTCTGTTTTTTATTCCTTAATATTTTCCAAAATGTAAACTTTGTTGTTGTCTCTTGTGTTTCAATCTGGCAGCTCTGTAACAGAGACGCAGATTCAGAACTGTTACAATATGATACATTTAGTTGATACATTTCTCAGCAACATCTATAGAATATATAGCAAGTATTGTATCAATTATCGGCAGCTGCCTTTAATGAAACTCAGGGATTCTGCTCAGCAGGGACAAAGATAAGAATTGTATCAACTAAATGTATAATGTATAACAGTTTACAGAACAAGCCAAAACTGCTTTAAAGGAAAAGTAAATGTTTTTCTTTTTCTATCTGTAAATTTGCT
Organism: Xenopus borealis; assembly: GCA_024363595.1. NCBI lineage: Eukaryota > Metazoa > Chordata > Amphibia > Anura > Pipidae > Xenopus > Xenopus borealis. The sequence continues at coordinate 58,181,511 of CM044434.1, read as the reverse complement.
CTAAACAGCCCCCCAGATTAAAGTACCTTAGTCCCTGCTGCAAGTCTGCTCTGGTTTCTGTGTTATCAGCAGCTTGTTTCCCCTTCTTCCTGGTGCAGAGTGAAGCCCCGCCCCTTAGTTTACTGAGCAGTCCATTTGCTGCTGTTACACAATAGAGAGGAAGAGGGAGCCAGTGTGTGCATTAGTAAGCTAGTTTCCCCAAGCATCACAAACATTTCTTGCATAAGGCTCTGAACATTCACTGTAATGAACAACTCCCAGAACAGCCATTCTGATTCTAAATAAAATCCCCACTTGCCATTCTAACTGATAATAAATCAGTTCCCCCAGGCTCATCAACAATCACTAGCACAACCACCATAGTTAATCTATGTCAGTATGCAGAAATGGAAAATAGCTTTGTACATAAATTGATCAGTAAAGGGACACATGAATGAGTTAATCAAACTCAGTAAAAAATCAGCTTTATTCTTTACATAACCAGACATAATCAGGCATATCAATCAATAGCATTATAAAATGTGTTATAAATTGAGAAAGGGCTGTTACTTTACCTACAGTACATCAGCAGTGTCAGAGAAATATTCCTCTCAGTGCTGCTGTGATATGGAATGAACCAGAAGGAGCAGAGAGTGCACATGAGGAGAAAAAAAAAAAAGTGCTGCACACACTGGTCTCTGCTCTGTCACAGCAGCAAATGATCTCCAGGACTAGTCACAGAGATAAGGTCAGCTCAGTAAGCTATGGGGCGGGGCTTCACTCTGCACCAGGAAGAAGGGGAAACAAGCTGCTGATAACACAGAAACCAGAGCAGACTTGCAGCAGGGACTAAGGTACATTAATCTGGGGGGCTGTTTAGAGCAAATTTACAGATAGAAAAAAAAAACGTTTATTTGTTCTTTAAAAAGACATAAGAAAGGGAAAAATTAAACTTTTAACTTCAATATAAGAATATTCGTCACAAATAAATAATTGAATGTAATTGAAAAAAAGTCTTTTTTCTGGTGAACTATCTGAGAACAACTGAAAAAAGTGTTGGAAGGTGATCAACTCCTTTAAGACATTAGCGTTTCAAATTACAGAAAGGATCTTATCTAGAAAACACCAGGTCCAAAGTATTTTTGATAACCGATCCCATGATGCTAACTATATAATGGTTTACAATGGGTTTGCACAAAAACTAAGCTGTATAACAAGTCAAATACGTGTTTCTCCTCTCGCGTTTATGTTCTGATACATTATAGGAAAGAGTGGACGTGTTAATTATGAACAGTAATAATAAGCAAATATAAAAAGCAAATGAGGAAACAGAAAAAATGGCCTGTTTAGAAAATAAAGGCATGGCATGAAAGAATGTGGTGAAAACTTTATAACTGTGTTCTCTCTGAAAATCTTCATCTTTAATAGAGCAGTGACCATGTCTGAGCAATGGATTGTGTCTCCCCTCCCATGGGATATAAGTGGTGCATGGCAGGAGCTGTAATAAAAGGTATAGTATACTACCCACTGGCGTAACTACTCACTGTTGGGCCCTGGTGCAGGATTGGTTTTCCTAGCCTCTCCGGCGGGCCCAGAGAGGTAGCGGGCCCTGGTGCAATTGCACCCCCTGCTCCCCTGTTCGTTATGCCACTGATACTACCTTTTCAACACAAATTCTGTTACTAGGGATTAAGCTGAACTTTCTTATACCCTATTGTTTTAATTAATTACATCTATGATTCTTGTTAATTCTTGAGATAAACAGGTCACAAATATAGCTGAAGCTACTCCATGGATTATTAATTTAATTATTAATTTAACATTCATTAAATTATATATATATGTTGTAGTAGGCAACTTTGTAGAGATTTGTATTGCATTTTATTTTTGCCTTTACATCCCCTTTACTGTTTCCAGCTCCAGCTGCAGGGACAAAGATCATGGAGCCAGATTTAAAGAGATAAACTGGCATTCTATTTGGAGGATTATTTTGCAGCAGCCACTGGTTCTGCAGAGTTGGAGAACGTTTGTATTGAACAATACAAAAACTATAAAATCCACATTAGATTACATGACAACAGAGGACCCAGTACAGTCTGTATATTCTGATTATTAATCAGTCTTGCTGTATTGGCTTCTGGCAGATATCATTTGACTTGTGCTGTCAAGTAATGTGCACAGTGACACCCACAGGCCATTTGTATAAACACCACAAATACCACTTTACAGGAGCTCCCTATAGATCTGCTATGTTTTCTGTTTGTGTTTTAAATGAGGGGTGGGAGTGTCCAGTCACTGCCAGAAGCACAGTAGGATGATTCCTAAGCAGCCCAGACCTCACTGAGCATGTGCACAGTCTTGGTCTTGCAAAGATGTTTAACAAAGTTACAAGATGACAGCCCCCTGTGGCCAACTTTGAAAGCATAAATCGTTTGTTTGATACGACTTTGTGATGCAGTAAGTTCATGTTAATGTTTAGTATACAAAATTCTGCATTTCAAGCCTTATTCTATTTTAGACTTTCCTTGTCCTTTAAAGTCACTGACTAACTCAGTTAGAGAGCTGAAAAGCAGGAAGTTGTGTTCTGTTCTGTTAGACATCCACTCACTCCAAGCTTTACATATTACATTTTTGGCTAACAATATTAGAAACATTTTTTATTTTGCACAGCCTATCTATCTATCAGTTTTTATTTTTACACTGAATTGTTCCTTTAAAGTGGACACGTCACTCAGACACAAAAATCTGTATAATAAAAGTCCTTTTCAAATTAAACATGAAATCCAAGTTCAATTTTTTATTGAAGCATTCATAGCTGTTTTAAGCTCATTTAAAAATATCAGCTGTCAATCAAATATTGTATGCCACACCTCTATGCCTTAGGCATAGAGGCGGGGCAAATAATTACTTTCCCTTTCCATTCAGCACTTCCTAGATGCCACTGCTCCCTAAACATTCCCCCAGTTCTCTTAACCATTTAATTGTGTAGCCAGGACATAAAGATAGACATCGGGTCCCCTATTCCGGTGCACAAACAAGATTCTGCGATGATGCAAGGCTTGCCTTAATAACAGTGTCCACAAAATGGCTCCTACCTGCTTTTTATAATTATGAATTCTCAGACTGAAGGAAACAAGATTAAAATAATGTATATAGTGTAATTAATGTTCATTTTGCTTGACTAATGTGATGAAATAGGATTTTGAATATTTTTTTGGGGTGACAGGTCCACTTTAACTGGTACCGGCCAATTAACCCTTATTGTTTTGCCCTAAGCAAAACCCTCTTCTGCCCCTGATCAAGAGTCAAAGGTATTTATTTGCCAAGAGGAATTTTGCGAGGTTGAAGCTGGCAAAATACTATTAATAAATAGAACAGCCACTTTTGCATGTCATTACCTACATAATATTATCCATGCTAATATTCCACATCATTTTCTTATGGCATACATTAACCCATAGCAACCAATCCGCAGAAGTTACTGGTCACATGTTTAAAAGCAAATATCTTATTGGTATCTACTGTATGAGTTATTGCTACTGTGCAAACTTAGTGCCTTTTATTTCATATGATTATTGCTCTTTATTATTGAACTTTGTATTAAAGTGGATGTTAGCCTCTTAAAATGTATGTGTTGTAGAACTTATTCGGCTAATCAAATAAGGAGATGAAAAGAGACATAGTAACTAAAAACTCATCTAATCTTGTATGCAATAATGAATAATATATGGTGCTAGTTTTACTTTGGGCTAAAAATTTATATCTTTAAAAATGACTGTTGTGTTTTGGTAGCTGAGGATGAGCAGGGTGCTTTATTAGCAGGTTCACAACAGCAGTTACTTGAACTCTATCACTCTCAAGCTGTACAGAAAGTACTGTGTATCTGCATAGTACAAGTAATGTGCACAGTGACACCCACAGGCCATTTGTATAAACACCACAAATACCACTTTACAGGAGCTCTCTATAGATTTGCTATGTTTTCTGTTTGTGTTTCAAATGAGGGGTGGGAGTGTCAAGTCACTGCCAGAAGCACAGTAAGAGGGAGAGATCAATCACATCCCTGCAAAGACAGGATTAAGTCCCTGTCAGTAGTGATGTCCCGCGATTCGCTTCGCCTAGAGATTTGCGAATTTCTGGAGAAATTCGCGAATCGGCGAAAAATTCGCGAAACGAGTCGCGGGACGATTTTGTCGCGCGTCGCGTCGTTTTCGTCGCGCGTCGCGTCGTTTTCGCGACTGACGCGTGACAAGTAGTGATTTGCAAATTTATTCGCCAGTGGCGAATCGCGGGAATTCGCCGCGAATTCGACCTAGGCGAATAAATTCACCCATCACTACCTGTCAGGTCAGTCTATCTGCCGATTAGCTCCCAGCCTACGGTGCAGTGTGCCGAGTACCCCCCTACACAACCTGGGAAAAGAGGCAGCAACATTTTTCAGTAAATCTGCCCGAGGCAAATTCCTTATATATTTATTATATATTTTATATTCTTGTATTTCAAACAATGGGCCAGATTCAGTTCAGTGAGAAAACTCCTGGACTACATTCAGTTTGGGATGCAATTTAGAAAACTTATCTCACTGTTTATTAAGTGAAAACTCTATGGGAAAAACTAGAAGTCATAGGAGAAAATGTTTTTTTCTGAAATGAAATCTTGTTCATGAGCTAGATTAGATTAACTATCTTTACATTAACTAGGTGTTAAGGTTTTGCCTAGGGGACCTGTTTAAAACATAACTGAAACCTACAAAAATGACTAGATATTCTGCATTATTTGTACTGGATGTAACCTGTAGGTTCAAATTTCAATAGTCCTATATAACATTAATGATCTGAGTATTCAAGTTTGTTCACAGTAGCTCCCCATCTTGTTGAGCCATGTTTTGATTGTCAGTAAAACTACTTATGCTCAGTATGCTTTTGAGAAGCAAAGCTTTGGGGATCTTGGAAAAGATTAAAACATTAGCAGATATTACATTTATGGGACAGATTTAATTTCATGAGAAAAGCTTATGGAATGGTGTTGGCACTCCTAGCTCTCTACGTGATTTTTTTTTTTGCAACTGTATTTTGTAAAAGTGAAGAAGTCAGAAACTCCTAGCACTATCACCTTGTGGCAAGTCCGTTTTTCAAATGTCCATAGGTCTGAGTACTGACCAGTAAAGCCTAAAACCTAATAACATAGAAGAGCTCTAATACTTAAAGGTGTGCAGTCCAGAAATATTATGGTCAATTATTGCAATAAATAAAAAGAATAGCATTAATCGTCACACATACAAACAGGAGAGCATACATAATGGGATAATATAACCCCGTTTTAACATTTGTCCAATCAATAGCGCTTGTGCTGAAGATACGAGTCAGAGTCAATTCAGTGAGAAAAGGTTTTTTCATGGTTTATGAGGTGAACACCCATGGCCAAGATTAAAGTAGAAAACTTCTGCATCTTTAATAAGAATATCAGTAATAATATTAATATTTTGAAGAATAAATTAGCTGTAATATCATGTTATGCCTTCTAAGATATTTATATAAGAAAATATCCCAGGTAATCCAGATTATAATTCGGGACAAACCTTAACATTTAATTCAAAACAGCCCACTCAGCCTCAGTCAAAATAGAGGTGAAAATATTAGCACAAAGCATGGTAACCAATCCTTCCATTGTAAAGGAAGTCTATTGTGTTGCTTTTAGTCCACATGCTGTTACAGGCAACTTCTCCTGTATCTTTTGCTTCGAGTTTACAAACAACAATTTGAATTGTATACTCCATTTTAAACCAGCTTCAAACACCCAAAAACTCTCAAAATTTGTGAAGATTATAAACATCTTCAAATGGTGAAAGGGAAAGCTGCCAGGGACTCAGGGAGGGGGGCCAGAGGCAGCAGCCCTGGGCCCCCCATCTGATGCTGAATAAACATAATTTTTATTTTTTAATGCTATAATTAACTTTCATCATATGTCTGGAATGTATGCCTTAGCTGCATGATTGGAGTTTACAGTACCCCTAATTTAGGCCCTACTGGGCAGTTCCCATTTACCAATGGCCATTTGAATAATAGACTTTTCTCTTGGAAGTTGGAATAAGAAATGTCCTCACATGTTGTGTGATAAATAAATAACATAAATAGCACTTTTGGAGTACATGTCTGCTGTGAACTTCATCTACTTTGTGTGTTTTCTTAAAGGAACAGTAACACCAAAAAAATGACAGTGTTTTAAGTAAATAAAATATCATGTAGTGTTGCCCTGCACTGTTAAAATTGATCTGTTTGCTTCAGAAACACTACTACAGTTCATATAAACAAGCTGCTAAGTAGCAATGGCAGAAATTGAAAAACGGCTATATGGCACAGGATAAGTAATGGATACATGGCTACACAACATCTTATTTATATAAACCATAGTAGTGCTTCTGAAGCAAACACTGCAGTTTTCCCAGTGCAGGGCAACACTGCATTATATTTTTATTACTTTAAAACAATTTCATTTTTTGATGTTACTGGTCCTTTAATTAAGGGACTCTACCATCACAACATTACCAGGCAGAGCTTTGTACGTCTTCACTGCCCTCATGGTGAGGAACATTTAAAGATACAGATGAAAATGACTTCCTTTATAAAGGGGTGGCAGCTTATCCTTTGTTCTTCTCTGTATGAACAGTGTATTTGTAATTATAATGTCCCCTCCCATGTGTGTCTTGTGCAGAGGAAACAAACTCAAGTTTGATACTCTCCTCACAATTTATTTCTCTCCTGTGACTGGCTCCACAACTGAACTGCATACTCAATGTGGTCTTATGGGAATATTATGATTTAATCCCTTCAATCAATGCAACTCTTCTATAAATAAGCAAGTACCTTGTTAGAAGACACTGCCTATAGTTGTATGATCTTTTATCCTCTATAACAGTGCTGTCCAACTTGAATCCTGCCCTCCGCTTATGTAGCCCTCTATTAAAGTCTATCTACTGTAACTGCTTATCTTTGTGTTAGTTTTAAAATGTATCAGACTCAGAACTGAGATGAACGTTCCCTTACACTGTTCACACATCAGATTCAGGCTGTAAAAGACCTGCATTATTATTCACACATGTAATCATCTGTATTGTTCATATCTGTAAAGACCTGCATCGATCACACCTCAGTGCCCACATTTTTCTACACTGTGTCATTGTACATAATATAGAATATAATGTTCATTTAATGTGGTCACACCCCTATCTCCTGCTCTGCCTACATGTGCCATACTCTATATGCCCTATTCTGGCTGTATGTGCAATACCTTGCCTGCTCTTCTATATCAGTGTTTGCCATCAGGCCCGGACTGGCAAACTGTGGGTTCTTGCAAATGCCAGTGGGGCTCTTGAAAGATGCCATAGAAGATCACTATTTAGTGGGCTGGTGGGGGCTGTCTGGGCCTTTGTGTGCCTGGAATACCAGGGCCTATTTTGACTCCCAGTCCATACCTGTGTGTGTGTCATATTCTGCCTGCCCTATACTGCCTATGTGTGCCATACTCTGCCTCTGTGTGCCATACCATGTAATATTTGCAGGAGGTTAATGTGGGTGTTTGTTAACAATACATGTTAGGATGCCCTCAAGGTGTTATGGATTTAAAGGAGAACTAGACCCTAGAAGTGAATATTATAAAAAATGCAGCCATGATCCATGGCTTCAAACAATCTCAGGGGGTCACCATCTTGGAAGGTGTCTGTGACACTCACATGCTCAGTAGCTGTTGAGAAGCTAAGTGTAGGTGGTTGCCACAAATTATCAAATAGAAAATGAGGTTTGACTGTAATATAAAAATGACAAACAAAAGTCCAATCAGGGGGATTAAAAAAAATGCCCCTTTCCTCCATTGGACACGGCAACAATCCTTGCAATATGCATAAAATCATGAGGCCACTTTGTGAGTAGATCCAGTTGTTATATAACACCCCAGAAGGAAGCATGCCACACTATATACTTTATTCTTTATTTAGGTACCGGGAAATTCATGTATCAATCAAGAGCGCACCAATATCTGAAACCCTTTGATATAAGCTGATGCTACAGGGCTGATAAATTCTGATGATAATTGTGCTGGTTTCTGAGCTGCAATGTACTTATTATCTATATTAATTACTTACCATCTTTAAATTGTGGCCTTTATAATCTATGGGGAAGTAATTTTTGGGTACTTCGACTATGGAATAGGCCAAAATTTGATTCAAATTGAAAAAAATTTGATTCGATTTTAAAATTCTACCATTCTAAAATCAAAGTAACGTCTCTTTAAAAAATTCAAATTTGATCCTTCCCCACCTTAAACCTGCCAAATTGCTATTTTGGGGGACCTCCTATAACCTTTAAGGAGTGTTTTTGAAATTTTTGAAAATTGGTTTAATAATTCGAATTGACTTCTATAGGGCCTCAGCATCTTTTAACAGGTGGATTTTTGTGTTTTTTAAACTTAAAGGGATACTGACATGGGAAAACATGTTTTAAAACACATCAGTTAATAGTGCTGCTCCAGCAAAATTCTGGTTTGAAATCCATTTTCAAAAGAGCAAACAGATTTTGTTATATTTAATTTTAAAATCTGACATGGGGCTAGACACATTGTCCGTTTCCCAGCTGTACCCAGTCATGTGACTTGTGCTCTGATAAACTTTAGTTACTCTTTACTGCTGTACTCCAAGTTGAAGTGATATCACCCCCTCCCTTTCCACCCCAACAGCCTAACAAGACAACAATTGGAAGGTAACCTGATAGCAGCTCCCTAACACAGGATAACAGCTCCTCATACTGAGAGGTTGTGTGTTTGGTGAACTGTGAGCAGAATGATAATCCACAGGCCCCTGTGGTCTGGGGGTATTTAGTCGGCAAATGCCTCTCCCTTTTCCCCTACATTTCTTTATTTTTTCTTTATTTTTCTTTTTGATTGGACCTCTTTCCTGAAAATGGGAAAAAAATGGCCAGAGGAAAAGCTGGAAAGCTAATGCCAGTAGAGAGGGATTCCTCACCAAGAAGAAGTGGAAGAAATGGCTGAGAGTCAACCGATCGCGGATCCAGAAGCAGGAGTAGCTGAGGGGAGCTGTGGCACTGCTGCAAAAGATCCAAACCTGGAAATGAAGTTTCATCAGCGAATGGTGAGCAAAAATCGCGAGACTTCGGGAAACTGACAATATGTCTAGCCCCATGTCAGATTTCAAAATTGAATATTAAAAAAACCTGTTTGCTCTTTTGAGAATAGATTTCAGTGCAAAAGTCTGCTGAAGTAGCACTATTAACTGATGTGTTTTGAAAAAAAACTTGTTTTCCCATGAAAGTATACCTTTAATAAATCTCTAAGTTTTAGAGCTCTTGAGAAATATAGGAAAATCATGAAGTTTTAGAGTTTTGTGAAAAAAGCAAAATTCAAATGTTAGTAAATAGGCTCCATTTTGTGTCGGTTGCAATTATGTTGTTGCATTTATTAACACTGAACCTCATTTTTTTTGCTTCACAAAAAAGAAAGCCATTATCTGTGAACAAAAAAATGTGTCACACGAAACTAGGATTCACTCAGGGGGGTAGCTACAGAAGAAGCAGATCCTACAGTTGCAGGGGGGCCTGGAGGTATAGTGGTCCCAAGGTGGTCCTAATTAATGAACAGTTTAAATAATTATTGGTAGAGCAGGACAACCTCTGGATTTATTGGCGGCCCTAAAATTAATTTTCTGTGGGGCTCAGTAACATCAAGGTATGCCACAGAATTCACATTTGGTTCAGCAGAATGTTTTAAGCGCTGGTGAAAACTATTGAAATCTTTTTTCCACTGGCAGTTGCGGTCGCTAAACAAGAAGCTGCTTTAAATTTGTGGAAATAAAAAATTGTTGGTGTAAAGGAATACATTTTCTCAAATATTTAAACATTTGCTGAATCCAAAGTTTGCACACTAATCTAAATTGTTGGTGATCCTGGGCTAAAATCATATGTGTGTGAAAACCTATTTGCCCCCTTCCTGATTTCTTATTCTTTTGCATGTTTGTCACACAA
>CM044434.1:58106215-58147331 GCA_024363595.1 Xenopus borealis | reverse complement strand
ACTCATATTGTTTTATGACAAGTTGTAACAATTTTATTTTTGTTTACTAAATGCTGGCATCATACGTTGTACCAACGTGCAATAATAATTGACTTATGTTCAACTTCAATTGTCTGCGATAACCTGTCAAAACTTTGATATGTATGTATTGCATTCGCTTGTGAAACAAAAAAATATTGAAGAAAAAAAAAAAAGTAATTCTACAAGTTTTAGATGGCAAATGGTCGAATTTTAATTTTTAAAGAGAACGTACATGATACATTTCGAAATTCACATTTTTCTAATTTTTTGCAAATTCAAATCGAATTTGGACCATTCCCTAGTCGAAGTACACAAAAATAACTCGAAATTAAAAAAATTTTTAATTCGAATTTTCATTTTGACCCTTGATAAATCTGCCCCTTATTGATGTGTATTTTTGGCCTACTTTGCCTAAACCTTAATAGTGTTGGACTACAGCTAGGGTTGCCACCTAGCTGGCCTTCCTATATATTTTCCTTCTTTTCCTATAAATAACATTGGGATCGGCCATCGAAAATACCGGGCAGGCCGGTAAAATACCGGCCAGGTGGCAACCCTAACTACAGCTCACAGCACTAGAGCATGCTGTAATCTTTATTAATAATAACCTCCGATCATAAGTTAAAGTACACTGGAAACTAAATAATATTTACATTCATCAGATAGCTTTTCTTATGACTTCCGAAACCTTGAATGGCAGGAGTCCAGCAACATTTTTATATGTTATTATTGTAAAAAAAAAAAAAAACTTGAATGCCTTCCTTCAACCCACGCCCAACCTTGTTGCTAGGTTTCCATCTGATTTAGATCAGGTCTCTTGCTACAGACATGACTAAGCAAAAGAAGCAGTTGCAGAAAGAGAAGTGGCGAATTTCATACAGGGCCTTTTTTGTTGAACAAAGTTATACTGGTACTTAAAGGGAACCATCCCCCTTTTGACAGGAGTTCATTCAGTTAGATACATACATATTATCTGAACTTCCAGAAATATATCTATATGTATTTTATTTGCACACATACCTACTTGATTCCACAGAAAACCACAATAATCTGCATGTTTACCAGTACCCCCACCCCTCCAGACTCTCAGTGTAATGCAGCCCCACTCTAGAGTTGCCACTTGGCCAGTATTTTACCGGCCTGGCCGGTATTTTTGATGGCTGATCCCAATGTTATTAATAGGGAAAAAAAGAAATCTATAGGAAGGCCAGTATTTTTTTCAAGAAAAGGTGGCAACCGTGAAAAAATCGGAAAGTTTCCCTAAAAATTTGTGAAAATCTGACTTATACATGGGAGATTTGCAAATTCACTGTAAATTCATGCCAGGCAAATTTATTCACCCATCACTACTAAGGAATAATACTGTGTGTGTTGGAGATAGCTAAATCCAAACACGTACCTCCACTGCCTTCTCTAACTTTGACCCAGAGAATCAGGATCTACAGGAAATTGGCTCATTAGCGGGAAAACTTGGCATCAGGAGAGCTGGGAACATTACGGAGTGGATCCACCTAAACCAAGGCTGATTATACCTATTGCAAAAAAAAGTCCAAATGTTTAATAAATAGTTGCATTGTTACCATTACCATTATAATACTGACTGCTAGACCTGCTACATACATTCCATGCTTTTTACATTCTTCCAATGGGTAGGATATTTAGTCACTGCTTAGCTATTATACATTGTATAATCAAGGGCATGAGGTGAACCCAAGGTTATGGGAGTACCAGACTGAAATTCATCTTAGTTGAAACCCCTGTGTTTTAGCTGTATATAGATGTGGATTCCTGATGCATACAGTATATCATAAGCAATGGCATATTTAATCTCACCTTATAAATGACATCTTTATTACCCAGACATTGTGGTTTATGTAATATACCATTGCAGGAAAGGTCTCTAAACAGTTGTCCATTATAGTTGTCTTTGGATCAGGATAAGAATTAGAATAAGGCCATAGGAATTAGAATAAGGTCTTTATATTTCTATAATGGATGTGGTTAAGGAGAGTATATACTGTAGTGGATTGATATACTGTAGTGGCTTATTTCAAAGTGTAGAACAAGTTTAAATTGTAAAACACAGGCCCACAGCTCGGTGTTGTTTGTACTTTATTCCCTGACCTCCAAGTTGTTGTTGCAGGTTTTTTGCATCAGAGCTAATTACAACCCTGTGTCTTGAGAACGATAGCATTTTAAAACAGTGCTTATGCTATAATATAAAGTTCTCAAAAGATAAGGCTGTGCAAGGTCAGGTTTCTAAGGGAAGAGACCCCAACAATTATGCACAATGGTGCTCTAATTTAAAAAAAAAAAAAAAAAAAAACTTTAGCTGGAAAGTGTTAGAACCACATGGGCAATAAATAAGATGAAACACTTTATGGTGTATATTTATTATAGGGTGAAATTAGAGCTTGCCACAGGGAAACTTTACTCTCTCTAATTTCATAGGGTTGTCATTGGCAAGCTCTAATTTCTTTGAGGTTTTAAGAGGCGTATTTAAGAGGGTAAAGTCTCCCTTTCACCCATATATCAGTCTTTTATAAAGTCCCACAGGGAGCGGAGGAATTTCACTGTAGCAAGTTCTAATTTCACACTTTGATATATCTGCCCCATGTTCTGTTATCTACAGTACATAAAAATAACTGCACACCTGGACACAGCTTTGAAGCCAAAATAGGCCAGTAGCAAAGATTGAGGGCAGAGACACACGCTGTGATTCGGGGAGATTAGTTGCCCAGTGAATAATCTCGTCCCAACTGCCTCCCCTGCCTTCCCTCTGGCTAGAATGAAAATCGCTGGTGGGATGGCACTCGTAGTGCTTCGTTTTCTGAAGTTACCCTGAAGCTACCTTACAAGGAAACTCTGGACGACTTCAGAAAACGAAGTGTTCCGAGTGCCATCCCGCCTGCAATTTTCACTCTAGCCTGCGGGAAGGCAGGGGAAGATGTTCGGGGGATTATTTACCTCGAAAAAGAGGAGATTTGTGGTCGGGCAACTAAAACCCATACACAGAATCTCATATTTCAAGTATAAAATCCTTTATACAGAAACCCATTATCCAAAAAGCTCCAAATTACAGGAAGGCCACCTCCCATAGAGTAAATTTTAACCAAAATATTGTACTTTTTAAAAAACTGATTTTCTCATTCTCTGTAACAATAAAGCTATATAAGCTATGTTGCATGAATCCATATTAGTGGCAAAACAATTATATGCGGTTTATTTAATGCTCACTTTTTTTAAGCAAACTTAAGGTATAGACCAAATGACAAAACAATCAAACTATCAAAACAAATTTACCTATGAATTGCTTTACAACTGATAAAGCTGATTAAATTGATTTAATTCATTCCATACTTTATGGGGTCCATTTGCAAGTAACTGAATTGTGATTTATTGCCACGAATCTCGAAAACTTTAAGGTTTTTCTATATTTCTAAAAAGCTCAAACAATTTGGAAATTATTAAGCGAACAAAAAAACACTAACACCTCACCAAACTTTGCCTTGTAAATGTTGTTGATGTGCTATAGTCAATGAGAGGAGCACTGATCCTACTGGACCATTTTTATGCAGAATTTTAGAGATTTTCGGAATTTTATTCTCTACAAATTGTCCTAAAAACCCAAATTTTTAGAAGTTCTCAAGGTATCCGTATTTCTTTAGCACATTGTTCAACTATTTTTTACGTTGGTACCTTTTCTGTTTGGAAATTTTAATAAATTCAATGGCAATCGTCAATTTGTGAGTTTAGTCATGGTTTTAAAAACCTCTAAAACCACTAAAATCCGACCTTTAATAAATAAGCCTCCACAACTGATAAATGTGACTGATCCATCATTTCTTTAAATAAAATAATAAATTAAAAGTACAATAAAAAACCAGGGGACAGTACAGTAATAAATAAATATGAATGAAATTGATGGTGTTGGGACTTTAATACATAGCACTGCTAGTGTGAATCTTTATCTGGGGATGAGATGCTGCTTGGTTAGATTGATTCAGTTATCAATACCCTTAGGTGTCGATTTATTAGAGAGTGAAATTACAACTCGAAACAGAAAAAATAACCTACTTTCTCTTTATAAAGTATTGAACTATAACTTTCACTCATTTATAAGGGCTCTCACTGACGGGCGCTTTTTATCCTGCAATCTGTTTTAATACATTCCAATCCGCAGGGGTGCATAGGACTAAACGCTGCTGATTCTTCCTAATGGGCACCTACTCATGACATCACATATAAGCGATGAACACAAGGGGGACACAAATATACCATCTTCCCCCTGCTTTTGATGCTTAAGTGTGAAATTACCTAAGGAAGAATCTGCTGCATTTAGTCCTACACTCCCCTGTGGCTGAACGGAATGCAAGGGATTGCAGAACAAAAACGCCCATTAGTAAGAGCCCTGAATCTGCCCATTGGTGTTTAGCTGAATATGCAGTGGATTTGTGTGTATAATTATTTATCAACAGGGACCACTCAAATGTTCAAACTCATGTTGAGGAGACATTCACATATATTATATTCGCAGAGCATTCTGTTCCCCCAAAATAAAAGAAAACTCTTGTTTACAGTAGCTAGTAAGGGTGTTTCACACACTGCTCGTTTATTAACATACAGTTACTGTACAACTAATTGCTTAAGGGTTGTTTCTAAAAATAATTCTAGATAAAAGATTCCAGATAGATCTGTGGAATTTCTGGTAATTAATTATTTAAATGTATTACAGATTTAGAACATGAATAGTGATGGGCGAATCTATCCAGATTCGCTTTGCTGAAAAATTAGCGAATTTCCAGCGAAATTTGTGAATTGGCGAAAAATTTGCAAAACAACGTATCGTTTTCGACGCTCGTCTCGTTTTTTTTCTGCCAGGCAAATTTTTGTGGGCCTTTTGCGGCGAATTCGCCCATCACTAAACATGAATAGTCAGGAATTAGGCTTTATCAGTCTACGATCAGTTAGAAAATAAAAGCAAAGATATGATGGTTGCTGTGGGCTACTGCCCTGCCAACTGTCTGTAAAACAACCAATGGTTAGGTGGGCTGGAACACAATATATGACCAATATGTTTATAAGGGTTGACAAAAGATTTCACTGGAGACCTGCAAATTATAAAAGGCCAGAGAAGGTGATTAAGTAAAGTTATGACAGGCATTTAAATACAAAGGATAAGTTTGAAAGGGGTGGTCCACCTTTAAAGGGATACTGTCATGGGAAAACATGTTTTTAATGTTAATAGTGCTGCTCCAGTCGACTTCTGCACTGAAATCCATGTTCCAAAGAACAAACAGATTTTTTTATATTCAGTTTTGAAATCTGACATGGGGCTAGGCATTTTGTCAATTTCCCAGCTGCCCCTAGTCTTGTGCCAGCACTTTAGGAGGGAACTGCTTTCTGGCAGGCTGTTGTTTTTCCTTCCCAATGTAACTGAATTGAATGCAGTGGGGCATGGGTTTTAACTATTGAGTGCTGTTCTTAGATCTACCAGGCAATCTTGTGTTAGGGGGCTGTTATCTGGTTACCTTCCCATTGTTCTGTTGTTAGGCTGTTGGGGGTGGGTGGGGAGGGAGGGGGCGATATCACTCCAGCTTGCAGTACAGCAGTAAGGAATGACTGAAGTTTATCAGAGCACACGTCACATGACTTGGGGCAGCTGGGAAATTGAGAATATGTCTAGCCCCATGTCAGATTTCAAAATGAAATATTAAAAAAATCTGTTTGCTCTTTTGAGAAATGGATTTCATTGCAGAATTCTGCTGGAGCAGCACTATTAACATTGAATTTTGAAAAAAAACATTTTTTCCCATGACAGTTAACTTTTAGTAGGTTATAGAATGGCTAATTCTAAACAACTATTCAACTGGCTTTCATTGTTTCTTTTTTATAGTTTTTGAATTATTTCCCTTCTTATTCTTTCCATCTTGCAAATGGAGGTCGCTGTCCCCAACAAATGTTCTGTAAGGCAACAAATGTATCATTATTGCGACTTTTAATTTCTCATCTTTCTATTTAGGCCTCTCCTACTCATATTCCAGTCTCTTATCCTAATCAATGCATGGTCGTTCGGGTAATTTGGACCTTAGCAACCAGACAACTGAAATTGCAATCTGGAGAGCTGCTGAATAAAAAGCTAAATAACTCACACAAACCACAAATTAGCAAAAATGAAAAAGAATTGCCACAGAATATTCCATTCTACATCATACTAAAAGTGAAGCATCTAGAGTATCCACTTGAGTGATTATGGGAAAATGGTGGTTCACCTGTAATTTAACTTTTACTATATTATACTATTTACTATGTTATAAAATGTCATATGCCTATCAACTTTGCAATTGGTCTTTTATAGTTTTTCACTCTTTCAGATTTTCAAGTGACGGTCAACGACCCGGCATTCAAAAATGTCTGTGAAGCTACAGTTGTATTATAACTTTTTACCACTTATCTTGCTATTCAATCCATCTCCTTTTCATATTCCAGTCTCTTCTTAAAACTAATAAAGACCCTAGCAACCTGATAGCAGCTGAAATATCAAAGTAAAAGTGCTGAACTAAAACTAAAACACCTAAATAACTGAAAAACCACAATAAATTTTAGAGGGAAAGAAAAACACATTTTTCAAGATATATTATACACAAAAGCTGCTAAAAATCTGAATCCGAAAATACTCCAGCTAAAACCCTAAAACAAATGTGACATGACATTCAAATGGTTAAAAAATTGAAAAAATTAAAAAACACCATCGTTTTATCTTTTTTTTAAATGACATTTCAGGCATACAGGATATGATGTCACTGACATTGAATTGAAAAGAGTGTAGGTTAATAATCTTCTCGGTTCTGTCAAAAGTAGTGATTTTCGCAAATTTTTCGCCGATTCGCGAAACGAGTCGCGTCAAAAACGACGCGTGACTCGTTTTTGGTGGCGAATTTTTTGCGGCGAATTTTTCCTGACGTTTCACGAATTTATTCGCCAGCGGCGAATCGCGGGAATTCGCCGCGAATTCGCCCCTGGCGAATAAATTCGCCCATCACTAGTCAAAAGTGGTTACATACTGGAAAATTTGCACTTTAATGAATTTGCAGAGTAACGATAGTTCGTCTGAATGAAAATTCGTCTGGCGAAAGGGGTATGAAACGCTAGTAAATTGTCCTCTACGCCTGTTAGTAAATTGGCAATGTCTGTGAGGATTGTCTTTCTGTGAATTTTCACTACTGACTGCCACTTTGCCCTCTATGAAACCGATATGCTCATCAGTGATATTTAAGATGACAAATGTAGTTATTCCATGCTGCAGGGTTAAAGTATTTATTTTGATTCTGAATGTTTCTGGTACTGCAGCTGCAACAGGGCCCATCCCTACCATCTGCATTATGGCTTCACGGTCTAGCTCACGCAAGGTTTTTATCCACCCTGAAGCACAAAGAGCAGCCATTCCCCCAGGTAGAAGTGCTCAATTCATAAGACTTGCTGTTACACTCCTACATTGCTGCCTGAGCATCTTATATTTTTCACCAGATTTAAGTGTTTTAAAAATCCTGGTTATAAGGCAGGAATAGCTATGGGGTCTGATATTATCTCTTATTTATAATGGGCTCTGGTTAAAATGGGAATGAAGCGTGAACATGAACAAAACATTTTTTTACAACTTTCTTCTTTATTAAGTATATCTACCATTTAATTAAATAGCCCCGGAGCAACATAATTTGTAAGCCCGGAACATACATTCCTGTTGAAAACGTATTAACCTGTCAACTTGTGTTTCACATGTTAAAAAGAACCCACAATTATACTTTGAAAGGAATACCTCAAAAATGCATACCTGTTCTATAATCTAAGGAATAAATTCAGGCCTTGATAAATCTGCCCCTAAGAGTAGGTTTCTTGGGGGTATACTTATCAAAGAGTGAAGTTAGAGATCACCATACTCTGCTAGTCTGAGCCCCGGGCCCCTCAGTCTCATCATTAAAGCATTGAACATGTGTTAACCCCCTCATTGGAAATGTAAACTGTGCATGTGAATACATTATATACAAAATGATTGTACTAAAAATGTGCTGTTTGCAACCTGCATCTTAATTGCTAATTTGCCACGCAGAAAATTTACTTTATATTGATTCTTTTAAACAGAAAATCTTGCAACCCTACATTTTGCTATATGAAAAACACACTGTAAAGAATTATGTTGATATTTATGCAGCCCAAAGTGGCATAATTTTTTTCTGAATGATTAAGTATAACTTTACTTAAACGGAAAGCACAATGAATGAATCACTTTTGCGGAGTGCGGTTGTCAATTATACATTCTCTACTAAGGGGCAGATTTATCAAGGGTCGAAGTGAAAATTAGTATTAAAAACATTTGAATTTCTAGAAATTTTTGTGTACTTTGACTAGGGAATAGTCCAAATTCAATTCAAATTTGCAAAAAAATGTTGACATTTATCATGTACTGTTTCAACTTTGACCATTAGCCATCTAAAACCTGCTGAATTGCTGTTTTAGCCTATGGGGGACCTCCTAGAACCTTTGGAGTCAATTGGTGGACTTTTTTGGAAAAAATTTAAATCGAATTAGATTGAATACAGACTTATTCTATCGAAAACGGACCTATTTGATTGGTGTTTTTGAATTCAATGTTTTTGCACTTCAAAATTTGAGCCTTGCTAAATCTGCCCCTAAGAGTAGGTTTCGTGGAAGTGTATTTATCAAAGAGTGAAGTTAGAGATCACGATAGTCCGCTAGACTGAGCCCCGGGCCCCCCAGTCTCACCATGAAAGCACTGAACATGTGTTAACCCCCTCATTAGACGCTCTGTTGGGTAGTTTATTTTGTTTATTCAGCAAAATGGGGCACATTTACTAAAGGGTGATTTGTACTAGAGAGAAATCTCATCGCTAGAGAACTTTTGCACTGTTTCAGCAGGTGAATTTTCACTCAAGCAAACGATCAATAATCCGCAATTTATCTAAGTGTGAACTTTCCTATGCATTACCCTTTTTGCCAAAATCTACTTCGCCTGGTTCTACCTGGCAAATTGTTACGGTGACGCTACATCTGCAACATTACTGTATCAATGACATCATTAAAATTGATGTACAGATCTGGAATAAAATTGGTTAGCACCAGTGATTAGGAATTAGGACCTGTATTAATCCCACCTAGCTCATGACCAACCACAAAACCCCCTTACTGAATAAACTTGTTCTGTTGTAGGGATAGATATGGTAAACGCACGGTAAAGGTCAACTGGGGTAATGAACAGTACAGCTGGTATTCATTAACTTAACCTGCCAATAAAGTATATTGTCCTCATGGCATCCGTGACCCATTAAATACAAAATATGGCAGTTAAAGTTGGATAAAAAAAAGTGCATTAAACTGGCACTTTCAAAAACACGATCCCTCTTCTCCCATTACCATTCGTCCACCTCCCCCTTACAAGTAGCATAGCAAGAAATTGCTATATGAAGAGCTCTGCATATATCAATTTTATCCAACTTTAAAGGAGAAGTCTACCCATAATGCACTAAACCCCTGCTCCCCTCCCCCCGGTCTACCTCCCCCCTGGGGCAAATGCCCCAAAGTTGCTACTTCACCCTCAATGCAGGTCCTGACCATGGATTTTGAAGGCACCATCTTCTCTTGTGCAGTCCTCTTCCAGGATCCATGCACATGCGCAGTAGG
Source organism: Xenopus borealis (assembly GCA_024363595.1). Classification (NCBI taxonomy): domain Eukaryota; kingdom Metazoa; phylum Chordata; class Amphibia; order Anura; family Pipidae; genus Xenopus; species Xenopus borealis. The sequence goes on along the minus strand of CM044434.1, from coordinate 58,137,614 downwards.
AGCATTTGCCGGTTCAGCTCTACTGCGCATGTGCCAAAAGTCACGAAGTTTCAATTGTAAAACTTTGTGACTTTTGGTGCATGCGCAGTAGAGCTGAACTGGTAAATGCTCCTACTGCACATGTGCCGCCAAATGACGAAGAATCCAGGAAGAAGACGGCTGGGGAGAAGATGGCGTCTGCAAACTTCATGGTCAGGACCTGCGCTGAGGGGGTAAGTAGCATCTTAGGGGCATTTGCCCGGGGGGGTGGTAGGCCGGGGGGAGAGGGGCTGGTTTTAAGCGAATTATGGGTAGACTTCTCCTTTAACTTCAATGTTTGAACTAGAAGTACCTTATCTATATATATTTATTGTTCAATTAATTCATCACAAATTCGATCACATGAATGACTCCTCATTGTTTGACACAAATTAATATATTGCAAGTTGCACAATTAAATTTGCCGAGAGCCACAAGCATTTTCCTTCACCTTGAATTATTCCATCAATTTCCTTCTCCTTTTTATTACACTATAATTATGGTCAGGGCAGGAACTAGGGGTAGGCAGAAGAGGCACCTGCCTATGGTGCAAAGATGTGAGGGCGCTTGGCAGGTACCTATTCAAAAGTTTTCTGCCTACCCCTAGTTCCAGTGGCTCGTTCCTCTGCTGCTCTCGCCCTCCTCCTCTATTACTTCAAGCACGCCCCCTCTTCCATCACTCCCTCTTCAGTCACTTCCCCTCCCCTGCACTTCCTCCCCTGCCCTTCCACTTCTTGCTCTTGCTTTTAGCATGGAGTGTGCACACAACTACGAGCTTGCGCATGCACGCACACAGGGTGGAGGTATCCGACCCGGTGCCTAGGGCACCCTGTGGGCAAGGCCCGGATTATGGTATACGGATAGTGTGACACAATATAACTCTTCTGGTATTTTTTTTTGCATAATATATATTATTTACATCTTTTTAACCATTTCAAGCTCATGCCACATTTGTTTTAGGGTAGGCTCATGTCTAGGGCATTAGAGGATCTTTTTTTATTTATTTTGACTCACATTGACAAATTTTCATTAGCAAAAATACATTAGCGCTCATATGCCGAGATGAATTATAGCAATTTGTTGATTATGTTCTGGGCAGTATGGTGAAGATTTTCAAAGCGAAAATTCAGACCTTATTGAAATTGCCCCAATGAATTGATCCAACTGAATTTCACCATACACATAGATGCATAAAAAAATATATACATATATATATTGTTAAAGGGATACTGTCATGGGAAAACATGTTTTTTTCAAAATGCCTCAGTTAATAGTGCTGCTTCAGTAGACTTCTGCATTGAAATCCATTTCTCAAAAGAGCAAACAGATTTTTTTTATACTCAATTTTGAAATCTGACATGGGGCTAGACATTTTTTCAATTTCCCAGCTGCCCCTTGTCATGTGCCAGCACGTTAGGAGGGGACTGCTTTCTGGTAGGCTGTTTTTGTTTCTCAATGTAACTGAATGAAACACAGTGGAACAAGGGTTTTTACTATTGAGTGATGTTCTTAGATCTACCAAGCAGCTGTTATCTTGTGTTAGGGAGCTGTTACCTTCCCATTGTTCTGTTGTTAGGCTGCTGGGGGGGGGGGGGGGGGGGGGGGGGAGGGGTGATATCACTCCAACTTGCAGTACAGCAGTAAGGAGTGATTGAACTATATCAGAGCGCAAGTTACAGGACTTGGGGCAGCTGGGAAATTGACAAAATGTCTAGACCCATGTCAGATTTCAAAACTGAGTATAAAAAAATCTGTTTGCTCTTTTGAGAAATGGATTTCAATGCAGAATTCTTCTGGAGCGGCACTATTAACTGATGCATTTTGGGGAAAAAAAATTTTCCCATGACAGAATCCCTTAACCTAAGTTCCTAAGCACTTCTTAAAAATGTACAATGTATTAGCCGTCTAAGGAAGAGCATTATTAAGAGCAAAATGCTAATATTTGATGTTATTTGTGTGAATTGTTCTTCTCTTTGCTACTTTTATAACATGTTCCCCCCCTTAAAGTTAATAAAGCAAATTTTGCTTGGTTGCTATGTACAAATGGACCACGAAACACACATTCTAATAGTCGCAAAATTATCCAAGTGCCTTAATCCACAGCAGGCCAGGTTTTTCTTTTTTATTCTCTGATTTGTGATAGTCTGTTAAAAAGCAATTGCTGATTTGATACTGCTTATTACTGACCTGGCACAATTTAGCAACTATATTAGTAGATTAACCCCCAAGTAAAGATGTACTTATATAAATAATATATTAATTTACACTTTTCAATCTGACTCACCACAAGTAAGCCTAAAATACTTATAAGACAACATGGTTATAAAACAGCTTGTGTTGCTTCCCAGACAAGATTTCTGTGCCCTGTTTTTTTTTATAAATTCCTACTAAATGTAGTTTTCTTTCTTGTGTCTATAACAGCTATGAAATGACTCTGTGCTGACCTAGTAGCCAAAAGTTTTTTTTAAAATTCAACCGATTGCATAACAACATATTCAGTATGAATAATAAACCACATGAACACACCATAAATCAGTTCATTCACAAGTCTGCTAGTGGAATTCTAGAAAATATAAAATAAAATAAGAAATAATCCAAATGTTTTAAAAATATTTTCTTTTTCTCTGTAATAATAAAAAAAGTTTCAAACTAAGATATAATGAATCCTTATTGGAAGAAAAACCAGCCTATTGGATTTAATTAATGTTTAAATGATTATCTAGTAGACTTTTTTATGATTTTATTATTTGATCCAAATAATCAGCATTTTTTAAAAATTATTTCCTTTTCTCTGTAATAATAAAACAGTGCCTTGTACTTGATCCCAACTAAGATATAATTAATCCTTATTGGAAGCAAAACCAGCCTGTTGGGTTTAGTTAAAGGGGAACTCCAGCTTCCAAACCAGAATTTGATAAGGAGACCCACAAATCACAGAAATCCCTAAAATACCATCAGAGTTACCTGTTTCTTCTGCGCATGGGAGCGCAGGTCTAGACGCACCTAATTCTTTTCAATGAGGTTGTACCCACGAGACACGTGTATGCGCCGAACACAGATTCAGAGGCAGCATGTTGCGTCTGAATCTGCGTTCGGCGCTTACACACGTTTCGTGGGTACAACATTGAAACTAATGAGGTGCATCTAGACCTGCGCTCCCCTGTGGCTGAACGCAGCCAAACGCAACGCAGGGGAGTGCAGGTCAAAAACGCCTGTGTGTAAGAGCCCTTACACTGTGATGTTCTTTCCTTATTGAAATTATGGGGGGGTCAGGAGGGGTCGGCATCCAATTCTGGCGCTCCAGCGTCCAATTTGTCGTGCCTTGTTAATTCAGTGCTAGGTTTGTGGCCCAGTTCTGGTCTGGCCGTTGCCCACTTCTGGATGCAGGCTGAGGACAGCGGGCTGCTGATACAAAGTAACGGTAGTCAGCCAGTTTAGAAAAGACGTTATAAAGATCAGCAGGAGAGCAGGGGGTTAGGATTAGGGAATTGTCAAAAACCATTAAACACCATGAAAAGTCTGCATATTTTAAATTGATGTATATTGCAAAGTTGCTTGAAATTATATTTACTTTTCGAAAAGCCTAAAGGAGAAGTAAACCTTTCCTTAAAAAAACCCCTACCCTCCCATAGACCCACTTCCCCCCAACCTAACCTGAGCAACTGCCCCTAACTTTTTACTCATCCCTGGTGGCAGATTCAGGTAACAGAGTTCACGGCAGAAGAAGATGGCTGCCGTGAACCCCAACGTCTGAATCTGTTGTGAGGGGTAAGTAAAAAGTTAGGGGTATTTGCCCAGGGTAGCAAGTAGGCTGGGGAGGAGCAAGGTCTACAGGGGGTAGGGTTCTCCTTACATAGAACCAAGTGAAGTGTGCATACACAGCCCTAGGAACTACTGCCAAATTGCTCTAAACTAGCAATGTGGGCACTCTCAGATCCATAAGCTGGTGAGCTTTTAATAAAGAGGAACACTGACCTGGGATCCAAGGTTAGCATCTAGATTCTTTCCTTGTTTTTCCTCCTTATAAATGAGCCTAGCCTGCAACATAGGCAGCAATTAGGGAAAGGAGCAAGCTATTATTCATTATCTTTCTTTAAACACTGTTTTCCATGGGGAAGTATAAAAACAAAACTGCATTTATAAGCTGTTTATAATAGAGATTTTTTATTTTGAAAGAGGATACATTACACATTTTCCATAAAATATAATTTTATTAGGCTCATGTTGGCAACTTCTGTGTGAATGGTCTCTCATTAAAGATAGTTGCTATGAGATGAAATAAAATATTAAATACAAATTGTATTGACCTGGGCCATCGACCCTGCAAAGGGCCCTTTGGAAGGAAAATGTCCTTGGTACAAATGACACAATGTGTATTTAGATATTGTCTATTAATTATACAGTATTTCTGGGGGTCTGCAACTTGCAGCTCTGTAGCTGTTACTGAACTCCTAGAACTATATTGAAACTCTGAGGCTACTTAAAAGCACTTTGAGTTTTAATTCAATATGAACTTAACATATGCAGGATGTTTCTTTATCAAGGCCCAGTGGGGGTCGAAATGCTGGAAGATGCATTGTGAATAAAGACACATTTATTTCTGCACCATAAGAAAGGTGTGCGAGTCCCTTCATATTATTATACTACAAGACTTGACCAAACGCACCCGACGATAAGCTACAATCCGGAAGGAGTGCACTCATCACATAAATATTATATATATATATATATATATACACACACACACACAAAGTGAACAATGGACAGCACGAGCTGGTGAGTTGCAAAAAGATTGTATTAAATGATAAAAGATTACATCACCATATTTGTGCACACATTCATAGCGACGTTTCGGGCCACTTCAGGGTCCTTTCTCAAGCCATGTAGAACAATGGTATGAAATTCATCATGCATTCACATGTGTTTAAATAGTCTTCACTGGGAAATGACATAGCAGCATAATATATTATTCGTTATTCTCTAAATGGGGTTCCTACCATATAAACTGTGTAGAATATACAATCCCCATTGTGACCAATTCAGAGCAAAGTGCACTTCCTAAAATGTATCCACAATACTTCATTACGTTCTATTGTAAAATGAAACTTAATAGCAAGACAGACAGGATCACAAAAATAGATACAAGTCGTAATCCTTATTTAGACCATTTGGATGCAGTGAATTCAATTTATTGATCCACCATACCTCCCTTTGTTTCAACTTTAACTCATGGTCTCCACCCCTTATTAAGGGGGATACCATTTCCAAGACCGTGAATCTTAGCTGTTCTGCAGTATGGCCCTTTTCTTTAAAATGTCGTGATAGTGGCAATGTGGAATTTCCCAACTTTATGGTAGATTTGTGTTGGGAGATACGTGATTTAATTTTCTGCACTGTTTCCCCAACGTAAATCTTTCCACAGGGACAAACTATTGCATATACCACAAATTGAGACAGACAAGTGTGGTAGCCTCTAATTGAAAAAATCTCACAGAGGTGGGAGCAATGCGGGGGATCACAGGTGTGAATAGAGGGGATTACAGTCTGAATTTGATTAAACAATGCAGGGGCTATGAACACATTTTGTTTCGTTTAAGACCTGAGAGTGCGGACCTTTCTTCTTGGATATATATATATATATACAATATATACAAGTTGGCGGCAATACAATTCTACACATAACTTACACAATCTCTTTAGCAATTCAAAAAAATTGACAAATTCACAAAGGAAACTACATGTCATCTGCTTTCCTGGTCATTTAGTACTATATGTTATCAAGAGATCTGAGACAGGAAATGTCTTATCACTTACTATAAATAAATCATATTCTTAAACATTCTAGTGTAACGCAATGTAGCAGCGAGGCCAGTGGAGTAACAAAAAGAACCTTTCTTGCAGGCTTCCCCCACCTTCTGGACGTGTGCATTACGTACGCCCTTCATCTGTCCTATATTCTTGCAATGCTGTGTCTGTGATGGACCCATGGGGGATGGACCCCCTGCAATCCTGGCAAATTCTTTAAATACAGTACCTCTAGCAAGTCTCAGAAAAGAACACGGTTGTCCCAAGTGTTTGTGGTTTGTCACATGCACTTTGGCTTAATCCAGTGCCACCTATTTCTCATTCAGCATGTCCGCTTACCTTTCACTTGAATCTGTTCCAGTCAGCCAAGCACCATAGTTAGGTATAGCAAATGCTTTAAAAAATTTTGGGATAAGATCAATTCAGTATCAAAATAAATCAAAATAGTCTCATAGCTCATATCATCTAGTACAGGGCTGTCCAAAAGGCAACCCCCCTTGTGTGGCCCCCATATGAACGTTTGCCTGCTGTGTCTTCATACCATGTATAAACAAAGGTATCACTACAGAGATTAACTAGCCCCTGCATTGTTTAATCAAATTCAGACTGTAATCCCCTCTATTCACACCTGTGATCCCCCGCATTGCTCCCACCTCTATTTTTCACACCTAAATCCCAGACTGAAACTGGCCACATTGTTCACATGTTCACACTCATACAAACTGCTGGAGGGGCACAGCACTGTGTCACTGTATGTAGTACATCTTAGAGTGGTCCTGATAGGTTTCCCTGTCTAATGCTCTGTTTTGCCTTCCCTATGCTTCCCATGTGTGCCATATTCTTCCTGGCCGATTCTCCCTGTGTGTGCCATACACTACCTTCCTTATGCTCCCTGTGTGCCATACTCTGCCCGCCTTATACCCCCTGTATGTGCCATGCTCTACCTTCCTTATGCTCCCTGTGTGTACCATACTTTGCCTTCCTTATGCTCCCTGTGTGTGTGCCATACTCTGCCTGTATGTGCCCTGCTCTGCCTGTGGAACATAAGCCTGGTATTTTTTCTGGGGTTTGTTAGCATTTCAAAATTATTGTTAGGGGCCCCAAAGGTTTTTAATCATGTGCAGAGGGGTTGTGTTATCCACAGGGGAGGATGAGGTATATAATAAAATGATGTCTTAATATGACAACTTTTTTCAGATATGAGTGATATCCCTGCAGTGATCACCAACCATTTGGTTCTTTGGCGTGTTACCACCATAATGTGGATGTGGTCTTGTGGTGACATGTGCGTGATTTTAAGGGGGTGTGGTTTAGAAATAGTGAGTGGACAACACTGACTTCCATTATAAAGGATGTTTTTAGTAGACTTAAGATACTCAGACCCAAATTACGGAAAGACCCCTTATCCCGAAAACCCCAAACATTCTGAATAACAGGTTCAATACAAGTACAATAATTATATGATCTCTGATGAAATACAGAGATATCACATTAGCACACATTCACCTACCATAAAATCTCCTCTATTCATACTGCACTTTTAAAGGTATATGTAGTGTCTGTACACTATAGAAGTGAATTAATCAGTTCAGAGAGCCTAAGCACAGATATTTACTTATTGACCAGTGTTTGTTATTCTCAAAATAATAACTCTGATCACCCTGTGTACATGGAATTTGATTAAATGTGTATATATACTGTAGCCTTGGGCCTGTTGGAGTTTCTAAATCTTGAGGATCCCGGGACTAATGAACTGATCAAACACTAGATTTGTCTTGTTCTGTAGCCAAGCGATGTATTGGCACATGCGCAGTTGGAACAGTTTTACGTTTTGTAGTAGCTGTGCATGCACCAAATGTGCCAGAAATTGCTGACCAGAAGAAGACCAGAGATTTTGGAAGATGGCACCTATGAGTTCCGCTGCGCTTACTCTGCACCAAAACATAAGCAAACTCTTATAGGAACAGTTCAGGGTAAAATTAAAAACTTGATAAATAGATAGGCTGTGCAAAATAAAAATTGTTTCTAATATAGTTAGTCAGGGAAAAATGCAAACTATAAAGGCTGGAGTGACTGGATTTCTAATATATAATAGCCAGAATCCAACTTCCTGATTTTCGGCTCCCTAAATATGAGTTGGTCAGCGACTTGAAGGACGGCCACATGGAACATAACTGTTCAGTTCAGCATTCAGCTCAAATTCAAAAGCAACAGTTATGGCCCATATGGCCCTCCCTCAAGTCACTGATTGGTTACTGCCTGGAAACCAGGGTAACCAGTCAGTGTAAACAAAAGAGAGCTGAAAAGCAAGAAGTAGTGTTCTGTTCTTTTAGTTTAGACATACAGTCATGCCAGCCTTTATACATTACATTTTTGCTTAACTAACTATATTGAAAACGTTTTTTATTTTGCACAGCCTATCTATTTATACAGTTTTTACTTTTATACTGAACAGTTCCTTTAAGGGCACTTTCAGGGGGGAAGCAGGGAGGGGGGACTACCTAGGGTAATAGGCAGGGACTTTTCTTATTGGGGGTTTATTATTTCTCCTTTAAGGTATGGTCATCCAAAAAGGACCCTTATCCAGAAAACACCCACCTTCTAAGCATTATGTATACTAGATACTATTGCTGCAATAGGTATAGGATGGTGTAGAAAATGCACTATAACAAGTTAAAAAAAATGTGTGTCAATGAAGAAGCAAAACCTAGATCAATGATCCTCATAGGCTGCTAGATGACATGACATACTCCCAGGGCAGATAATTTTCTGATCTCAATATGGCAGAGATAGAAAACTGGACATATTTTAATAAGTCACAATATATATTTGCACTCTAGGACTCTGACTGCCTAGGAAACTACATCTTGCAATATTGCTATAGGCTACTGCGCCAGCTTCCCCATGGCAGGCAGCAAGGACAGAGCTTGCCTTTGCCTCCTGACACTGCACTCTGTTCCTTGAGGGGCACAAGTGCTTGTTAGATGTGCACTAAAAGGAGTGCACTTTCCTCCAGGGATCTGTAAAGGACCTTGGTATTTTCTACAAATGTTGTATTTTGCAGACCTTGTATGGGAAGTGTATGGGATGCAGAAATATAGTAACACTGCTGTTCAAGGATGGCTAATCTGTGCCCCTGCAGGTGTTGCTGATATAGACTTCTGTGGGTTGTAGTTCTGTAGCAGCAAACTAGAGAGCTGCAGGCTGGACACCCTTGACAAAATTATTTTAAAAATTAGAGTACAGGTATGGGATCCATTATCTGGAAACCCATTATCCAGAAAGCTCAGTATCACAGAAGGGATGTCTTCCATACACTCTATTTTATCCAAATCATCCAATTTTTAAAAAAATTATTTCCTTTTTCTGTGTAATAATAAAACAGTAGCTTATACATGATTCCAACTAAGATATAATTAATGCCTTTTGAAAGGAGAACCAGCCTATTGGGTTTATTTAATGTTTGCACAATTTTCTAGTAGAAATTCCAATTTACTGAAAGATCTGTTATCCAGAATGCATTCTTAATAACAGGTCCCATACCTGTATATATTTCTTGTAGAAATAATAGCTGCCATTTGTCTCTCTGGTAGTGAATTTTTTTTTTTTTTAACTTAACTTGAATGTTTGTTTTCTTCATTCTTATAAGCCAGTAATACATCCACCCATTGTATCTAAAACACATGAATGTGTTTACTAAAGGAAACCAGGTCACCATCTATCTGGGCTTTCCAAAAATCTAGAGATTGGGGAATTCCCCATCCGAATCCCATTGTGTAAGCATATTTTCCCAACTCTCCAACTTCTCAGACAGAATGTCTCGGTTCATCTGTCCCACCTCAGTACATAAACATTCTAATCAACCCCTGTGCCTTCTGTGCCAGTCCATCCACATCCTGAGTGACAAAGTGGATAGGAATGCATTCTCGCAGTTCTGCCATCATTTTGCTGAGTCATACAAAGCTAAGCCTGCTGCAAGCTGACAGGCGCGAGAGTGAGAGAAAATGCAAGCACAAACAGAAGAGGGCAGAGCTAAAATGAAGAGTTAGGTTCATTGAAAAAAAAGTGTGTCGGAGAAGGGGAGATAATGGAAATTTTCTGGAAATTTCTGTTTAAAATAAATCATGCATCACTGTTAGACTTGGGAAATTCTCAAGATCCAAAACAAACAATATTACCTTCTGCCAGCATGATGTCAAAAAGCTAATAAAATATAGGCACGTGAGTATACATAACAATTAATAAACATGCATATACTAAAGGAAAACTATTGTGAAAATCAAGATATATCTTCTTACAGACATAAGACATTTTCTAAATATAATCAATTAAATATTCTGACCCATTTCTGTAATAATTATTTTAGTGAGCTCTAATGCATCAACTCAAAAAGGGAGCCCACTCCTAAAGATATATTGGGCATACATGGGCAGACTTAAGTTCCCAATTCTGTTCAATATCTGGCCAATGGAAGGCGCATTAAATAGTTGATGTGGTCCTCAATCCGATAAATCCTATTTCCACTGTTGCAATCTGATCATTTGGCCCTAGGGCCGACAATCAATTTAAGCCTAATATTGCTCACCTTAGGTGGCAATATTGGGGGGGGATGGAATCACTTATTTGGTGACCTTGCCAAACAATCAGATCTTATAATGTATGACCAGCTTAGCTGTTAAACTAAATCTGACACCAAACTCATACATTAAGAGAGAAAGAAGAGAAACAGATACCGAGGGAGGGAGAGTGAAGATACACTTTCAGAAACAGCACAATATTTTTTTTCATACTATTTAGTATTTTTCTAATTTCAGCATGTTGAAGCTTATATTACATTTTCATTTTTGGTATAGTTTCCCTTTAAGCTTGCTCTTGCTACATAAATTAAACAAAGATGATAATGATGACACCAAAAATGTTCTATTCAGTCGTTTCTGGGGTGTGACTACTTGCCTTAGTCACAAAATTAGATAACTATTATTTTAAAAAATAGTATAGTAAAAATAGAATGTTATTTTTACAAAACAGGGAAGAGTGGAAAGTGGAAAAAGAAGATGCAATGCAACACTTTTTTTGCCATTTGCACTTTGCTCCCTGAGCTTTGCTCCTAACATCTATAGGCTTGTCAGCACTGTATAGATGTGAAACGGAACATGAATGTCATCTGGCATGCCCTCAACTTGTCCAGCATCAGTAGTGGAACTACCGTGTGGGCCCACCATCAGTTTCCACGCACACAAATCCACGGCAATGTTTGCTTCTGGTGGGGGTTGGGAGGGCCTGCACCAGGGCCCTGCATTGCGTAGTTACGTTACTGCCCAGCATGCAGAACCCACAAGCCTGGAATCGAGGAAGATATGCACTTGCTCTGGCCTTATTGCTGGCCACAGGGTTCCCTCCAGAGCACTTGATAAAGGGGGTTGATCCCCTGAAACGTTGTGCAGAGATCCGAATAAACCACGTAATTTAAGCACATTTGCTGTGTGTGTGTGTGTGCGCCATCTGAATTTTCACTATTACTCCCCTAAATCTTGCCTCCCTAGGCATGGGACTTTGTGGCCTCGCCACCAATCTGGAATTGTACCCAACCCTGTCTGTTACATAACATAGTTATATAGTTAATAATTTTAAATATGATGAAAATGTCCGCCTTCTCTGGCAATCTTCATTGAAGTGGAATGAGCGGGTGGCTCGTGTTAATTTTGTTCAATGAAAATTTTATCTTTGTAAAGGTGTTCTTAGCGGTGGAACACAGTGGAACTGAGGAGCAGTGTAGTGTAGCTTCTCAGGAAAATGTATGTGACCTTTCAAAAATAAAAATAGCAGCTTACAAAGCAGCGTGGGTTGATCATGTGTATGAATAATACACTAATGAGGTGATGATAAACTATGTAACTGTTGGAAACCAAACAAATGTATATATATAACCTTGAAAATACATTCAAAGATTTTGGCCTTAGAAGCAACTAAGCTCAGGGTCCTAGCACCTGACTGTCTCAAGAGTGCACGCGCTGGGAACACTGGGTATTACATGTTTAGGAGTATGGGTCCCATACTGGAGTTAAAAAATGTAATGATAAAAAATTAATAATGCTGTTTACCTAATTATTTTACTGTAATAACTACTAACCCTGGTGGTCTAGGGGTTTGAGGGGGTCTGTGGAGGCGCCCGCCATGCTGCTCCTCTTCTTGTGCCTATTTATAGGCACATTGGCACTGGGGTGGTGACATCAGCGCGCAATGGCTTGTCCAGAACCTTTAGCTTGGCACCTCTCAAGACCTGGCAGCATCCAATTAGCTGAGCTGTTATAGGCTGAAGCAAGAGCCGTGAACAGGGTGCTTAGCATTGGTTCTGGATTTAGAATGCCAACTGTGATAGTTACTCAATCCTCACACTTTTCTAGAACTTAGTTTGTTGTTTGGATAATGTACCAACTTTGCACAGGAAGTATTTTGGTCCTTTTTTTTCTCCAGATATATTTTGGTTCAAGGTATATTTCCTCTAGGTTGGTTGGTTCGATGACATATGTGCTCAATTTTGAAAAATTAAATTTTTAAAATAATTGTGTCACATTCATCTTTTTTGTGCATAAGTCACTCCAGTGTTAATTTGGCCTTGTGTTTGGCATCATAGTCCATTATAAAGATGAATTACAGACTGAATTAGATTATCTTTAGGCCCAAATCTGTTGCAAATGTAATAGGGGTTGCCAATTCGTGTTTGATGCACTCACATACGCACGCGTCCTTCTCAGTCAGAGCACAACATGTCATCATTTTGCTTGCACCAGGGCCCCCATAAAAGTTTATACAAAAACACTGGTGGTCAGGGCCCCCTACAATAGTATTAAAATAATACATCTGGCCAGGGGTTTAAAAAAAACATTGGTGTTCAGTAGAACTGAACTCATGACTTCACGACTTCAACTTTGTCTATTTTTGTGGTTTCGGGTCTTTTCGCCGCTTTGGGACTTCATCTGTTCAGCTGTTCTCGACTTCAGAAGAGGCGGCACGGCTTCATGTGTTGTCAGGGAGCTCTTTAGAAAGGTGCAACACAGCCGGGTCCCCCTTAAAGCCCGGGCCCAGTACCCCCTGATGGCGGCCCTGCCCATATTACACCTAGGACAGAAACTCCAATATATGAAGGACTGGGAGAAAGACCTTATGACAATGCTCTCTCCAGATGGCTAAAAAGATAAGGAACTGTCTCTAACAGACGCTACAATGAATCCATTATGGAAACATGGCTCTAAATTTTACAGAATATACTACATACCAGAGAGCCTGCACATAATATACTGTACCCAGCTCCCCCTGTTATTTGGAACCACCCCCCCTTTGGGTCCAATCATATGGCACATGGTGGACCCCTCCAGTCATCCAAGACTTATGGAATAAAGTAACCTCAATGCTCTCAAAATTATGTTATACAATTATTTCTCCATTCCCAAAGGTCATGCTCTTGGGAAATAAATTAAAAGGGTTAAGCAGCATTACCCAGCACAATATGCAGTATCTATGCAATATCTATGTATGACTCTATGTACATCTATGGATACAATTGATCCGCCCTGGGCCCCCTCTGACTGTGGGGTATGTTCCAGTGCCACTGGAACCTGGAGACATGCAGCTAAAAACTGAACTTGTAAAATTCTCATCCCTATAGAAAAGATGCAAGCTCTTCCTAAATACACATTATCATTATTAATATAATTATTATCAACAATAATATTATTATTATATAAACCTTGTGGATGATTAATGTCTATTACTCAGAAATGAACCAATCTTTGCAAGCATACGTGACAGGAGAGGACAGGAACTCAGCTTGCATATACAGACTATAATGTTTTTCTCACAATACATTTTTATCGCTATGGCAAACAACATGTAGATGAAATTTTACAACACTGTATCAGATGACTTCATTATCACAATGTCTAATGTTAAAATATCACACGAAAGTAGAAAAGTAATCAGAAGATTGTGACATTTTTCAAAATTTATTTTTAACCAAGCATTATTTCCAGATTACACCACAGATTTCAGCAAAAAAAAAGTCAAGCCTTAGTGAACCTATCAATACATGTTGCAAATCTTTCCTCTGTTTCACATGATATTACAACAGATTTCTATGTAGTCTAGTTACAAGACTTTACCCTGTCAAAATCTTACCTCAGACAAGGATTGAAGTAATCAGATGACTAAACATTTAAAAGTAATTTAAAAGATTAAAGGGGTTTGTAATGTCCAGTACTGTCAGGAACTATAGTAGGTGGAGATGTCAATGGATTACACATCGTAATCTGTAGGCTTGAACAAACAAAGACCAGGTTAATACACAAATAGGGAAATGTAATATACGTCGCTAACGCAAAAATTATTCGCAATGCGAAAAGTTAAGCCTTTGCACGAACATATTTTGCTTTGCGCGAATGCAATATACCTTTTGTGAACCCGGAAACTGTTTAGCGATCACTTCCGCCAGCGGAAGGCCGTTTGCGAATATTACACTTTGCGCTAATGTGCGGTCAATGTAATAAAACTTCTTACTGAAAAACTTGCAATGTTTGCTCCAAAAGATTACGACATCTTCAAGCACTTCTTAAGATTGCGCTATTATAATCCGCAATGCGCAATAACAATTCACAATGCAATAACCATAAGGAACAATATTACATTACGAGATGCGGATTTGTACTCTTATTGGTGCGCAATGTTTTTTTCTTTGCATTCCCCCAAAAGTCTCAGAATACAGAAGAAGGTTCTATGAGTGGGTTTTAGAAATTGAAAGCTTGCCAGATTTTATTTGGATTTGTTTGATTGCCACAGCAACCTAAGAAACTAAAGTATACAATTAACGTTCCTTCTAAATGTGCGTGTAGAATGTATTTTCTCTATGGAGAGGATGACATTATAACTGAAATTTAATAAATAGTAACTTGCAGGTCTCTACCTGCTAACATAACTATAAGGGCCATATTTAGCAAAGGTCATATTTCACAGTGAAAATACTTTGAAATTTGACCAGTTGAATTTTTTTTTTCTAATAAAAACTTTCGATTCAACAGGTCTGTTTTCATTCCAATTGTTCAAATCAAATTTTTGAACAATTGGAATGAAAAAACAGTTTGACTTCTCAAACTTAGCCAAAAGACTTTATATAGGTTATAGGAGGTCCCCCATAGGCTAAAACAGCAATTCAGCAGGTTTAAGGTGGCGAAAAGTCGACGTCGAAGTTTTTAAAGAGACATTCGAATAGTCAATTTATTTCAATTCGAATCGAATTTTGGCTTATTCGGTAGTCGAAGTACCCCAAAATGACTTAAAAATTCAAATTTTCACTTTGACTCTTGATAAGTCTGCCCCTAAGAATCTGTATAATGTCAACTGTACCAGGCAGGAGTGCATCAATAGAGGGTTTTAGAACATCATTTACCAGGTATATGGTAAACATAAAAGTATTGTTACCACAGTAACTTTGCTAGACTTGGGAGGCATACCTCCATTATAAACAATTATACAGTTAAGGTGGCCATAGACGTACAGTTAATATCGTACAAAATGAATTTTCCTACAATATTCGGTGCGTGTATGGTGGGAAAGGAGCCGACCGATATCGTCAGAAGACTTGGATAATTTTGATCACCAGCCTTTGAAGGCAGCCAAACATCGGCCACTGTTTAGTGCTGAATCATCAGATACAGGTAGAATTCTATTGTTTCTACCTCTATATATGACAATTCAGCTCTACACATCTGTATTGAAATGAACGATCTTTCTTGGAAAGATCTTTTCCAAGAAAGATTGTAATTGTACCGTCTATGGCCACCTTTATTCCATGCCCAGCAGACAAGAACAAGCTGCTGCTGCCAGGTGGTTTTAATGCAAAAATGTATAGAGGACTCATAGCATTGTAACTCTTTGAAGACTGTGATTTAACAATACTATTGCTTGGCTCAGAACACACAACTGACATACCCTGAGCATATGCCTTCCAATGTTTGTAAATTAATATTCCATTTGGCTATTAATGAGAAGATTTATCAATTATAATTTGGTTAGGACACAGTCTCTTTATTATGTGCACATTAGTAAGCTGCAGCTTCCTGGAGTCAGGAAGGAGCTTTTCTCCCTGTGAGCAGGCCCTGATTTATGACGAGGCCACAAAGGCCCAGGCCTAGGGTGGCATGCCTTTAGGGGCAGCATGACACCCAGCCGCTTTATGAGGAGCACTGGGGATGTGCAGCTCCTTAGTGGTCTGGTGCTCATGGGGGGCGGGTTAGTGTGGGCGAGCTCTGCAACTGGGTGCTAGCACTGCGCAGCCTATGGGAAATCTGGCTCTGGTTCTGCCTCTGGGAAGCTTGAAATGGGGTTTATTTGCTTCCTCTGGATCAGTGGTCCTCAAACTTGGCCCTCCAGCTGTTAAGGAACTACAAGTCCCACAATGCATTTGCCTGACTGTGGCTGTCAGACTCCATCATTGCATTGTGGGACTTGTAGTTCCTTAACAGCTGGAGGGCCAAGTTTGAGGACCACTGCTCTGGATCAACTAGCGGCTAGGCAGGTTATATATAGACTTATAAACCCTGAAACTAAAGGAAAACTATACCCCCTGAACAATGTACTGTAGGTCTCTATAAAAAGATATTGTATTAAACAACTCATATGTAAAACCCTGCTTCATATAAATAAACCATTTTTATAATAATACAGTTTTTTAGTAGCAGGTGCCCTTGGGTAATCAAATAGAAAATTGCCATTTTAAAAAATAAGAACAGCCTCCTGGGACCGTAGGATTCAGCGGTGCACACCAACATGCCAAACAAACTATTACGTGAGGTTCTGTGCTCCACACTTCTTCCTGTTACAGTAAGTTAGTTAGTTATTGTATATAGTATATAGGTGATCTCTGAGGCAGCACACAGACCATCACGAAATGGTGGTTCAAGGCAAGAGAAATAAAAGGTCAATATTTACTTGAATATATATACCAGTTTGGTAAGATTCTTAAATATGCCACTTAATTTGATATAAACTATCTGTTGCTCAAGTATTCAATTTCGGGGTATATATTTCCTTTAAGGAATTCTGAAACCTTCTCTGATTTTGTATCTCAGAAGCAGAATTATGGGGTGTCTGTACACTGCAGGACTCTAAGGGGTCAGTTGGACATGTTCAGATGCATTTTGGAGTAACGTGATAGGGAATATTTCATTACCAGTCATGTAGTCACTGTTGTGTAAATATGTTTGGCTCTTTTGTACATCCCCCAATTGGGTGTTGTTTGTCAAAATTTGCGTTATTTGCACTCCTGTCCATAAGGTCTCCTCAAAGTGGGGATAAAGACCCATACATTACAACATAGAACTACTATTAGAAATGGCTGCTGGTCTCCAATTTAGGGGTGTCTGGGAACTTCACGTGTGGGGGGAAGGGGAGTATAGTAAATTTGTATGTTTTATTTTTCTAATGTATTTATTTTGCTTTTATCCTTTAGATTTGGGAGGGATAAAAAGTGATGTACTGTATGATGGAGGCAATTGAAATTGTCTCAATTTGTGGTATAGATGACTAAACTGATGAAATACTGTATCACTCTTTAACAGCTGTATTGTGCATTAGATTGAACTCAAAGGCTTGTATATGTGATTTGAATCAAGTACGGTGTCAACTTTTTTTTGTTTCTTTTACAGACTCTGCCTACAATGACTGAGATTTTTTTAAAATGTGCACCATTTTAATGGGTTGTGCTGCAATTCATTTTTCTATCTACAACAGCTGTGACAAATCTCAAGGGACTGATAGATATAGATTGTCCCAAAGTGCGGCCACTCAAACCTGCTTGATGTGGTGGTGCACGATCAAATGATTTATAATATGGAGGAATGGAGGATCAGCACACACCGATTAAAAAAAAAGTGATTTATTTCACAAAATGATGCAAAAGGGCATTATGAACCGATGTTTCGGTCCCGCCTGGGGACCTTTTTCAAGGATCCCCAGGCGGGACCGAAACGTCGAAACGTTGTGTATTGGGTTGAATTCATCCAACCCTCGACTTTAACATGGGCCCTAGTCCCTGAACTAGGTACACAGCCCCACAGCATGATGGAACCTCCACCGAATTTGACAGTAGGTAGCAGGTGTGTTTCTTGGAATGCAGTGTTCTTCTTCTTACATACAAAGCACTTTTTGTTATGACCAAATAACAAAATTTTAGTCTCATCACTCCAAAGCACTTTGTTGCAAAATGACTAATAGCTTGTCTAAATGAGCTTTTGCATAAAACAAGCGATTCTGTGTGTGATGTGGGTGCAGAAATGGCTTCTTTTTCATAACCCTGCCACACCGATGTTCTTTGTGCAAATTGCACTGAATTATGGAATGATGTACAGATACACCATCTGCAGCAAAATGTTCTTGCAGGTCTATGGAGGGGATCGATCTCTGGGTTTTCAGTAAACATTCTCACAATCCTCGGCATTCTCACAATCCTCCGCATATGCCGATCCTGTATTTTTCTGGCCTGCCAGACCAACTGTGGCAACTATGGCAAATGTACCTGTGGCCTTCCATTTACTGACAGTTGAAACTGAAAGTTTAAAGCTCTGAGAGAGCTTTTTGTAGGCTTCCCCTAAACCAAGACACGGAATAATCTTTGTTTTCAGATCTTGAGGGTTACTTTGAGGATCCCATGCTTTCACTTTTCAGTGGAGAGTCAAACAGAAGCACAAATTGCAAATTGGCCACCTTAACTTGACCTTGACTGTATATGTTTGTGTGTGTATATGGAAAAAAGAGTTTAAAAGTAATTGAAATACTGTATAATGTACTGTTGCCATGCATTAATAAAAGCACAGGTTACATAGCATCTGGTATCTGCTATATAATCTGTGCTTTGAATGGCTGCTTCCATGGTTACACAGCAGCTTGTTTTTATAAACAATTGTAGTGTTTCTAAAGCAAACACTCCAGTTGTACCAGTTCAGGGAAACAGTACATTATATTTTCATTAGTTTAAAACACGTTTTTGTTACTTTTCCTTTAAGTAAAATGTGAACAATATCACACCATTTAATCTCTGAATTGGATTTGATTTTAATTTGATACTGATTTTACCTGACTGTAGGACCTGCTAACTCAGGATGAATCAGTAGAGTGAGTGAAACGATTATATGAAATATTAGTAGTTATAGTTTTTGAAGGGTAATTGGGTATGGTTAGAAAAGGCAATGACTAAATCATGTCCTAATAGACCACAGAAAACAAAAATATCCTGTAGACCACTTGACCTTTGTACAGAAGAGAGTTCTGGTAACTAATAAAATAGAATAACCTGGTACTACAGAAATCCCCTCATCCAGCTTAGTGTCAGCATTTTTTCTAATTTGACAAGTAATACAAAATAAACACTTGGCACACCAACAGAACATTTTTGGCAAGTAAAACTTATTTGATATTTCAAAATGTTGTGTTCATTTTTGTTGCAATATTATTTATATTATATGAGCCACCCATTGTAGTTAGGATTTGTTCATTGTTTCTGCAGTCTCTTACTCACATTTAGAAAAGGCTATAGAATAGATGCATCTTTTCTTTTGAGAGGCAGTCTTAAATTCAAAATTTAAAATTTGTGTCTAATGTTGTTTCAACTGATAGAGTATAATTTTAAATATCAACCCCCAGATACCTTGCTACCCCATACAAGCAGTATGCATGATACAGAATATAATATTTTCTTGTTATGTCCAAGACTGACTATTTCCCTCGTCTATTTACAGGCCTTCAATTATTTTTTAATAAGTTGGGTTGGTGGTGAATAGCTTGCTGTGTTTTCAACTTATGTAGTTATACAGAACAGTAGGTACAAGGATCAACATGAAGACACTCTAGTTATACACACATGCCAGTCATTTGTTCGATGCCTGGTGGTGGTTAAAATCTCCCCAAAGTAATCAAGCCATGGTTCCTGAAGCAGGTATACGGTAATATTCTCAACTGAGGCCTTGACCAGTAAAACACAGAGGCCTTTCTTCAATATATTTTCTGACACCTTGTAAGAGAACAGTATGTATCAAACAGCTGTGGAGTATCAATACTACAATACTACAAAATTGCTAGTTGGTCCAAGTGTATACCATTGTAGGGAAATTATGTGTTTCTACCCTAAGGTCTTTGCCATGCTACAGCCAAAGTAAAATATTGGGGTGATTTGATGCAGTTCAGGTAGTTCGAGGAGGTCACACAATTGCAAAAAGAATTCAGACTGCAAAAATGTATACTGTTTTGATATCTTCCCATTCCCTTAGGGAACATTAAACATTACTTTACCCCCCTTGACAGCAACCTGAGAAAGCACAACTTGTCTGGATTGGATTTATACAAGGCTTTTATGGGTGAATTTTGCCCCACTCAAACAGAGGTCTTCCTTAATTTTGGCAGGTCGTACCAAGAAATCCTTACAATATGTATTATCCAACATGCCATACGCTGGCTTATATCTATCCTGGGTATCCAGATGTGTAGGACAAGGAAAGGAAGCATTTCTTCCAACAGGGTACTTTGTAAATTCAGCAGTGTCTTCATGTAACAAAAAGTGTATTGAATATTGTAGAACAAATTATTGGGATTAGGGACAAACAAGGACAATTCAATCCTAAAATGTTTTTTTGGCTAATAAAAGAAAAAACTGAATTCTAAGCAACCGTGCAATATACTGTACATTTATTACAAATTTTCAATGGTTTTTAAGTTGTGTACGAATTGCTGTTGAAAGCAGTGGCCAGGGCTGGGCAATAGTGCACTGGCGCCCTAGGCAAGCGGTCCTGTTGGCGCTCCTGCGCATGCACAAAATTTCACTTGTGTGCGCCGGAAGCTCACATGCGCAAACTGGCGCAAGCGTGAACTGGTGCAAGCGAAAAAATAAGAAACCGCAAATCGCTGGTCAGAAAGCGGACTGGGGGTAGGCAACAGAGTAGGTACGTGCCTGGTGCCCCCCAGCTTTGCGCCCTAGGCACGTGCCTACTCTGCCTACCTCTTGGCCCGGCCCTGGCAGAGTCTGTCTGTCCCTTTCTATTCAAAGCCTTGATGGGTGTGGCTTTTGAAACAACATAACACAAGCCAACCTCCTGACAGATATGTCTTGCAGGAGGAAACTGGCTTTTGCAACATTGTTTAAAATATAACAAATGCTGCTTTCAATAGAAATTACATTTACAAATAACGTTTAAACAGTTTTTAATAGATCCATATTGGAAAGTTGCTGATAATTGTGCTTTATTTTATTAAGCAAAAAGTTATATTGGGGTTGACAGTCCTTTAAGGACACCTCATAGTTCCAAGATGCAACTTGATTTTGTACATATGATATCTATACTAATACAATAAATTTCTCAGCTACAGTCTTTCCAACGGTGTCTTTCATTATACTTTGCATAAAATCCAAGTTAGCCATCCACCCCCAGGTCAACCTATGATTTCAGACACTGATTCGATATTTAAACTGGTGGCCAAGTTCTAGATAAGGAAGGAAAGTCTGTCTCCTTTAAAATGCTGGGCCAAATGTTAGGCACCCCCAAGTGATTGCATACACTTACCTGAAACCCCAGGCCGGTGCTCCCATCGGCAGAAAACCAGCCCAGGGTTATACCAGTGGGCACCACGGAGCAATTGTCTTCAGGCTTTCTTCAAATTTCTAGAAGCAGACGCATGCGCAGTTGAACGATATAGGCAAATTTTTTGTTAAAGTTCGGCTTTTCGTTCTACTGCACTTGCGCACCCGCGCAAAGAAAGAGGAGGACAGAAGAGGAGTGATCCATGGCGCTCACTGGAATAACCCAGGCCAGTGCAGTTTTCTGCTGATAGGAGCGCCGACCCGGGTTTCAGGTAAGTTGATACAATCACTCGGGGGTGCCTAACATTTGGTGCACAAAGACTTTCCTTCTCCTTTAAGCAGTTATTCAGACAGTATTGGACTTAAGGGATAGAACTCACTTGATCACTTAAAAATGCTCTTCTCTAACACCATCTCCTGCACCAGTGTATGTTATTACAGCATGGGCAAATGTCTTACAGTGAAACTGCTGAATTTGGTACTCGAGTAATAAAATTATTTTTCAAGACCTACTGAATGTAATAGTATTTAAATTTTTTGCAGGTTGTTGGTTCAAAAATAAACCTTTTTATTTTAAGACCAGAGAGCGTGATGCCGTTTGTTTTTTTCTGTCGATAAGTTAAATATGACTTTTACGTGTATAACAGGTTTTCATAAACCACAGGATGTAAGCATATTGAAAAAATAGGGAAGTGGAAAATGACCACAATGTGCACTTTAAAATAGTAAATTCTGTTTAATGTAGTGTACAGTCTATAGGAAATGTGAATAATGGTCGGATGGCGTATGTGATTTGTGAAAATATTTTCCACTAAAAATGCCCATAAATATTAGCAAATGTAGTATCATTCCTATTCTTGCCATTTAGTCACAGAATCGTAATAAGATTTTACAACATCAAGTATAAAAATAAATGGTGTTTAAAGATGTAGTTTCATGCCTTAAATAGGGTAGGGGGTTTCCTTATTTACTTTACATGGCACCAAAAGACTATTAGTGATTTATAAAGAATCATTATTTCATCCACTTAATTTGTAATCAATTGTTATTCTTACAGACCCAGGTCGCGGTCAGGTAGCAATAAATTTATTAGCTTTTTAGATGATTTGGAAGTCATTTATTAAAGGCAGAGCAACCATGTTGCACTTTACCATTGTATTTGTGTGAAAATCTAAGCAAAAAGCTCTTCATATCTTACCAATCCTGCAATAAACTCTAAAGAGTAATTGCTTTTATAATGGGCTGGAAACTGATTTCAAAGGGTATTGCAATTTCCATCGTACTTGGAAGTTATGTAGCTAAATGTCTGCTACTGTATGGGTAAATACTGGGTTTTTTTCTATTATGAAGCATCTAAAACGGAATCAGCATGCTTATAGTAAAGATTATTATAGTTATGGACAAATGCCTGTGTAGCAAGGAACGTCTTTAGAACCTTCAGCACCTATTACTGATCATGTAGTGTTACTGCATTTGCATAGCTTGTAGGGGATGTTATACTAGTGCACAGAGTTTATAGCCAGGCTACACCTATTATAGATGTAGCTGCTTCCCTTCTCTCTTTTTCTCTACAAGAAATTGAAATTTTCAGGAAAGCTGTCATTAATAGGTCACTATTTGCATTTGCAGCAGTGGGGTCCTGAGTTAAATTCTGGCCTGGACACTATATGCAAAGAGTTTGTATGTTTCTCCGCATTTCTGAGTGAGTTTTTTCCACACTCCAAAAACATACAGCCAGGTTTACCGGATTCTGATCAAGTCAACCCTAGTGTATGTGATAGGGACCTTATAATGTAAGCTACTGATGCTATGAGCAATCTTTGTAAAGCACTGTCGATAGGTACCAGTGCATATACATGACTAATAATAATAAATAACTTTTACTGAACACATTGTGTAATTAGATATGTTGCGGAGCCATTATGAAACACCAACCAGTCACAGGGCTCTGGTACCAGTTCCAAGGTACTCCGTTCTAAGGCTATAAACTTAAAGAATTCAAGGGATGCCACTAACATGGGTTAATACAAAATGTTAGCTACAACCACATGTGCATTAATACTGCAACAGTTCTGGTCAAATTCTGTACTTCAGTTGCAAATATATAAATTAAATGTTTTTCAATTCTATTAAATGAAGACATTTGGCTTTATGTTCATCAGTGGGTTAATGAAAACAAGGAAACAGATGTTTGAGGTAGACCCTTTGTTAATTTGCTTTAAATAAGATTGTTTTAGCCATCTGTTTTCCAGTCAGAGAGTGGTCATCTGTCCTAGGGTGAAAGAATGCTGAATATTTCCAGCTCAGGAGCCAAGAGACTATAACAGAAGATTCCTGCTGCTGCTGAGATATGGACAGGCCATTGTTAATGCAACTGTTAAAAAAAAGATTTACTTAATAATTCTTTATTATTATTTTTTTTATTTAATATTCACATCTGTCCTTGCCTCAGGAGAACATACAGTGTAAAATTCCTTACATGTTCATATAAACCATGATCAATATCATTCTGAGACAATTAATCTGACAGTTAGAATTGTGGGAGGCAACAGGAGGATTAGGGAAGCCTACACAAGAAGTATGTGTTATTTTTATTAATAGCTTCATTCATGCTTCCAGGAAAATATATTCAGTGATGACTTATTAATCTGAGTGATGGGTGGGTAGTAGCCACAGCTTACTCATAAATACTCCATACTCCATAAATGTGCATAACATTCATGATTACATTTTTGGGAGGTAGGGACTGCTGGAACACAGCATTCTTATTAATAGAAGTGAAGGATTTAACAAAAGCTATTAAGCTATGGGGCGGGGCTTCACTCTGCACCAGGAAGAAGAGGAAACAAGCTGCTGATAACACAGAAACCAGAGCAGACTTGCAGCAGGGACTAAGGTTCATTAATCTGGGGGGCTGTTTAGAGCAAATTTACAGTTAGAAAAAAAAAAGGTTTACTTGTTCTTTAATAATGAAAAAATCTATGGTTTTTGTTTTATATCGAGCTAAACAGGGCTAATGAGGAAACCAAAGCTACTCCATGTTTGATCCTTGCAAAGCAGATAATTTTATTAAGATAATCCCACACATAAATGATCTCCTGCATCACATCAGTCACAACAGCAGGGGAAGATGTGGGGTTGTATACTGGTAACAGAATTATCTATCACAAGAGACAAGCATTGAGTATCTTTAATTTCCCTATTTAACAAAAGAGGAGACTTGAAGAGGAGATGATTTTTCATGAGCATGTTCATCCCAAGCCCTATTCATTGTGTAAACAATGAGATACACTGTTCCTTTAACTGAAATTGGTTCAAAGGAGCCAGCGTGCAAGAGGCCTATATGTTTTAAGCCAACAATCTCCACTTTGTCAGAATGGCAGATGTTTTAATTACTATATTTAGTGATAACGGGTCTTTAGCTCTATGCCATTTGAGAAATCTGCTATGCAAGATACTTAGTAAAATAATATCCATCTACTGGACCCTTGCATGGCAAAACAGTGTTTGGCACCACAAGTCACTGACTGGTGATACTTGGCAACATATTTACATTGTTCTAAAGGCAAGGAGACTGCAATAGGGAGATGACATTGAGAACATTGAACAACCGGAAAATTAGTGATTGGCCTGTGGGGGTATGAAAACTATTACTGTTCTGTAAATCCCAGACTAATGTCAAATGCTGTGGCAAGAGCAAGGGTTGAAGAATTCCCAACAATACTCATTCTAGACTGTGTTCTGCATCAGACTTTACTCGGTTCTTTCATGGTCTCCACAGAGAACTGACATGGTCTCAGCCCTAGCACAACATCATGTCAGCACAAATTATAAAACATCTGTTTAGGATAAGATACAACAGTTGCTATATCGTAACATGCATATGAGCAAAGAAAAGAAAAAGCAGTTAAATGTTTTGCTCCAAAGTTTAACCTTATCAGCAATATGTATATATTTAAAATAATAAAATACAAAATTGCAAATTGTAATGGCATCATCAGCACTAATGTATATTTATAAAGTATGGTTACAAATGCTTGCATTTGTTCATTTATCCAAACAACAACTGTTAGATCATGTTCTACATTAGGTTCAGAGCCATCACTTGCAACGGATTCATTTCTGTTTTATGTAACCATTTAGTCCATGCTTGAGTACTAATTAACTAGAATTTTGCAATATTATTAAAACAGGTCCACTAATAGCATCATTATATTACAGCACAGGGACCAAATGTATCTTTAAAAAACACTTGCAAGTAATAGATAAAAAGATATCAGCCACTTCAGGAGAAAGCTGAATGTTCAACTGCTGGGGGGTCCTGTACGTATAAAAAGTTCTAAAAGAAATGTTTTATTTCTTTGTTTTCTGTGGGGACCGTTGATTTCAAGTTATGCTTCATATTAACTTCAAAGTGTTATGGAGAATAAAAGATATATTACTTAGCAAACTTTCCATGTGAGCCACACATGTTAGTTATAGCAATAGTATTTACACAGACACAAATAAAACCAAATCTTCAGTTTAATGTTTTGGCAGGAAAACGCCTTGATGAGGGGATTTCAGTGGAAGTAACTCATTATGTAATGCACAGAACTAGTGTACGGTTCTGTGATGTGTTTATAGGCGGATTCAAGAGATTATCTATGTTTTGTTGGCTCACCTCAATTTAGTCTGATTTCCAGCCATTCTATTCCACTCTCTTTGCTTTCCTTTGTGGACAGACCACAGTCTTAGGTAAATTCAACTCATTGTGGTTGACCCTTCTGACGTTAAACCTACCCCTGTTGACCATGGTCCTCAAAAATGTGGTGGATAAGAGGTAAAACATTAACAAAAGCAACAATATTGTAGAATATGTGGTCTTTCTTGTGTCAAAGAAACATCTGCTGTTAATCAGTGTAGCATTTGTCAGGAAAAAAAAACATAGGGACCAAACCACAAAAGACAAATGTCTGAAATGCATACAACAGTTAGGATTAGATATTAATATCATACAGGGGAATTACTAACCACTGATTTTCTTATTTTATCAACATTTTAATTGACTTGAGCAGGGGCAAATGATACAAAATTCAAAAACGTTACAGGGACAAGATAAGTACAAAGAGTCTATACAAAAATTATTGCAGAAAATCCAGAGCTGATCACAATATCTTTGGGACTACTCCTATTAACTTCTACTTGAACTTGGCAGATCTGAGTTGGAGTACCCTTGGGGTTTAATAAAACTCTAAAAATTCAAGTCCTTTTCCCCCACAAAAAATGTGTTTTCCCTTTTAAGAGGCCAATTAGATAAATTCGGACTTCAGTAAATTATTATTGTTATTATAATCCCATAAAAAGAATATTAACCCCAAAATAGAATGTCTATTTAAGGCAATGTATACATATACATTTATTAATAGAAATGCTACTGAAAACAGTGGC
Organism: Xenopus borealis; assembly: GCA_024363595.1. Taxonomy (NCBI): domain Eukaryota; kingdom Metazoa; phylum Chordata; class Amphibia; order Anura; family Pipidae; genus Xenopus; species Xenopus borealis. The sequence goes on along the minus strand of CM044434.1, from coordinate 58,110,745 downwards.
AGATCCCCTTAAATCCTAAGCAGGCAGCTGCCTGCTTCACATAATCCCCATGGGGTAATTTTGATTTTTTTTTTTAAACAATGTAGCAGAACCCAGCAGATTACAAAGGCATGAAGAAGCATGCAATGCTGACGTTTCAAGATACAAAAGAAAACCAAAATACAGATTTTATTTACATTCACATTTATAAATTTCTTTAAATCCACTGAAAATTTGCAATTGATGTACAGTGGAGCTTTGCTTAGAATTACATTTTACTGAGGTGAGACCAGTAGGGTTGTTAGCAGGGAAACACTATGGGGCAAATTCACTAAGCGCCGAAAAAGTGCTAGTGTTGGCTTTGCCGACGTTTGCCGCAATTCGCCAGGTATAGTTTCACCAGCGATACACAAATGCACTAAAATGCGAAGTTGCACTCAGGGAGGCAAATGGTAGCGAAATTGTGCTACCGTTACTTCACCAGGCAAAGCGCATTTACGCTAGCGATGCATAATTTGCATAGGGCGCGAAGTTAAGAGTATAATAGAAGTATATGTAACAGCCACTACATTACACTACACAAGCCCAGGAAACCTTTAATAACTAAAATAAAGTTGTCCTATTGCCCTAAACATGTGCACCCTGTATAGTTAAGTTGCCATATGATTGTAAATGTAGGGGGGGGGAAGGAGGGTAACCCCCAAAAAAATTTTCAGACTATCACCCTAAAAAAAGATGCCAGCGTTTTTTTGGAAATTTTTTTTTAAACTCCTATCTATTGTATTGAACTTCGCCAGGTCTGACCTGGCGAAGTAAAGTCTAGCGCAAGAGGTAACGTTCAGTAAAATGGTCATCTTAGTGAATTAGCATAGATACGTCCATTCGTCAGTGCGCAACTTCACCTGGCGTAAGGATGCAAAGCGAATTTTCACTGTTAGTAAATTGGCGAAGTTGCGAAATGACGTTAGAAGCATTAGACGCTTTGCACTTTAGTGAATTTGCCCCATGTCTCTCTGCAAAGTTTTGTAACTGATGATCCAGGGCTGGGAATCAGCAAGAGTAGGGTGAGACGGATTCCCAAATCCATAGGCCAGATTTTCAGGAGGCCCTAGGCCTATTTAGTAAACCTGATGCTGAGCAGCAGTGCTGTGTGTGAGAGAAACTGCTGGAGTTAGGAGAAAAGGAAAGACTTATTTTGGGTTAGCCAGGAGGATGGATTTTTCTGTTAACCTCCTGCTTCAGTTACCTTTCCACTGCGAGGGGAAATTCTGCAGCCGCTGAAAAATAAACATAGGCAGGAAGCCCTTATACCAATCCTGGTTTGTGAAGTTGCCTCATTTGCTGCCTACCAGTGAGTGAACCCCTACACAATATGGATTGTTTTGGTTTAAACCCCCTTTAAACTTTTTCCCATGTAAAGTATACATCCCCTATAGCCCACTGGTGTCTAATAAAAGGGCAACCAAATTTGGGAGTTTTACTTTGAAAGCCGTAAGTAAGTTGCAGGTAAAACTTAATCCCTTGATAAAATGTATAATGAAGCAATAGAATTCTTAATGAATCAGATGCAAGTGGAGTGTAGAACTGGCTACACCGAGGCTGATTGATATAGTTGGCCATCTTAAATATATTGCAATATATGGACAAACAATCCCTGTCTGTTGTGAGGTTGTGACCAAAAAATGCACAGACAAATACAAGAGATTCTCTGCACTCAACTACTGATGGGTGAATCGGTGGCACTTCACTTTGGCGAATTCGCAAAATGGCAAAAAAACACCGGTGTGTCTTGTTTTGACGTGGGTGTCCATTGCCGGCATAAAAAAAAAAAAACGAGGCGCGGGCAAATTTTCGCCAGCTGAAAATTTGCTGGCGTTTCACAATCCCTGTTTTGTTTAAAGGGCAAGTCATTTTGTAGTAGCTTAAGGCACAAAATGTTTCAATATCATTAAATTAGAGGGAACTTTGGCTTTGGCATTGCATAAGCAAATATTAACTATGAGATGCCCTATTTAATAAAACAATAGTTAGGTTGTAAGGGGATATAGACATTAGTAGTCCGGCTGATGGTACTGATCAAGGAAAAGAAGCAAAATAATATATATAGTGATGGGCGAATTTATTCGCCAGACGCGAATTCGCTGCGAAATCTGGCGATTCGCCTCTGGCGAATAAATTTGTGAAAATTCGCCTGCTGAAAATTCATTGGTGTAAAAAAAAAAACGCAGCATGCGCTGAAAATTATGCGACACGCGGCGAAAATGATGTGACGCATCAAAGACGACGCGATGCGCGTCAAAAACGTGACGTGACTCATTTCGCAATTTTTTCGCCAATTTGCGAATTTCGCTGGAAATTCATGAATTTCGCTGGAAATTCACGAATTTTTCGGCGAAGTGAAACGGGATAGATTTGCCCATCACTAATTATATGTACTTCACTGAAGGTTTGGGTTTTTGAATGGTGGTATTTGACCCAATTTCCCCCTGTTAAGTCATGTATTCCTTGGTTCTTTCGCAAAAACTTCTTCCCTAACCTCAATATCTTACTCCCCTTTCTCCCTGAACTTCACAAGCTGACTAACACTCATGTTTTAGCCTAAGACATATTACATCAGCTGTTAAAAGGAATTGCAGAACTTTCTCATATTAATTTTTTATGCTTCCTCCCTATTAAATCTCACACAAAGAGAGATATTAAGATGCATTTGGACATGAAACCAGTCAAGTTCCCAGGATAACAGGAAAAATTATGTTTCTTTTACATGAGGTGAACATGAAGGACATTGAACCAGAGAACAGAATATAATGCTTTGTTAATTATGAGTGTAAACAGCTTTAAGTCTCCTTGAGAAAAGAAAAGCATGCTTGTGAGGCGCTGTTCATTTAGGTTTTTATTTTATGTATAAATGTCTTAATTTAAATAGTTATTTATAAAAAATTTGTATTCATAAATTTATATACAATATACTATGAAAAGAAAGAGATTCAGGTTTTTGTAGTAATTTTGTGCATGACCTTTCCTCAGTAAATCAAGTGCTGTCTCGTAGCTCAGATTAAAATACAAAGAATTCATACCAAGCAGGGTATAAGAAAAATATACAACCATATGCAAAAAAGTTATTTCTGAATGTAATCATTGTCCTTAAGTATCTTTGGGTTTATTTGGACTGCCTAGTTGATAGGCATGGGATTCATTATCCAGAAACTTGTTGTCCAGAAAGTTTGAAATTTTTGATAGGCCATGTCCCATAGACTCTATTTTAATCAAATAATTAAAGTTTTTAAAAACTATTTTCTTTCGCTCTGTTAAAATAAAACCATACCGTATGGGATCCATTATCCGGAAACACATTATCCAGAATGGTCTGAATTATGGAAAGGCCATCTCCCATAGACTCAATTTTATCCACATAATCTTAAGTTTGATAAATGATTTCCCTTTTCTCCGTAATAATAAAATGGTATCTTGTACTTGATCCAAACTATATAGATAATGAATCCTTATAGGAAGCAGAACCACTCCCTCTTACCCAGCTATCTAGTCTGCCTCACCTTAAATTTAGACTCACTCTGGGGAAGGCTTGCAGGGTGTTTAGGCTGACAGACTGAAGGCTTAAAGTATGGAGCTAGGACTGGAGTTGGAACCTGAATTGGAACCCCAGCAACTGGAACCTCATCTACACAGCTTGCTCTGAATCTGCTTCCAACTTTCACATTGTGGCTTTCTACAACCACTCTTACAGAAAACCAGTTTGCCTCTGGATCCTGGACTCTCTCTCTCTCTATATATATTTTTTTTTTTCCCTGCAGATTTCTGCATTTCAAAAACAGTTTTCAGTAAAAAATTGTTGCACTACAAATTTGATCTGCACAATACATTTTTTAACATTTATTACTGGTAAGAAGATCAGACCTCTAATTTAGTAATCAAGATCTATCCAAAGATACACTGGCAGAATGTTGGTAATCCTGCTAATGTCACTCATGTTTGTGCTTCCAAAGGTAGCTTCTTCCTTCACTTTTCTTCTGTCCCTACTCTTAATCATAATATCTTCCTCTCTGCTCCATTCAACACACTGCTGCTCCTATACCTTGCATAGTTTTCTAAAAAATCTAACTCCTGCAACTACTACTTCACCTGCTTTCACTCTCTCTTCTACTGTTACTAGCTACAGGTAATATCTCTCCTAATCCGGGTCCCTGCCATATACTGTACCCATCTGCTATCGCCCATGTAACGGACCCCCTCTGCTTGAACCTACAAATACTGCTAACCTTTACAACTTTATTCAAATTCCCACTCTCCCTTCTGCTCATCTCCCCTTCTCCTGTGTGCTTCTTAATACCCGCTCTGTTACTAACAAATCCACTTTATTTCACAATGTCTTTTGCTCCAAATCTTTTCAGCTCTTTGCCCTAACTGAGACCTGGCTCACTCAGCTTGACAATGTTATTGAGGCAGCTCTCTCTGATGTCAGACTCCCCTTCAATCATACCCCTGTACTACTGGCCGTGGGGGAGAAGTAGGCATTCTGCTCTCCCCTCGCTG
>CM044434.1:58051943-58064390 GCA_024363595.1 Xenopus borealis | reverse complement strand
CCCTTATTCACAATGTAAAAGTCACATTTTGCAGTATTTGATTCAAATTGTACAGTCAATTTGTATAAACACCACATTTGTATAAACACCACATTTGTATAAACACCACATCAATGTGGCACTCAAATAAGATAAAAAAGTTGTAAAAAAGTTTTTTCCCAAATTTGTTCATTGATCATATTTTAATCTCATACCCCAATTATATGAGAACAGTTTCTCTGCTCCCAGGACTGCCACACAGTTGCCCTTACACACATTAACAGTTAATTTTACACACAGACAAACTTTAAAGTTAACACAACAGATTCACATCTGTCACCTGCCCTGGGAAAGAAGCTGATTCATCAGGAGGAGATTCTCTACTCTGATTTGTAGCAACCTGCTTGAAGTTTAACCAAGGACCTGGTGTTTCTGTCTGCATTACCTATGCCCTCTGTGAGCAGACGGCTAACGCCCTGGTTCACTGCTATTGCTTTTCATGTAACTGCAAGTACACCTGGCTTGTTTCACCTGTTGTCAAGTCTGTCCACAGGTGATCTGTGTTAAGGTGGCCATACACGGAGAGATCCGCTCGTTTGGCGATGTCGCCAAGCGAGTGGATGTCTCTCCGATATGCCCACCTTGAGGAACTTTTCCCTTGGTCCTGTGAGTGGAACTACCTGCTCTTTCAGACCCTCACTTCCTTCTTGCCTGCCTGGGGCAAAATTTAAATAGAAGACATGGCTAGAGAGGGGAACTACTATACAGCAGACCCTGTGATCCAGGCCCACTAGCTGCCAATGAGATCTTTGCCTTGGTCCACTGGAATTTGGGATTTAAACATATAAATTCCAATAGAAGTAGCCTATACTCTATGGGAAGGAGGTATTCCCAGTGACCAATGTGTACTATTATGTGTATTTGCTAGTTCCCTACTATAAAAAAAATAAGGGAAGTCATAGATCTCTGAATTTTGATGCTATCTGAAGTAAAGGGTGGAAGTAAAGAGAGGCCATACCAATGTAGTAGAAACCCAAATCCCTAAGGTAACCCATTACTTTATTGAATTCCCTAGCTCTGTCAGTTGCAAAAACAAAGCAAAAAGATTATCTGTGGTTTAACAAAAATATATTCTCTGATGGTGAAATGTGGAATTTTAGTGTAAATCCTAGGTGATCAATATTTAAAGGACATGATGTGAGAAACAGCACCGCCAAGGAAGCGTATTAAAAAGCCTTTATTTACAGCACATGGCTTTTGATATGGAAAGGTACAGTATGATGTTTCAGGCCAATACTTTTTGTCCTTTTGTCAAGGAGCTGGAAAAATAAACCCTTGCCCCCCCTATACTGTCTGCTCCATTGCCGCCCATGATGCATATCTCAAATCATTTTCTGAAACTATCCCTTATATAACTTACTATTCTCCACCCACTAGTGCCTTGCCCTCACAACTGTATATATCTATACATAGATTCAACTGCACATGCTCCTCAAAAATCAGTGTCTCAGATCTAACAGAAGAGGATCATAGACAGAAAGAAGATGGAACCTTTGCAGATTTATAGCAGGTCAGGAGACAGGCAAACTTTTAAAAGGAGTAGATGCTGCAGACATGGAGCTGGGGGGCAATGGAGGGAGTGGACAGTGGAGGGGGTGGAGGGGTGCTAGGATTTAGTTCTCCTTTATAAGGGGCCTTCTCCAGTGCAGATGTCACTGCACTAAAATATTTTCATATGTCAATAGCCATCCTGCAAATGGTAAGGAAAATGACTTGTATACATAGATTATCAGTCTATCTCTGTATTTGTAATGGTCAAAGTTCATCACTTCCAGATTATATGAATGCATGTAAAACACATGTCAAGATGTCATGATGAGGCGGCATTCTCTTGGCCTGATTGCACTTAGAACCTTATTTTGCTTAGCATATGCTACCATATTACAAGTTTAATATGCAGTATTTCTTAAATTCACCTTTCACCTATTTCACATGGTTCCTATTTCCCATGTTCAGTACTGATGACAAAATGGGAAATTATCTTCAACTGGTATATGAAAACCATTACCATTCATTTTGCTTTAAAGAAGGATTTAGAACAAGAAAGGAGTTAGGAACTATGACAATGACACCAGTCTTCTTTTGCAATGATGACCCATATGTTAGGTCCTTTACATCAGTTAACTGCTTTTGAGTTGTAAAATATATTGACTCTTTAGTGCAATTAAGATTGCAATCTTTGGGAAAGTGAGGATAAGGAAGAAAAAATATATGCCCATGTAAGCAAGTAAGTAGCCTAACAATTGTAAGCCCTCCTGCTGTGAGTGCCTGCTGTGCTATATCCTGTTCTTGTTATTGAATATTGACCTGTAAAAGACCCTGTTTGTACAGTGTCTTCATTGATGTAATGCCTGGACTTGGGCTTTGAGCCTGTCTAATCCCTTCTATGCCTTGGACTTTTGGTGGCCTTTGCCTGTCTTGTCTGTTCCAGGACCTACCTTGTACCTGTAATAAAATGAGTTTGTTTAAATGCACCTGTCCTGTCCCAGTTCTGTTTTCTCCTTGGTTCTCATTCCAACAGAGTTGGACTGGGCAAGCGGGCCACCAGAAAAAACCTGGTAGGCCCTGGCCTTCATGGGACCCGCATGACCCAGTCTTTCTGTACTCAACTGACTATGTAATTGCAGTATAACTCTATATTGTTCAAAAAAACATAATTATATCTGGACAGGGTAAATATCAGAGTGCTGCATCACAGAATACCTCAGTTGCACATTATAGGATATCTCATGTAGGATATCTCGCTGTATTAACATGAATAACAATGTATTCAATAGGACTACATACTGTACAAGAATAACAGAAGGCAGAGGAGCAGGGACACAGCTTTGTGTTGAAGTAGGAGGAGTAATGAAACAGTTGTGGTAGGAAGGGGTAGGGGAGCTAATTTGCCTGGGCAAAGGACAGAGGGAGTGTCTCTTGGAAGATACTCAGAACGGTGCGTTCTCATTAACAAGGAGTGCCTGAACCCAAAGACAGTTGCCTTGGTTTTACAGTTCTTGCTTTTCTGACAAAGCCATCAGGTATAGTGAATGGACTTCTGAAATTCAAGGGTGTCAATTTTTGATGAAGTAAGACGGTAAGAAAAATCTTTTTTTCTCGCATATACTATACTTTATTAAGTATCTATCAGATCTATCAATCTATCTATTAGAATCTTTTTTAATAGGGAACGCTTGAGACATTTCAAACCTAAAACCTAAAGGTAAAGAATGTTTAAAATATGTATTTATATAAACCTGCTCTCAGTGAACATTGCAAACTTCTCTTCTTTAAATAAGCACTGGTTGAGATTATACTACATTTGGTACTCATTTTGTCCACTAAAACCAGAACTACTGCAACATGCAATTTTTTTTAAACTTAAGCTACTTAAGCTACTCCTTGATGCAGATTTCACAATCAACCTGTTACAAGTGCCCCCAACAAAATAAATCTTTGGAGGAGCCCAGCGTAAGGGGCGATCCTAGCCCCTCTGCCGCTTGAGGCAGCTTGCTCTGTACTAGAAGTGCCAAATTTCTGGTTTGAAAACTGTAAATTCAGCCTTTAAAGTTACACAAGCTGCATTTTGCCGCTCCGGGTAACTAGTGGGTCGAGTTTCTCAACCCACCTCATTGGCGCAGCGCCCCTGCCCAGCATGCACAGTAAGGAACCCCGCCCCAAGCACAAAACCACACAGTCCAGACCAACCCAGATTTCCTCCATAGTTACGCCGCTGATATTTATCAATACTCAGTTTCAGTGGATGACATCAATATTATGGTATTTGTGGTTTAATGGCAAATTGCCATCATAACTGATAAAATTTATAACAATGCATGTTATAATTATATATGACCTGTAATCTCTATTCAGAATGGATGCCATTAAAGTGATACTGACACTGAAAAACTACTCCACAATATTAATCTATATTAATCTACATTAAAAGTTGCCTATCATGTTGATAGTTTTTTTCACCGATAGACTTACTTTTCCAAGTATTTGGTGCTTAAAATTCCTAAAACTGACTGTTTTACCAACCTGGCTGTCCCTTCTTAACCTGTCAGTTACAGTTTCTAATGCTAACAGACTACTGCTGCACAAATATGGCAGCCCCCTCATAGAGAAACATGGGAGTAAGATAGGCAATGTAAAAGCATCAGGCAAATTATAAATAGCATTAAAAGACAATGCAATGGTAGATGTAAGAAATGATTGTTTTTCTAGTGTCTGTAGCTCTTTAAAGTGATTTGTAAATGAGCTTTAAATGTTTTTACATGTTTTTAGGCTGGGGACAGACAGGGAGAAGGAAATTTGGGGAGATTGTCGCCTGCTAAAAACCAGGCGACAGAATCTCCCCGAATCTCCCTGTCTGTCCCCAGCCTTACACAGATTGAAAGAAAGCCATGATACTCTTAAGGATAATAGAGTAGTGCAACCCCTCCCTCGCCTTGTTGAACTGTGTTGTGATGGAATCTGAGATCAAAGTCCGTTTGTTTTCCATAGTGGGAAGCATACAGATTCTTTGAAAAAGTATAGTGAATCCCAGACTCTATCACGTCACAATATCACAAGGTGAGGAGGGATTGGATCTCTCTGTAAGTGTAGGGGAGGTGAGGAACCTGCAGCATAGGCATATTATACCTTCAATATGTGGTTTACAATAAGCTTACAAACATTTGACTATTTTTGTAAGCATAAGGGCAGTGTCACATGTGAATTTATGCTCTCCATGGACAATAGAAATTACCTGAATTTTTACGTTCTTCAAATGATTTTACTTCTGGCAATTCATGTGAACCCCAGTGTAAAATAATTGTAGACATTTTTTGTAAGCCTAAGGGCAGTGGCACCTGTGAATTTATGCTCTCCATGGACAATAGAAATTACCTGAATTTATACCTTCTTCAAATGATTTTACTTCTGGCAATTCATGTGAACCCCAGTGTAAAATAATTGTAGGCAATTACTCTGCTGACAGAGTAAAGTCTCTTTTTTTTTCTAAAGAGATGGCCCTGGTGCAGTGATCCCTTTTATGGAAAAAGATCTCTCACTGTCTATAATGTCCTCTAATGTACAGGTATGGGATCAGGTTTCCAGAATGCTTGGGACCTGGGGGTTCTAAATAATGGATCTTTCCATAATTTGGATCTTCACACCTTAAATCTGCTAGAAAATCCTGAAAACATTAAATGAACCCAACAGGCTGGTTTTGCTTCCATTAAAGATTAATTATATCTTAGATTGGATCAAGTACAAGGTATTGTTTTATTATTACAGAGAAAAGGGAAATAATTTATGAAAATGTGGATTGTTTAGATAAAATGGGAAGGCCTTTCCTTAATTCAATACTTTATGTATAATGGGTTGTATGGGTAATCATGTCCCCTCACAAATTATTTTTCCAGAGAGAACAACTTCAACCTTGACAATTTTCCTTCATAATTTAAATCTTCCATTACCCTAAGAAGTTTAGTTGCACGTCTCTGCACTCTGTCCAGCACTCTGTCCAGCTCATTAATGTCCTTCTTAACGACTGGAGCCCAAAACTACACTGCAAACTCAGGGTGAGTTTACCACCACTCTATCCTTCAAACAGTTCTCCATCCAAGTACAAATACTATGTTCCAGGCCAATATATCAAAAGCTTTAGCAAAGTCCAAGTAGATTACATCCACCTCCATCCCAGAGTTGAGGTTCCTGCTCACCTCCTCATAAAAGTAAATTCATTTAGTCTAGCAAAATCTGTTGCACATAAAACCATGTTTTCCATTGAAGTAAAGTATATTATCCCTTAATACTCCTTCAAAAAACTTTTCTACTACTGACGTCAAAACAACTGGGCTATAGTTTTGAGGCTGAGAATGGAATCCTTTTTGGAATAGAGGCACCACGTTAGCAATACATCAATCTCTTGGCACTATGCCAGACTTCAATGAATCCTGAAATATTAAGTAAAGAGGTTTGGCAAATAGAGAGCTGACCTCGTTTATTACCCTGGGATGAATAACATCTGGTCCCGGGTTTTGTTTATCTATTGTGTAAACCATGCATCATTAGCTGAATTATTGTAATTGGGACTATTAACATGGAAACCCTCAATAGTTGTTTCATGATTTATGTGGACCGATGAAAAATAGCAGTTCAGAATCGACCAACTAATCCTCCTCTGATATTAAGGGTCCCACTTCACCCTGCTTCATTTTTTACATAATTAAAAAATAATTCTGGATTAATTTTACTCCTCGCTGCAATACCATTTTCTATCTCCATTTTTGATTCTCTGATTTGTTTATTGGTCTTCTTGTACCTGATAAACTTTTCAGGTGGCCCAATTACCCCAGTCAATGTCTGGATAATTGAAGTCACTTATAATAATAACTTGATCTAGTTGTGAGGTTGCCTGCATTTGTAATAATAGCTGGGCCTCATCCTTGTCATTTAAAGGAGGTGGTTTGTAGCATAAACCAATGATAACTTTCTTTATAACCTTTTGCCTATTAGTAATCTCAACCCAAAGAAACCCCACACCTTCCCCAGTGAAAATTGTTATTTCTTTAACTCAGGCTTTACAAAGAGAAAAATGTATCCACCCTTTTTAGTCCCTCCTTAAAAAGGTGTAGCCATTTACATTTATAACCTAGTCACATGTTTCATCCCACCAGATCAGCTCAGTGATACCAATTATATCATTGTTTTTTCTCACATGCAGTTTACTCCAGCTCGTCCATTTAAGTGTCAAGTTCTGTGCATTTGCTAGCAGAGGTTATTACTTTTCCCTCTGATATTTACATTGTTTAATGGAGAAATAGATCTTAAGTTTTCTTACAGAGGATCTCCTTAGCAGGTACATTATATGCCCCTCACACTCCTTCCCCATGACCCCATACTAATCCCTCTGCCCAGACTACCTAGCTTCCCCTTAATACTCTGGCTCATTACCACCACCCCCTTGCCTAGTTTAAACACTCCTCCATCCTCTTAGCCATGCTTTCCCTTAGCATAGAGAACCCTCTTCCATGGATGTGCAATCCTTTATGACTGTATAAATTGTACCCCAATAAAAAATCATCCCAGTGCTCTAGAAACCCAAACCATTTCTTCCTACACCACAATTTGAGGCATACATTTAACTCTCTAATCTCCCTCTGTCTTCCTAAACTTGCACATGGCACAGTCAAAATACTGTTAGCAATTCTGAGTTCCCACTATTGCATAACAGTCCACATACAATACAATCCATACAGTGTGTCCATAAGCAGAACCATCAAATTCCTTTTATAAATATGTTAAGAAGATAAGTTAGGCTGCTTCTTGTCTTTTATTCTATGTGTTTGTACTTTTCACTTATGGCAGTGCAGTGCACATGTCATTAATACAAGCGTGTCATTTGTTAGAGGAGGGAATTCTGGAATTGCCATCAACTCAAGACAGTAATTCCGAAGTACCCTAGCATTTCTGTGTGCAATTGTGCACAATTCATTACAGCAGGATAAGTATTTTGGTACTTGGTGCTGCTTGCTAGGAGCATGAATCAATGCAATTACCTTTGTAAATAGTTTCAATGCTCTATCTTTTAAATACACTCTAGCCACTGCATTTGCTCCTTTAAAAAAAAAATCTTTTTTAATGAATCAGCAGTGTAGGACTGATAAACAACTAGAATGCCCATCATACTATATGGACAGCAGATAATAGAATATGAATGTCCCCTAAAATATGCATGATGTTTTCAGAAAAAAACATGGCAGTAGTAGAAAATTACCACCTGCTTCTTGGCACAGAGAGTGGTCGTAACTGCTACTTGTAATGACCTTTACTAGAGAGGGGGATGAAGCTACTACTGGACAGAAGGCTTGCCTGTTTTTTCCTGGTGTCCTGTGGCCACGTCCAACCCTGCCTGGGAAGGGGAGGAGTAGTAATGGTAAGAGGGGTTGCGTGTGAGTTGGAAGTGGGAAAACTGCCTGGGTGCCCTACCAAGTAGTATTGTCTTGAGCAGAAATACTACTTGACCTTGCTCTGTTGTCTTGCTTTTGTGCTGTGTTGTCAAAGCTTCTAGATGTTTTGTGAGCATTCCATGATGTCACGCACATTGTGTTCATGTCAAATGACATCATATAACCAAGTCCACAAACTTTTGGTGGAGCGTTGCACACACTGCATTATCCCCAGGCTACTCAGCATTTAATGTTGACAGCTTTGCCCATGGTTCTTAACATGTGGTACTTGATCTTTTTGCAATGATTCTCCCATTTTCTGAATTCTTATTAACTGTAAACTTTTACACCTAATTTCTAGAATTTGTAAGAAATACATAAATAACATTAATCCTATAACAATATATAAATATATATACTGTATATATATACTGTATATATATATATATATATATATATATATATATATATATATATATATATATATATAGCCATATGGAAAGACCGAACTCACAGGTCTTATAAAGTGCATATTATTTATTCACAAATTGAAGCTGACGTTTCAGCTGATACACCAGCCTTTCTCACTTTTTTGAGAAAGGCTGTTGTATCAGCCGAAACGTCAGCTTCAATTTGTGAATAAATAATATGCACTTTATAAGACCTGTGAATGCGGTCTTTCCATATGGCTTCATACACTGTTTTTGAGACCTGCACCCAGGCATAGATTGACGAATTATCGTGTGTGCTGGTTCTACACCCTCTCTCTCTCTCTCTCTCTCTCTCTCTCTCTATATATACATATATATCTGCTTGCAACAGTGTGCAATTGTACTTGTATAAAAAAGAACATTTACAGGAGCAAGCTTAAAGGGAGCCCTTGAGGTCAAAGTTATATATATAGTAGGTGTTTTGATAATAGGTGCAAAATGTATAGATTTTTCAACCTGATGAGTCACTGAAAGGAAACCATAGATTTTCATCTGTTCTTACTATAATTTAATCTACATAAATAAAGGATACATTCCACTGCAGTGTTTTACACCCTCTCTCTCTCTCTCTCTCTCTCTCTCTCTCTCTCTATATATATATTCCTGAAATTTAGGGTGCACACCGTATACTGTGATACAGACCTGGGTGCCAGCCATAGGGAAATGTACAACTAGACGAAGTAGCGGCACTCACAGGGTTTTTGCAAAAAGTTGAAAAATCTTTATTCAGCCTCAACGTTTCGATCCCCCACAGGGATCTTCGTCAGGAGAGTGCAAACAAACAAAAAAAAGTTATATATATAGTAGGTGTTTTGATAATAGGTGCAAAATATATTGATTTTTCAACCTGATGAGTCACTGAAAGGAAACCATAGATTTTCATCTGTTCTTACTATAATTTAATCTACATAAATAAAGGATACATTCCACTGCAGTGTTTCCTTTAAGCCAGTTATTACTTAACTCACTTTTTGTTCATCCTTGTTGTTCATATAATAAATGCTCAAAGTTCAGGGCCATCAATCAGGAAGAAATCTGAAGAATTCCTATAGGGAAGTTAGTTGTGATAAGAGATATTCTACAGACGTAAAATTTAACCTTTACAATTTATCCCCTAAAAGTAGAATTGTGTTTGGTAATACTGTTAGAATAATGTTTCATTCACTTTATTAAAAGGAAAACTTTACCCCCAAAATTAGTATTTAAGCAATAGATAGTTTATATATTATATTATGTAACATATTAAAGAATCTTACCAAACTGGTATATATATTTAAGTAAATATTGCCCTTTTACATCTATTGCCTTGAACCACCATTTCATTAAGGTCGCTGTGCTGCCTCAGAGATAACCTGACCAGAAATAATACAGCTGTTACTGTAACAGGAAAAAGTGTGGAAGCAAAAGACAGAACTATGGGGCAAATTCACTAAGCGCCGAAGATGCAATTTGATGCACTTCACCAGGCGAATTTTCACCAGGCCACCGCTAATTCACTAAAATTTAGAATTTGCTGTCAAGGAGGCAAAAATTAGCGAAGTTCCACTACCGTTACTTCGCCAGGCAAAACGCATTTACACTAGCGATGCTTAACTTGCATACGGCGCAAGTTGAAAATATAATGGAAGTATATGTTACAGCCAATACATTAACCTACACAAGCCCAGGAAACCTTTAATTAATAAAATAAAGTTGTCCTATTGCCCTAAACATGTACCCCCTGTATAGCTGGGTTGCCATATGTTAGGAAATATAGGGGGGAAGATAACCCCCCAAAAAATTATGCTACTTTTCAGACTAAAAAAAGTAAAAGACGCCGGCATTTTTTTGGGATTATTGTACTTAACTTTGCCAGGTCTGACCAGGCGAAGTAAAGTCTAGCGCAAGAGGTAACGTTCAGTAAAATGGTCATCTTCGTGAATTAGCATAGTTACATTCCTTCGTCAGTGCGCAAGTTGGTCTGGTGTAAGGGTGAGAAGTTGTGCTAGTCTATCTACTTCGCTAGTGAATTTTCACCAGGGACACTGTTCGTAAATTGGCGATGTTGCAAAATGACATCACGCCGATGAATAAGCGCTAGCGTTAGACGCTTCATGCCTTAGTGAATTTGCCCCACTGTCTTTTAATTGGCTCATGTCACCTAACATGTATGGTTTGATTGGTTTGTTTGTGTGCACCGCAAATCCTAAAATCCCAGGGAGCGGCCCTTATTTTTTATTTTCTATTTATGATTACCCAATGGCACATGCTACTAAAAATGTATATTATTATGAAAATGGTTTATTTACATGAAGCAGGGTTTTACACGTGAGCTGTTTTATGCATTATCTTTTTATAGAGAACTACATTATTCGGGAGTATAGTTTTCCTTTAATCAATATCTTTATTTTGAAGACATACAAAATTATACAGTTAGCTTCATATTGGTTCAATAATCTAGCATACAGTATGTTCCTCTGTGTGCCTTCAGACCAAAGAAAGCACAATGCGAATCTAGGCAGGTAAAAACACATACTGTGAAAAATCCATGTGTCTCATTACCAGGGCCGCCATTAGAAATCACGGGGCCCCATACAACAAAATTGTCGGGGCCCCCTGGGCTCCGCCCACCCAGGCACCCAAGCCCCGCCCCAATCCCCGCCGAATCCACATCAAAGACCACACAGACATCAGCGCTAAAAAAGTAAACCCCCCCAGGGCTCCCTTATAAGTTAAAAAATATATTTTTTTAAAGCATTGGTGCCAGAGCCCCTCATACAAGTTAAAAAAAATTGGGGCCCCAAAAATTTTTTTTTTCTAAAACATTGGCGACAGGGCCCCTCTTACAAGTTAAAAAAAAATTGGAGCCCCACACATTGGTGTCGGTAGAATCGAACTCATGGCTTCAGGACTTCAGCATCAGCAAGTTTCGTGACTTCGGGTATTTTTGCCGCTTCAGGACTTCAGTGTCGGCTCCTTTGTGACTTTGGGTCTTTCCGTGACTTCAGGACTTCAGTGTCGGCTCCTTCGCGTCTGTTTGGCACTTCCGCATCGGCGCTTCCGCATAGGCTCGGCGCTGGTAAGGGGGGCCCGGCTCTTGGGAAAATGCAGCACTGCCGGGCCCCCCTTCAGCCCCGGGACACTTGTCCCCCCCTGATGGCGGCCCTGCTCATTACCTTTAGCATTCTCAGAGGCTCCTTCCTCCTCATATACATCTTCATACATGCGGTCCCATGCCAACACCACCCCACTAAGGTCTCCAAATACTGCAGCAAGTAGCAAAAGGATCTATCTTTGGTTTCATCTGCTTAAACTAGAAGGTTAATTAGATGATCACCCTAGTGGTGGTGTTCTTATTCCCTTTGCTGCAAGTTCAAAAGTATTTTACATGGCTGAAGGCTGTTCTATCCAGGGATTGATGCTGCAGGGTTTACAGTAAGCACTATTTGACTCCACTTCAGGTCTGCCCGCAATAACACAACAAAATCTCATCATTAATGCCATTAGTACAGCCTAGGGGAAGTTCCTTCTTTATTTATCCAGGAACAGCCCATTACAATAAGTCCACCTGCCCTTTGGACTCTCAACATCAGACTCATAGACAAAACCAACACAAGGACACCAAACTAAGGGACTCTACAATTCATATCTACTGTTTCCACAATCTAACCTGCTCCCAACCAGGTATAGAAAAACCAATTTGGGCATCCTTTACATAATTACATATACTCTCAGCTTCACTTCTTCTAAATTGTTGCTACTGGAGTCAGCAGATATTAGAATCTCTGCATACTGCCTACATACCAAATTTTCTTTCTCTGCCAATACTTGGGGCAGCATCTGCCAAAATTTAAAAAATGTCAATGTTATTAATGAGGTAATGCAGTTAAACGTACATCATTAGCTTCACGTCTAGTAATCCATTCAGTGCTAGATTTTTTTTAGCAGTAGACCAGTAAAAGCTCCTATCGTTACTTGGCAATATGGGTGGCGCGAACTGTTTGCCGGCGAACTTGTTC
>CM044434.1:58034483-58050764 GCA_024363595.1 Xenopus borealis | reverse complement strand
GAATATGTTCGCGAACTTTTTTTCCGACGTTCGCGCCATCCCTACTTGGCAAAAACTATTTTCTTGCTATTAAATTACTCTTATATAGATCTGGTTCAAAGAAGCAATAATGATCAAAATTATTAAGACTCTTCTATAGCCTGATAAATATCCATGGTAAAAATATCCTGGAAATAAAACTAAACCCATTGTTGCATGCTAATCTAGAGCCTGATGTATACTATTGGTAAAATATCCTAGCAATAAAAATAAATCCATTGTTGCAGATTACAGCATATTTTTGTATACCATGTAATTTTGCCCTGACCTCTGTAAATTGTTTACCAGTCTCCAGGTCTTACAAGTTTTTTGCTTCAGTGATTAGTGAAGAAGTTTGTTTTAATCCAGGAAGGTTTTTTATTAACTCCAGCTACTGTTAAATACAAATACATTGTCATGTTTTGTAGACACACGTCTACAGTATATTAGTACAGGTACAGGATCCATTATCCAGAAACTATTTTCCAGAAAGCTCTGGTGTAGAAGTTATAAGATATAGTGATGCAAATTACAGAAAAACCCCTTATCTGGAAAAGTCCAGGTCCAGAGCATTCTGGATAATAGCTCCCATACCTGTACTTCTATTAATAAAATCAGTTTAAATGTACCTTTTGGAAATTAATTTAATTTAAATTGAATCGTGCGGCACCTTCTGATGTCTTCAATGCTGAATGAGGAAGTGCCGAACAGACGCGAAGTCCTGAGGCAGCAGAAATACCCGATGTCACGAAATGAGCTGACATTGAAGTCCTGAAGCCACGCTTTCAATTCTACTGACACCAATGTTTTTTTTTTTAATCCCTTGGCCACCAATGTTTTATTTTAATACTCTATAGGCCCCTGCCCCCAATTTTTTTAAAAAAAAATTTTTTTGGGGACCCAATTTTTTTTAATTTGTAAGGGAAGCCCTTTTGCCAATGTTTTTAAAAAATATATTTTTTGGGGCCCCAAATGTTTTTAACTTTTAAGGGGGGCCCTGTCAACAAGGTTTTTTTTTTAAATTTTGTTGTACAGGGCTCCGTGATTTCTAATGGTGGCCCTGCTCTCACTTTACGGTTGAAGGAAGAGTTAACCACACTAAAATCACACACAGAACTGTTCTCTCAAGTAATTTGAGTGCCAGTTGTTCTTGAAACAAATAATAAACTCTTTATTTGCTGGTCGTGAAACTATTTGTTAGGGGTACTGTGGTGTTCATACAAATGGCCTGTAGATGTCACTGTGTACAGTACACGAGTTACACTGTGCATACACTGTACTGTCTATTCTGCTTAAGGTGCTAGAGTTTATGTTACTCTTGTGTAATGGCTGCATGAGCAAATAAAGCACTGTTATACCCTGCTCATCTTCGGCTATCAAAACACAACAAACTGGCGACTTCTGCAGCAGCCTGCACCTTTTCTCCCAAACCCTTGTGAGCCTACCATACCTTTTTACTGCTTGGATCTGTATGTTTGACAATTACATGATTGCTGCTGATCAAGGGGAGATTTCTGCTGCTAGAAAGTGTGCTTTGCTTATTCACTGCCTAGGAGCAGAGATACAGAATATATTCTATACATTACCATTACCTGATGATACTTATGAAATGGCTCTTACTGCTATTAAGAACTTTTTCTTGCAAAGAGTAAATGTGGTTGCTGAAAGATATAAATTCTGCCAATGTGGACAAAGTAATGGTGAATCCACAGAACAGTATGAAGCAGCTTTAAGAGAGCTGGTTGTTGATTTGGAAATCTATCAGATGAAATGCTAAGAGACCAAATATTGGAAAAAACAAATTCATCACGCATTTGAGAGAGACTGCTCCTAGAGCAGGATTTAACCCTTGATAAGGCTATTGCAGTTGCAAGCGAAATTGAAACGGTAGTGACAGAGGCTAAAACTCTCACTCAGGGAACTGCTGGGAATGAACAGATTGTGCACCCAGCACTGGGGCCTAATAATGTACACTCACAGGCAAAATACAGTGTTAAGGAAAAGGGATTCACTGCTAAAATACTGCTTTCACTGTGGTTCAACACAACACACTGCAAATGATGCTACATATCCTGCAAAAGCTGTACAGTGCCACAAATGCAAAAACTGCAAAATGGGGCTTTTACATTGTTAATAAAGTTACTGCTATACTTGGAAGGGATCTCTTTGCTACAATTTATTGATGGTCCCATTACTACAGCACCAGTGCCTGCCACACAGCCTGTGCCTAACATTTCACCACAAAGCAAAAACTTCACTGGGCTGTGCAAAGAACGTTGTGCACAAAGTTAAGTTGAGACCAGATGTAAAACCAGTATGCCAGAAATTGAGACAATTCCCTTACTCTATAAGGGAGACTGTCTCACAGGAACTAAAGAAACTAGCAGCGCAAGATGTGAATGAAAAATCAGAATCCTCCAAATAGGTTTCACCAATTGTTGTAACAATGAAGAAGACTGGAGGTATTCAATTGTATGTTGATCTCCGGGAACCTAATAAAGCAGTTGATATGATAATAATCCCTTGCCACACATAGAGGAAATATTTTCAGAACTCAGAGGAGCAAAATTCTTTTCCACCCTTGAGTGCTTATCATCAAATATTACTGCATGAGGAAAGCAGAGCCCTTACTGCATTAATTAAGCATGATGGTTTTGTTTCAGTTCAAGTGTGTACCATATGGACTGGCTTCAGCACCGAGTTGTTTTCAAAGACTGATGTCTGCTATACTCCATGACATACCTGGTGTACAATGCTACTTGGATGATATAATTGTCTACACTCCAACTGTGGAAATTCATGACAAGTGCCTAGAAAAATCTCTGAAATGCATTGATTCTGCAGGACTGAAACTGAACCTTTCCAAATGGCACTTCAGACAAACTCAACTGTCATTTCTGGGTCATAGAATTTCACATGAGGGATAACTGCCTGACCCTGACCATGTCAACGCTGTTATACAAGCACCTACCCCATCTGATTTTCAGACCTTACAAGCTTGGTCTTACTTCATGGTATTCTAAGTTTATTCCCAACTATGCTTCAGTTGTGGAGCCATTTAGAACACTACTACGTGGAACTTCAGGTCTGGTTTGGTCAGAGACTACTCAACATAGCTTTGAAATAGTGAAACAGTTAATTGTGAACAGTCCAACAATAGCTTTATTTGCACTACCCACTATGGTTACTACAGATGCTTCAGACTATGGTGTTGGTGCAGTTCTCACACAGATCCAATCATTCATAAAAAACTGCATTTGCATCCAGAACACTTACAGAGACAGAGCGTAAGTATTCAACTGGTGAAAAAGAAGTTCTAGCATGTGTTTGGGCAACAGAAAAATGGAGAAACTACCTATGGGGTAGAGAATTTACCTTATACACTGATCACAGCCCTTTAATGACACTGCTTACAACTAGGAAGAGTTGGAATGCGTATAGCTAGATGGTCAGAATTGACTGATATATTATCATCTACAGTTAAAGCTGCTGATTTCATGCAAGCTTGCCTCACATGTCCAATTAAAGTAAAACTACGGGACATCTTACAAAGAAAATGGCCAAATGCTGAGCAGAAACTCAGTCCTGATCTTCAACCTTACTACAGGATTAGACACAAACTTGTGGTGTTTATACAAATGGCCTGCAGGTGGCACTGTGCATACACAGGACTTTCTGTACACCACTTGAAGTGAGACACCAGCGAGGACCATACACATATGAACTGTCTGATGGACACATATGGAATGCAAGTCGTCTAGATATGACTTTGGAGATGTTCCATTTGATGAAGGACATTTCCCTACTCCTAATGCCAACTGCTCTAGTTACAGATGTCACAACTTGTGTTCAATGCACCAATATGGACGCTAGTTAAACAAAAGAGAAAGAAAGATATGCCAGGAGAGTGAAAGCAATATTTCACATTTATTTTTTAGTGCAATATTTTTTCGACCTATCCTTATGTGAGTTAACCTAAGCATAGAAAATTCATACACTGTGGTGTGGTGCTACAAGCTTGACCAAACATTTTCAAAAAGATATACCCTTTCTAGAAGCAGGTTCTTTATTTCCCTGGGGCAATACAATTAGAATGGAATGTCACCACAGGCTGATTTACATTACGGCTTCTAAGGAAGAGTAGTACCCATGCTTACTGCTGTGCAGTATCAGAAAACAATTAACGTAACCATAACATTCATTATATATTTGTTTTAGTACACAAAACCTATTCTGAAAGATTTCAAGTCTGATAGGACCTTAGAGGCAGGTCAAATGTATTTGTTGCTCAACAAACAAGATATCAGCACTTAATAATTGCATCAAGCAGAACCTTAATTAGTAACATACTGTATCAGCAGTAACAGTTGGACTTTGGATTTGATGTGTAGTAACCACTTGCGTTTGGCTGAAGCTGGGGTGAGATGAAGCATGTGTTAAATCATGAATGTCTAACATTATTATAATAATGAAAATTAAAGAGCCACTACTTCCTCAAATAATCATGCATATTACAGGGGAATACTTCCATGTGCTGTTTATGTTTGGGGTAGCTCTCTGTTCAGTCTACAATAAAACATAGTGTATTGCCCCAGGGGCTCTGTCCCATGTGGGTTCCACCACCCCTTGCCCACTGCCTACACAGGACCAGGGGCGGGGGAGGGGGCAACACTGCCATCAATAATGCAACTATTGATGGCTGGTTCAACAGAGACACTTGAAAGTAGATACAATTCCATTAATCCCAAGGTATTAAGAGAATTTAGCTCTGTGATTGCCATACTTTGATTTTCCAGAAGTCTTTGCGGTCTAAAGGACAGAGGGATTGGTTAGTATGATTAATACTAGAGGTATGTACCAAGATGGTCTTAGGCAGAACAGATCTTGCCATACAAATTTATTTTCCTTCTATACGGAGGAGAGCAGAAGCCTTGATATTAGGGTGAATGTGGGTATGATCAATTTATATTTTCCTAAAGCATTTGGTATAGTACCATATAGAAGATTACTGGTTAAAGTAAAGAATTTCAGCCTTCAACATACTATGTGTAGTTGGACAAACAACTGACTAAAGGATATTGGTGGTAAATAGAGCACATTGGACCAGAGTTTTGCCACTTTGCAGAGGCATTTGATTGATCTGACAGCAATTTTTTGCAAATAAGGTTTAGTTATTGAAAAATGCAAGGTTATGCACACGACATAAGTGCAAGTTATACACTAAATGGTTGGAGGACTCCTTAATTGAGAATGATTTTGTTATTTTTAGTGATGGGCGAATCTCCCGCGATTCGCTTCGCCTAGAGATTCGCAAATTTCTAGAGAAATTCGCGAATCTGCGAAAAATTCGGGAAACGAGTCGCGGAACAATTTTTTTGACGCGCCGTTGTGTCGTTTTCGCCGCGTCGCATCAAAAACGACGTGCGACTGACGCGCGACTCGTTTTATGGCGAAATTTCGCCAACCGAAATTTCGCTGGTGATTCGTGAATCGCGGGAATTCGCAGCGAATTCGACCTAGGCGAATAAATTCGCCCATCACTAGTTATTTTGTATATATTTGTGTAACGCTATGCAGTGTCACTCAGTAGCCACTCAAGCAAATAAAGTACTATCATGCTTAGACTGTTAACTTGAGGGATGAATACATAATTGTACCCCTTTATTGATCCATGGACTCCAGGACATAAATGAGCTGGAAAGATTGTGCAGAGACATGTAACTAAACTGGTAAAAGGGATGGAGTATTTAAACTGTGAGGACAGACTGCCAAGTTTGGGGTGGTTTTTGAGTAAAGGCACTTGCGAGGGCAAATGATTACTTTTTACATTACATTAGAAGACAACAGAAAAGAACAGAGAGCTAGTAAAGAAGCAGTGATGAGCATGTGAAATGCATTGAAGTCAAAACACGTCACAATTTTTTTACATGCAATAATTTTTTACACGCACAGCAATATTGTTCCTCACTCCAAATGCATTAAAGTCAATGGCATTTTTATTGTGGCATCTATTTTGTCTCTGCAACTTTTTTGTCTTGCTGTCTTTTCTGTCTCATGGACCTTTTTTGTCCAAATGTCTCAACTAAATTTTTCACAACAGTTTTCAGTTTCATGAAAAAATTTGCAGCTGGCGAAATGTGTAATTTCACCACAAAGCCATGCCTGGCGAAAAAAAAACTTGCTCATCAATAAACAAGAGCCAGCCCCCTTAGATTTGAGAAACTGAGCTTTAATTTAAAGTAGCAAATATAGTTCTTTACAGTGAGGGCAGTAAACGTGTTGATTACCCTGTTTGTTGTGTTTTAATGGAAGATTCTCTTTATGTATGGATGAGAAAATGTTTGAGCTGGTACAGTTTGGTGGCAAGAAATTAGAGAATCCACACTAGAATTTCCCCTTGCATTCTGTACTAATATAAAAAAAGTGATCATCTGTGCCAGAAAAAAGCTGAAAACCAATCAAAATTTTTATTAGATGCCCCTTGCCATATTCCAGATGGATCTGATCCCTTCCCAGCCCTCCTAACTATCTAAGGAGCTGTCAGATGTAGCATAGTGGAAATGAGTTTCTATAACAAGCTAGAGTAATGTATATGCTACTGAAGGGCTGAAAACACCTTAATGGCAATGTCATTTTGGCCTCCAATTGACTCCAATGCATTTCTATTAACATTCGCTGTGTCACAAATTTTTCTGTGATTTTGTTAATTTAGATAATAATAATAATGAGTGCGAATTTTGCCTCTTTACGTTTTGTGTCATATATTGGCTGCTTTGCATGTAAATCAGTATGTTCAGTCTCTACATCCATTTAATGTACAATGCTACAGAATGTGTTGGTGCTTTATAAATACATGATAGCAATAATAATAATAATTAGTTAATGCCTTTAGAAGTAGTCTGGGTTACTTCTTAGGCAAGCATAACATTCAATTTTCAGTGCACCCGGAAAAAATTATGTAAAATCCAAGAAAATGTAAAATCAGGGAAATGTGTTAAAGTAACTTTTTATTCAAGTACTGAAAGGATATAAGCATAGGAGTCTGTAAGATTGTATCATACTTATAGTGATTTTCCTTTCCTGGACAACCAATAAAAGTTTTGTAGTCAGCACTGACCCACTATCCACTTAGTTTCTTTCCAATGGTGCACGTATCCGGTGGCCCACAGACCAACCAATTTTGTCAACAATGTATGATTTGACACAGCTCCGGACAAGCTTTTCAGTTTAAATAGCCTTTATTACATGTGGCTTGAAAGATCTGCAACAATGTGACTTTTTGGACTTACTCAAAGTCCTTTTTCTTATTACTAACAATCTTCAGTAGTTACAGTTTATACTTTTTCAAATAGCGCCATCTTCTGGCTACAATATATCATTATTGCAACAGAACAACAGAAAAAATTGTATCACTTATCTCTTTCTTGTTACATTTAGGTTTACATTTCTGTTTCAATCTTTATATATCTGGTACATTACAGAGCATCAAGACCGGAGAGCTTTTCTGTGTAATTAAAACTTCTTTATTTCAGCACTACATGTTTCAGACAATCCATGTCCTTCCTCGGGTGCAAAGTTACAAATATTTGTAACTTTGCACCTGAGGAAGGACATGGATTGTCTGAAACATGTAGTGCTGAAATAAAGAAGTTTTAATTACACAGAAAAGCTCTCCGGTCTTGTTGCTCTGTCATGTTACTGGATGGAGGTGGCTGCTCCAAAAGCCGTTGATGAGCTGTGAAAACTACAATGATTAACACGGTTGGATCGTTAAGGAAAATGTACTTCTATCTGGTACATTATGATAATTCTTACAGATCAATTAATTGTCTGAAAAATATGAAATATAAAAAGAGTATTAAAATCTACCTAAATTAAAACATTTTTTCTAGTCATTTTATCTCAAACAATTCGCACAGGGTTTATCGAAAGATGGTGTGCCTTTCCTGGACAACTCAAGTCTCCAAATCATACTTACCCAACCTAGTGCTCCCATCAGAAGGACCCTCCCTAAAGCTTTAAAAGCCCAACCTCACCCCCTAATCCAGTGTCTAGAAATATGCTTCTAGAAACTACAGAAAAGGGATAGGAACTTTGACATGGAGTTGTCCACGAAAGGAAAATCACAGTAAGTATTATATAAGTTTCCCTTTTCCCTTGCCAACTCCATGTCATACTTATTGGGACACACAGCACCGATTCTGGGGCTGCCACCGCCTGAGGCAGCAGCCCCGATACCGCGCCCCCTTCCTGCTCCGTGGGTGAAAAGGGGGAGGTATCGCTAGTGCATTGAGCACAATTGCGCTCTCTGGACTAGCGGAGCTGAATTCAAACCCGGAATTAAAACCCGGAAATTCAGATCTTAAAGGAACAGTTCAGGGTAAAAATAAAAACTGGATAAATAGATAGGCTGTGCAAAATAAAAAATGTTTCTAATATAGTTAGTTAGCCAAAAATGTAATATATAAAAGCTGGAATGAGTGGATGTCTCACATAACAGAATACAACACAACATCCTGCTTTTCAGCTCTCTAAATCTGAGTAAGTCAGCGACTTGAGGGGGGGCCACATGGGACATAACTGTTCAGTGAGTTTACAATTGATCCTCAGCATTCAGCTCAGATTCAAAAGCAACAGTTATGACCCATCTGGCCCTCCCTCAAGTCATTGATTGGTTACTGCCTGGTAACCAGGGTAACCAGTCAGTGTAAACAAAAGAGAGCTGAAAGAAAGAAGTAGTGGTTCTGTTCTGTTAGGTTAGACTTGCAGTCACTCCAGTCTTTATACATGACATTTTTGCCTAACTAACTATATTGAAAACATGTTTTATTTTGCACAGCCTATCTGTTTACCCAGTTTTTACTTTTATACTGAACAATTCCTTTAAAGTTACAAGAGGCTGCTTTTTGCCGCCCCTTGTAACTGGCCGCTCTGTGCTGCCTGAGGCAGGGTTCTCACCTTGCCTCATGGCCGGAGCGGCCCTGGGGACATAGCAAGCCAATATCCCCAGTGGGAGGGTACTTCTTTGACATAAGGAAAGCTGTATAAAAATGTATTACTAAGCACCAGATTAGGGGGTGGGGTTGGGCTTTTAAAGCTTTGGGGAGGATCCTTCTGATGGGAGCACTGGGACGGGGTGATCACAGTAAGTAATATGATATGGAGTTGTCCATGGAAACAACATTTACTGTGTTAATAACAAGGGTTAAACATTGCAGTGTTAATGTTTCACTATAAATGGCATGTGCAAGGCCTCTCTGTCAGTTTGGCTCTTACGGTTACCAGGAGAGGCTTTTTGCATGAACATTCCCAACTTGGCCAGTCTTTCAGGGGTGTTTCAGGGACTGCTGCTGACCCTGATGCTGCCCCCTCTCTCCCTCTCCACAATTATTGTCGGAGAGGGTCAAAGGGGGCAGCATCTCTAGTGCAATGAGAACAATAACACACTCTGCAGTAGTGGAGTAGTCTGGGTTAAAAACCTGGAAATTCGTCTCTTAGAGTTACAAGAGGTGGCCTTTTGCTACACAGCAGCTTGTTTATATGAATATGATCAGTTTTACCAGTGCAGGTGTGTGATATTTTCATTGCTGTTAAACCCTTTCGTTTTTTTGGTGTTACTGTTCCTTTAATTAGGCTGCATAGTTTTGTGTAATCTGCAAACACTGATATATATATTACTTACAATACTGTTATTTATGAACAAGTGGACCCAATACAGAGCCCTGAGGTAGCCCACTAAGAAACTTACTCCAAGTAGAGAACGTACCATTAACAATCACCCTCTGTACCTGATCCTGCAGCCAGTTTCCTATCCATGTGCAAACTCCGTAAAGAAGACATTTTGTGATTAAAACCAGAAACTACCAGTGTATTATAATCTTATAAATATGAATATAAATGTGTTTTAAAAAAGTAGTTTTTTTAGGCTGATTTAGTAAATATTCCTGCAAAAACCCTACTAGTCCCCCTTCTGCCTCCTTTCCCAGGCTGCAGGGGAACCGGCAGCACTGTAGGATAGGAACCAATCATCAGCTAGGCTGACCTGATAGGGAACTGAAGCTACTGTGTTTCTGGTATGGACGCTTTGGATACCCCCACCCCTCATTTGAAACAGTGAGAGGGTCCAGAGAACACATATACATATATATACATATATATATGGAGACGCTGAACCTGATACATTAATGATTCAACTCCAGTAACAGAACTACCTGGTGGGGGACCCTCCCACCGGAAGTGAGATTCACAAGTGAGCAAACTGCCGCTCGTCCCCGAGGGGGTCTGGTTTGTCCCCTTTATAAAGCATAAGCATATTCCTTGTATACAAAGAACATTCAGATTACTTCTTGAGCTTTGCAAGTCTAATTTATTTTTCTCTTTTCAGCAATTTTCATATTGAAGATGAATAATTACATGGACGCAATTGAGTAAGTATTCGTTTTCATGCAGATATAGAATATTTGTTTAGTATTTGGTAAGGAGCAACTTACTGCAGTTTACAACCAATTTGTGCATTCTAATTATAATGTAGTCACCAGCAGCTTGTAACAAGTTGTCACATGACCAGTGTTTTATAAGCTCAGCCAGTAAAATGTGGTCAATACTCTTCATAGAGAAGAAACATATTAGAAGATGGGTATTTTTTCTGTAAAAATGGCTGCAACATTGAACTATTACATTTCCTAGATGAATCCGTTTGCAGCAGTTAGGCGATTATGGTATAACAACAAAAAGATACTGTATGTATGTATGATGAAACATACTAAATGGATGGATTATCATCTCTTTACTTTTACAGTGGTGTACTGGCACAGCATGAAGGCTTGACCCGATCCAGAAGCATAAGTAGACCGACTGCCAAGAACATCTACCGTAAAGATTTTCTCTAAGCCTAATCATTATATAGCGCACATTTTTCAAATGATCTAATAATATCTTTGTAGACCTTCCTAGGTCTATAACACTATATGTACAGTATCTTAGGACATTTTCCAACTTAAGATAAGGTAAACATGGGAACTAACAATGGTTTGGAGATATAAATCTATGAATGGGCCCAAGTAACATACAGTAAGTTTAATCTATAATGGGGGTTTAATAACTTACTATTATAAAGTAACAGCAAATGCATAGTTTAGTCTGTGTTGTATAGTCTTGATTAAAGAACTGTTATTAACATTTAGTTAATACTACCTTTTCCAAAGTACATTTTCCTTAAAGATTTGTTGAATTCATCAATAAGCCAACAATACATTCTATTTATTAGAGATCAAATTTTAGTGATTAAGCTCTAAAAACAAATGTTTCTCTAACAAAAAAAAGCGCATTCTGAAAACCTATAATCCCTACAGTGTATATGGAATAAAAGGCATTAAGTAGTAGTAACCTGTAGCAATGAATCAAATGTTTGTAGTAACCTGTAGCAATGTAGCAATCAAATGTTTGCTATTGTACAGATTACTGGTAAGTTCTGCCTGCTGATTGCTTGCTATAAGGGATGCACCACATCCAGGATTCTGTTTGGGATTTGGCCGATTTAATCAGAATTAGGATTTGGTTCGACCAGACACAAGGATTTGGCCCGAATTTGAAACCTGCACATGTAATTTGCATTTATTATTTTTTTCATTTATTATGCTCCAAAGCTGTAAAAAAACAAAAACACTACAGCTAAAATCTGTCAAAATCATGTAGAAGTTAATGGCAGATGGTCCCTTTAACAACTGGAACATGTTTTTACCTTCGGGATTCTCAATAGTTTTGGGCTTTTTGTGCTGGTTTTCATTAGAAAATTAGGAGTTTTCTTATAATTATCTTGTTTTCAAATCTTGTGCAGAACAAAGGAAAGAGTACGCCCAATCGTTATCTGCAACTACCACCAACTTTCAGCACCGAGTAGAGGTATATATTACGTTAAATAACAATGAACGAACGAATAATCAAATGAACGAAAGAATGAACGAACAGTAGTATTGCAAGGAGTGAAAAAGCAGGTGCTTTTGACAATTATAAGTACCGATATGGTGCATGTGTATCAAGCAATGTCTTTGGGTCAATACATTTATTATAATTTTCCTTAGTTTGTCTAATGAATATATTAAAAGCTGAAAGTACAATTATTTCGCTGCTTTCTGTCTTTTGCAAATGTACCATTTACTTGTTGCTTAAGTCTTATTTAAACTGCCGTTGTCTTATGCTGCCTGGTCACAGCCTTCCTAAACATGACCCACAGTTCCTTTATTCTGTTTAGTGGACCCGTCACCTAAAAAAAAATATTCAAAATCATATTTTATCACATTAGTCAAGCAAAATAAACATTAATTACTCTATATATAAATTATTTTAATCTTGTTTTCTTCAGTCTGGGAATTCAAATTTATAGCAAGCGGACATTTTGTGGACACTGTTATTAAGGCAAGCCTTGTATCATCTAAGAATCTTGATTGTTCACCAGAATGGAGGACCCGATGTCTATTCCCATGTCCTGGCTACCCAATTAAATGGTTAACAGAACTGGGGGAATGTGTGGGTAGCAGTGACATCTAGGAAGTGCTAAATGGAAAGTGAAAGTAATTATCTGCCCCGCCTCTATGCCTAAGGCATAGAGGAGTGGCAGACAATATTTGATTGACAGCTGAGATTTTTAAATGAGCTTAAAACAGCTATGAATGCTTTAATAAAAAACTGAAATTGGATTTCATGTTTAATTTGAAAAGGACTTTTATTATACTGATTTTTGTGTCTGGGTGACGGGTCCACTTTAATCCTGTTATAACAAACATGTAGTGGATAGAGTAACTTTCTAGCCAAAGGGATACGATCTTTAAAGGGAAAACAGGAAGACAGCTGAGCAGGGCCATAAACACTATAAAGAACAGATTTTCTGTACTGTAAATAATGTAAAGCTCAACCAGAACATATACTTTTCTGTATGAAGCACAATGCAACAAGATTATATTTACTTGTACTGCAGTTTAGTTATTGCATGGGAAATTAACACCGAGTATAGGTGCGCTATAGTACAAGTGAAAAAAGATGATCAAATAAAAGGAATTGATTATAATGAAACGCTAGTAAAGGATTAAGTATTAGCTGGCACTTAAAACACACAATTAATATATGTGTGACCTTGTTATAATATTGGTTATGTCGGACATTTAAAAAAAAAAAAAGAAGCAAATCAGTGGCGTAACTATAGAGGAAGCAGACGCCACAGTCGCAGGGGGCCAGGGGAACAGGGAGTCCGAACTGTAGGGTCTGCTTCCACTACAGCTAATTACAAAAACCTAGCTCCCCAGCTTCTGTCTTACTTGCAGCGAGAAAGGGGCACAAGTAGGATGTGAGTGGGTGGATGCGGGCCAGTAGTGGGCGGAGGCAGTCGGGCATGGGCAGGGTGGAGGTGGGACAGGAAGTTGGCGGGAGGATGGGATCGGAGTGTGCCTGGCACACTCTAGTTACACCACTGAAGGTGATATTTCAAATATAAATGTTGAAGAAATCAATAATCACATCCTACATATTTGGATTTTTCTGCCATCAGCACCTCTTGACATGTGATCTGGATAAAGAATTTCGCAATGTAGAAGACTGTTTGAAACATCTTACTTTCCTTGAGGCACAGGGAAGAGTTTGGGGTCAAGGATTGATTCTACAGTTGGATAATGGAGAAATATTTCTAAAGGACCCAGAAACTAAGGTAAGACCTTATGCAGGATGTAACCATTTAAAATTGTATGTCTAAAAACACTATTAGTCTGTAGAATCACAAATATTACCTTTATTTAACAAGTAACCATTAACAATAAACATTATAAGTAGACAACAAGACCTCTTAATATCCAAAGATAAATAAGGCATTAATCATTGGTGTAGCCATATTTCTTATGCTCATCAGACTTGCTGGCACTACACTAAAGGTGGCCATACACGGTAAAAGCTGCTGACAGACTGAGTCGGCAGCTTATTGGCACATGTATGGTGCCACATCTGTTCATTGATGTGGTGCTGCGATCTGACTGTATCTCCTCCATTGTGATTCGATCATTGGGCCCACGGTTAGATCAGCCTGATATCGCCCGCATCAAGGTAGGCATATCAGGAGAGATCCACTCGTTTGGCGATGTTGCCGCTCATTCGCGAATATGGCTACCTTTAGACTCGCAGGTATTAATACTCATTGTAACTTATGGAAAGTTTGGGGATTTTTAAGAATTTGTGTTTAATGTGAATATAACTAAATGCATTTCTGTATTGGATCAACTTGCAGTTTAGGTTTTGTGTCACTTAAAAGTATTTTTATGGTACTACCCAGGTTAGTTAATTTGATTTGTACATCATGTCTTCATTATAGGACACTCTGGAGCAAATGCCTCTGAAAAATGTTGATAACTGCAGTTCTGTGTTGGGAGGCTCTACATACAATTCCCTTCTCACCATTAAAGTTCAGAGTCAACAGAAAACAAGCATCTTCTTCTTTCAGTGTGATGAACAGCCAGTGAGTGATGCCCCTACAATAGTAGAAGGTAAAGGTTATACGTATTACTAATTTTTGTATTTCTTCCTCTCCTTCTTAGGCTGATGTTATTCATGAAAACCTGGAAAAGACATTAAAGCAATTCAGATTAAACAAAGAAAGCAAGGATACCAACAGGTATTTTGGAATTACCATATTTCTATTGTACACCACTGTGGCATATATGGTGCTTTAGAAATAATTAACAATAATACTAATAATTATAGTAATTATGTATTCTGTGTGGGATGGGGGTTGTGACGGTTACTTTATTTATTTTGTCCCAGGTATAACTTGGAGAACTCCCAGCCTCAAAATCGGTTTTCAGGAAGGAGTCAATCGCCAAATTACAGTGGAGACTGGGACAGTCCCACATTACAAAGGCAAAAAATCTACTCCCCCCAGGGTGCGTAAAAATACAGTTTATTTATAATATAAAAGTAAGAAAGTATGCCAGTGCAATAACTGAAGTGTCCACAAAAGAATTTCATTCTTAGGATTCAGTACTTTTTCAGGCTCTAGTTGTGATGTGATGTTTTGCTATCTTGCATTTATTATTAAATATTCTTCTCGGTGAATAATTTTATTTCAGAATCCCCTATTCAGCAAACAAGATTTGAGCACCCTGAAGCATTCCATCCTCCTCCAAGCACCAAGCCTCCTCCGGCCTTCCAACCACCTCCTTTCAATTCAGAGACAGACCGTGATATTGTGAGTCACATGGTCATATGTATGTATGTGTGGTGTTTATACAAATGGCCTGCGGGTGCCACTGTGCACATTATTTGTACTATGCATATACACAGTATTTTCTGTACAGCTTGAGAGTGATAGAGTTGGAAGTTACTGTTGTGTAATGGCTGCACGAGCCTGCTAATAAAGCACTGTTATACCCTGCTTATCCTCAGCTATCAAAACACAACAGTATGTATGAAGCTGCTCGGATGAGTAGTGAAATGTCTTCAATAATTACTCAGCAAGTCCAGTTGTTTTCGAATTACTTATATCAGATATACTCCTACTGTAATGTGCTGTGATGCCTGCAATAAGCATTTTCGCATATAAAAATATATCACTGCACATTACATTAGTTTAAGGTTCAAAGCATGTTTTGAGCTACTTAGAACTACTGTGGACAAAATTGCTTATTCTATTTAAATAGTAAATGCTGATATATGTATGAGATCCGTTATCTGGACACAAAAGCTCTGAATTTTGGAAAGGCCATCTCCCATAGACTCTATTTTATCCAAATAATCCAAATATTTAAAAATTCCTTTTTCTGTGTAATAATAACAGTACCTTCTACTTGATCCAAACTAAGATATAATTAATCCTTTTTGGAAGCAGACCTAGCTTATTGAGTTTATTAAATGATTACATGATTTACTAGACTATAATACTAGACTTCAGGTATGAAGATTCAAATTACAGAAAGATCCATTATCTGATGTAATAAAGGGGTGAACCTTTATCATATTAATAATTGTATGAATTAATATTAATACAAATATACAGAATCAATTATTAAACCTTTTGATATACTGCTTGTGAGCAATATCTTACACACACAAGTAAAGGTAGAATTTAAAAATATTTACTTAACTTTATGTGATGGTAATTACAAGAATAGCCAGTTCTGCATCAATTCAGCACAATTAATGTGTGCTTTATAATCATCAGCTAAAGAGACCTTTAGGCTGGGGACAGACAGGGAGATTCGGGGAGATTCTTTCGCCTGGCGTTTAATA
>CM044434.1:58005125-58030136 GCA_024363595.1 Xenopus borealis | reverse complement strand
CAAGTACAGAGCCTTGCGGCACCCCTACATTAAGAGGAATCGGAGATTAGGTTTTGTTAGAGCAAGAGACAGTTAATGTTCGGTTAGAAAGATATGAAGAAAGCCACGATGTGCATCAGGAGAGAGTGGTCAACCATGTCAGATGCAGATGATAGGTCAAGGAGGATAAGGATGAGAAGTGACCTTTGGCAACCTGGAGATCATTTGTAACTCTGCACAAGGCAGTCTCGGTAGAGTGAGCAGGCCGGAAACCAGATTGCAGAGGGTCCAACAGATCATGGGTGTGTAGAAAGTTAGTAATACGGGAGACACAAGACCTTAGACTGAGTGGTTTTATATAAGTTACACAACTCAGAGGTGACGGCTAATATCCTCACATTTTACACAATTATTTTTGTTATAAACAAGTTGCAGTTAGTAGTCATGTGACACTGATTACATCACCAAGTACCATTTATAAAAATATAGTTTGGATATTTATAACTCTTGTGTCATTTCAAGATACTAAATACTTTGAATTCTTATGTTGAATGGAAATACCGGAATTGTGAGTGGAAGGTTGAGAGGAAATAGCAGGTTTAGCTGATGCTGGAGGTTACTAAGGAATCCCAAAATGTTCCTTTTTTATTACAAATATACAGTTGTGTTAATATTGGGTGTCATGTTGGATCTTGAATGGTCTGAATGGTCTAAAGATAAAATCCGACTCATAAAGTAGTAGAATTGCTGTTGTGATTACAGTTTCTTAAGATTACAGTTTCCTAAGGTGTTAACTTGTTAATATTCCAATAAATCTACTTTATTATTACATACAGACTTTATTTTTTGTTGATAGTGTCCCTTGACTGTTTTAGTGGTATTTTTAAGCCAGAATAATTATGCTAATATGCACAATAGTAACGGAAGAGGATGCAAACATATTTATTTCATTGTGTATATATTAATTGCAACTAGCCTTTTATCTATCCCACCCACAGGAAGTTTTGAATCATGTCCTTGGTGACATTGAGTTATTTGTTGGAAAGTTGAATATGGATAAGAAGAAAAAGAAAGGTGAGCAAATTTAAAAACAGAAATACAGATTTAAAAATAAATGTTGAAATGAAAAAGTTATTTATTTATGATGCATTAACCTTTTCTTCCACATTCTCTGCCAATCTGTGCACAGCAAAGCTTCCTGATTCAGAATTTGTAGAGTGTCTGCAGAAAGTCAAATATGCCTTTATTTTGTTGGTAAGTTCCTATGCATTATGATTATGAAAAAGATTTGAGGTCCCTTTGCTTGAAAGCCTACAAGCACAGTAAAGTACACCAATAAATTTAAACATATTTGGTATCTCTAAAACACAACACATAGGGCTATCATAAGCTTATATTGCATAAATATAAAAATTCTGCAGTGTTTGCTTTGTTATACTGTGTTAATGGAACAGTAACACAAAAAAATTAAAGATGCAAACATAATGTACTGTTGTACTACACTGGTGTCTTTCTTCAGAAATCTACAACAGTTAAAGGACCAGTAACATAAAAAATGAAGTTGTTTTAAAGTAATAAAAATATAATGCAGTGTTGCCCTGCGCTTGTAAAACTGCTGTGTTTGCTTCAGAAACTTATATAAATAAGCTGTTGTGTAGCCATGGGGGCAGCCATTCAAAGGAGAAAAGGCTCAAGTTACACAGCAGATAGCAGTTAAGCTCTGTAGAACATAATGTTATCTGTTATCTACTTATCCTGTGCCATGTAGCTGTTTTTCAATTTCCACCATTGCTACTCAGCAGCTTGTTTATATGAACTATAGTAGTGTTTCTGAAGCAAACACATCAGTTTTAACAGCGCAGGGCAACAATACATGGTATTTTCTTTACTGTAAAACACTTTTATTTTTTGGTGTTACTGTTCCTTTAATACAAACAAGCTGCTGTGTCGGCATGGGGATAGCCCTTCAAAGCTGAGAAAAGAGAAAAGGCACAGGATACACAGCAAATAACAGATAAGCTCTTTAGTATACAATGGGATTCTTCAGAACGTATCTGTTATCTACGGTGTATCATGTGTTTGAATGGCTGCCCCGCTAGCTACACAGAAGCCTGTTTATATAAACTATAGTTATATTAATGAAGCAAGCACACCAGTTTTACCATTGCAGGAAAACAGTAAAAATTTTTGGATTTACTGTTACTTTAAAGAAAACAAAAAATCAATCAATCAAAAAAAATAAAATAAATAGACACAATTAGTAATGGGCGAAATTTATTCGCCAGGGGCGAATTCCCGCTGGCAAATAAATTCGCGAATCGCCAGCAAAATTTCGCTTACCGAAAAATCGCCGGAAAAACGAGTCGCGCGTCGGTTTTGACGCGACGCGGCAAAACAGTTGACACGACGTGCGTCAAAAGCGTCCCGCGACTCGTTTCGCGAATTTTTCGCCAATTCGCGAATTTCTCTGGAAATTCGCAAATTTTTCAGCGAAGCAAATCTCGGGAGATTCGCCCATTACTAGACACAATTCATCTGTAATTGGGGAAAATAAACCATTAGCAATTTGTACACTTGGAGGCACATTTATCAAAGGTCAATTTTCGAATTCATGTGAGTTTTTAAATACTCCGTAACCTCCCGTAAATTCAACCAATCAAAATGTATTATTAAAATTGATTTAAAACTTGGTTGAATTGAAATGACTAGATGATTCAAATAGAATTTGGATCGAATTCAAAGAAATTTGATTCAAGTTCTTTCTCTGAAAAAAAAAAAAATCTCAAATATCAGCAAGGCTGGAAAAAGCTCCATACTGATCCCTGAACCTCTCCCACTGACTTAAAAAGTAATTTGACAGGTTTTAGGTGGCGAATAGTCAAATTCAAATTCTTAAAGGGCCAGAGTATTATAAATTTTGAGAATCAAATTTGAAGAACTTTTTAGTGGAATTTGACAGTTTTGACCATAAAATTTTTTTAGAAAATTTGAATTCAATTTTGAATTTTCAATTCAACCCTTGATAAATCTGCCCCTAAATGAAGTTATAGGGTCGATTCTGAAAACAAAGTAATATGAGGGGATTCCTTTACCTGCTAGATAATAATGACAGCAATTTTTAGAAGATTTCAGTTAAAATCAGTGTGTAGTTTGCATTCTGTTTGTAAAAGTTAGTTGTCTGGGTACCAGAATTAAAATACAAAACAAATAATAATATAACAGCTTGCAAAGTGAAAAAAGTAGTCATTTATTGAATCAACATAAAAATTTATACAATTAAAATTCTTTCACTAGGGGAACGTTCACGAACGAATGCAGCAGCCAAGTGCTCCTGATATCATCCATTTGGTGATGGATACCCTGGCCAAGGTTAGGATGGCTGATCCATGCATTAGCCCTATACTATTTGCTCATCTAAGATAGTCTGTTCTAACTTGCACCATTCTCTCTTGTATAGATTGTGGGCAAATGTCCATGGAAAGACTTGCCACATTCTGTGGTATCTCCACTACTTACTCAGAAGGCATTGATGCTTCTAAGTTCTTGTGTGACAGACAAAGAGAAAAAATTCTGGGAAAGCTTGGGGGTTGCCTGGATGAAGACCAGGTTAGCATAGTTACATAATTTCATAGAATATGCTACAAGTAGCAGGTATGGGATCAGGTTAGCATAATTATATAATTTAATAGAAGATGTTACAAATAGCAGGTATGGGATCTGTTCGGAAACCCATTATCCAGAAAGCTTCATGTTATGGAATGGCCATCTTCCATAGACTCCATTTTATCCGAACGATCCACATATATAAAAATGATTCCCTTTTTCTCTGTAATAATAAAACAGTGTGATAAACTTAATTCAAACTAAGATATAATTAATTCTTATTGGAAGCAAAACCAGCCTATTGGATTTATGTAATGTTGACATGATTTTCTAATAGTCTTATGGTATGAGGATTCAAATTACAGAAATACCCAGTATCTGTAAAACCCCAGATCCAAGACATTCTGGATAACAGATCCCATACCTGTACACAATTCAAATTAAAAAAGGACAGGAAACCTTGCTTCTCATCTTCGTCTCTCACAATATGCCTCACAATATACTGCATATCTTGAATGTAATACAAAAAAAAGAAAAGGCTGATTATTAATTCAGATTCCCATTACATCAGCTCAGCTCAGAAACCAGTGCAATTTGCCTCAGAACTGAGTGTTACTGACACACCTAACAAAATCCAAGATGGTGGCCCTCTGTGCACAACAGAAGACCTGTCGAGAGCTGGTGCAGCACGTTCAGTAAATAAAATATAGCAGTTTTAACCCATATATGGTTTTAGGGTTTCGCTCTACATTAAGTAACAAATGTGCTTAACATGCTGAACTTGCATCATTATAGACTTGAAATAGTAAAACATATCTACAAAATTGCAGTTATGCACTAGGCAATTTTTACATGCGTGACTCTTCTGTCCAAGTGCAGTGGGTATCTGAATACGTGTGATAATTTTGACAAGCGGCAATTTTGTCACAGTGAATTTTTCCAGTGCAAATTTTTGCGTGCCAAAACAGTTGCCATCCACAAAATCTGGAAATTTGCAGCGAATCCATGCCTGGTGAATAAATTCACCCATCACTAGATGTCAGTCCAAAAACACTTAAAGGGAAAAAATGTTTTTTTTTCAAAATGCATCAGTTAATAGAATTCGGCACTGAATCCATTTCTCAAAAGAGCAAACAGATTTTTTTTATATTTCACTTTGAAAATCTGATATGTGGCTAGGCATCTTGTCAATATCCCAGTTGCCCCAAGTCATATGACTTGTGCTCTGATAAACTTACATAGTAACATAGTAAGTTAGGCTGAAAAAAGACTCACGTCCAATAAGTTCAGCCTTTTTAACTTTTTTTTTATTTTAACAGCCTAACTGCTAGTTGATCCAGAGGAAGGCAAAAAACCCCATCCGAAGCCTCTCCAATTTGCCATAGAGAGGAAAAAAATTCCTTCATGACTCCAAAAAGGCAATCGGACTAGTCCCTGGATCAACTTGTATAATGAGCTATCTTCCATAACCCTGTATTCCCTCATTTGCTAAAAAGCCATCAAACTCCTTCTTAAAGCTATCTAATGTATCAGCCTGTACAACAGTTTCAGGGAGAGAATTCCACATCTTCACAGCTCTCACTGTAAAAAAACCCTTCAGAAATTTAGATGGAACCTCTTTTCTTCTAAACGGAATGGGTGGAAAGACCACTGGTGTATAAAGCATTAGAGAGATTATTATATGACCCCCTCATATATTTATACATAGTTATCATATCACCCCTTAAGCGCCTCTTCTCCAGCGTGAACATCCCCAATTTGGCCAGTCTTTCCCTTATAGCTAAGATTTTCCATACCTTTTACCAGCTTAGTTGCCCTTCTCTGTACCCTCTCTAATACAATAATGTCCTGTTTGAGTGAGGGAGACCAACATTCTATATATCATATTCTAGATGTGGCCTTGCAAGTGCTCTATAAAGTGGAAGAATGACCCCCTCCTCCCGTGACTCTATGCCCCTTTTAATACAGTTCAAGACCTTATTGGCCCTTGATGCTGCTTACTGGCATTGCTTGCTTGCTATCTGTTGGGATTGCTTGCTACAGCCAAGTTTATCATCTACAAGGACTCCAAGGTCCTTTTCCATAATGTATTTGCCTAGTGCAGTCCCATTAAGGGTATAAACGGCTTGAATATTGTTACATCTCGGGTGCATGACTTTACATTTATCAATATTGAATCTCATTTGCCACTTAGTTGCCCAGATTGCCAATTTGTCAAGATCCTGTTGCAAGGATGCCACATCCTGGATGGAATTAATTGGGTTGGATAGTCCTGTGTCATCTGCAAACACTGATACATTACTTACAACACCCTCCCCTAAGTAATTAAAGAACAAGTTAAATAAAAGTGGACCCAATACCGAGCCGTGAGGGACTCCACTAAGAACCTTACTCCAAGTAGAGAATGTACCATTAACAACCACCCTCTGTACCTGATCCAGTTCCCTATCCATGTGCAAATGACTTCATTAAGCCCAACAGACCTTATTTTAGAAAGCAAATTTGTCTGGCATGACCTATCCTTCATAAAGCCATGCTGATTGCTGCTCATAATGCCATTTACTTGTAACTCTTTACTGCTGGACTGCTGGAACACTCACAGCCGCAGACACACAATCGATATATATGCAGGGGATGGATAAGATTGCGGGAGGCCCAGATAACGCTACAAAGAGTAAAGACACCACATGTGGAAAGAGCCAAGATGGCGCCCGTGCTACTCAATACTTTCAGGAAGCACAATGGCTGCCGAATAAAGCAACAGTGGGCTCAAAAAACACTCCAGCTCCACAAACCCCCGAAGCGGGGAAATTAAGCCAGAGAATCCGTGCTGAGGCTGCAGCAAAACTCATACAATATGCACATGGGGCACACCAAGATGGCGCCTGTGCTTCCCCCCCTCCTCCAGAGATACCAAATCAGACAGAGATTACAGCAAAAAGCAACCCAGACCCAACAATGCAGGATGTGCTGGCTGCCATCGCCTCCTGCCAGTCTTCACTGACAGCAACACTCACCACTAAAATTGAGGAAGTAAAGATGGAAATAACAATGCTCAAACAAGATGTGCAGACTATCCGGGAAAGGACCGGAGCTGTAGAGGAGTGAGTAGGAGCACTGGAAGACCGCACGGCCACTCTGCCGAACAAGATTACACAAATGCACAGGTTGCTAAAGCAGGCAACTGATCGTATGGAAGACATGGAAAATCGGCAGAGGAGGTCAAATATAAGAGTTGTAGGGCTCCCAGAAAGAAGTGAAGGTCAGAATCCCGAACTATTTGCTGAGCAGTGGCTGAAAGACACATTAGGTACGGATATCTTTTCTCATCAGTTCGTGGCAGAAAGAGCACATAGGGTTCCAACACGAGCTCCTCCCCCGGGGGCTCCCCCAAGACCATTTCTCATTAAGTTACTGAACTTCAGAGACAGAGATGCAGCACTGAAAGCCGCAAGGATTAAGGGGAACATAATATTCCAGGGGGCCCGGGTTTTCCTGTACCCAGATTACTCCGCAGCTCTGCAACGCCAACGGAATACCTTTTTTGGTGTTAAAAGGAAACTACGAGATATGGGAATCCCCTACAGCATGATTTTCCCTGCTAAACTAAGGATCACGGAAGGAGGTAAAGTTCATCTGTTCGAACAGCCGGACAATATACAACATTGGCTGGATACCCGTCCAAGACCCCTGCAGCGCCACCCACCCAGGTCACAGCAAAGCCCGTCAGGCCAAGCAACCTAAAGAGACTATAAATTGATCTCTTCGACATAAGGAACGCAGTAAGTAATTTAAGACTGGAAACGTTAGAGAATTGAATTGCTGGATCAGCCATGGGCTAGTTCCAGGTACGAAATAGGAAGAGAAAGAACTTTAACTGTACTTCACTTGTGGCCAAAGACCCTTCCTAAGTGCAATAACTCAGGGTCAGCATACAGCACTAAAACGGAGTAGACCCGGCTCTCGGAGGAAGTTTTATTACTTATAACAGACTCTCCCTTTTTCATAAAGAAGGAACACAGTTTAAAAGTTTAACTTTGAGTTGATATTATAAGGGTTACTAGGTACTGGTGTGAGCTCTCACCCCAGGAAGGGTTTTTTTGGGAATAATGGGTCTCCTAGGTTTGGTGGGGATACTGGGTGGGGGGGAGGAGTTGGGAGGTATTGTTTATAATGTTTGTAAAGTGTTTAACCTTTGCTACTATCTTTTCTTGCCTGTTCTAACGTTCTACACCCTTAAGTTGAGCTTCCTAAATCATATATGTAGCAAGTTATGGTCAACATGTTCACTGTGCCTCAGGAGGTTAACCATATAAAATCGTATCCTGGAATGTCAGGGGTATAAATGACAAAGTGAAACAGTCATTGGTCCTGGATTTTCTCAGGAAACGGGGTGCGGATATACTTTTACTGCAGGAGACACACTTGATAGGTCAAAGGGTCCAAGCATTAAAAAGAAGGTGGTTAAGTTTGACATTTCATGCGGAATACTCACAGTACTCTAGAGGGGTGGCAATCCTCATTAGGAAAACGGCCAGAGTAAAGGTCGAAAGGGTGACATCTGATAGGAATGGTAGATTCATAATACTTAAATTAATGGTGGCACAACAAGTCCTGATATTAGTTAACATGTACTCCCCCCACCGGGAGAAATATCTCTCCTGCAAGACATCCTACTGAAGGTAGCAGAGTTAGGGGATCACCCCATCCTATGAATGGGAGACTTTAACGCGGTTCCAGATCCTGACTTAGATAGGCTCAGACCAATCAGGGGAGAGTCTAAAGCCCTGGGGGACTGGCTAAATGCAACAAATCTCACTGATGTGTGGAGATGGGTCCACCCAGCAGAGAAACAATATTCATGTTATTCTTCCCCAACGGCAGCACTGTCCAGAATAGACTTGGCCGTAGCATCTCCCCGGGCCCTATGCAATATCAAAGCTATTGCCTTCCTTCCAAGAATATGCTCAGATCATGCCCCCCTTCAAATAGAGTTGCAGTGGGGAGAGAGGAGTAAACTGCAGAAATGGAGACTGCCCCCCAGGTGGATAAACCACGAATTGGTCAGGGAGCCTTTCCAGACAGTTTAAACAGAATTGGACAATTAACCAGGGATCCACTCAAGAACAAGTAGTTTGGGATGCAGGCAAAGCATTTGCAAGAGGGACATATATTTCGCTGATCAAAGCTGCTAGAAGTAAGCAAGATAATACACTAGAGGCCCTCAAAAAGAAACTAGAACAGGCAGAAACAGATTATGTCAGGGACCCCAAAGTATCTCTGGGAATGGTCCTGGAAGCTGCGCAGAGGGCTGTCAACTTAGCACATGTCCAAAAATACTCGCAGGGCGAGCTCCATAGAGCAGCAACCTGGTATGACCAGGGAGATAAAAGTGGGAAACTTCTGGCCATCCTCTCCAAGGACCCCAGACAAATAACTTCGATTCCGAAGCTAGTAGATGAGGGGGGTCAGGAACTATATATGCAAGATCAAATTCTACAAGAATTTGTTAATTTTTACTCCAGACTATATAGTTCCAAGAGCCAATGTACCGCAGTAGATTTGAACCAATACCTTAACAGTATCACAATCCCCAGGCTTACACCAGACGAGGCTGAGGGTCTCAACATGCAAATAACTGCTGTGGAGGTGGAAGAGGCAATAGAAATGTTCCCAAATGGTAAAACCCCAGGCCCAGATGGCCTCCCCATTGAATGGTATAAGGCTAACAAAGAACTCTTGGGACCTAAGCTCAGTTCAATTTACAATGCAATTCTGCAGGGAGCACAGTTACCAGAAAGCTCCAAGCTGGCCACAATCACTCTTATACTAAAAGAAGGTAAACCGGCAGATAGATGTGCGTCATACAGACCCATCTCCCTGTTAAACGCTGATATTAAAATATTAGCTAAAATACTTGCAAACAGATTGAAAAAAGTAATTAGTAGCCTAATTCATCCTGACCAAACAGGATTTATGCCAAATAGGGCAACGGACATCAATATAAGACGACTATTTACAAATATCTGGGCCACACATAATGTAACTGGTGAAAGAATAGTAGTGTCATTGGACACAGAAAAGGCTTTTGACACGGTGGAATGGCCATACTTATGGACATTGCTAGACAAATATGGGCTGGGAGACGCATTTATTAAATGGGTTAAAGCCCTCTATAATAACCCAAAAGCCAAAATATTGGTCAATGCAGAGCTGTCCCGGGAGTTCGGGTTGGCAAGGGGCACAAGACAGGGGTGCCCGCTGTCACCTCTGCTCTTTTCACTGGCTATAGAGCCAATAGCTATTAGAATACGGAACAATCCCAGGATTGAGGGACTTAAATTGCGGAGAGTGGAGGAGAAAATCTCGATATACGCAGATGACATGCTGGTCTACCTCAATAATGCGGGAGATTCTCTTCCAGTACTCCTGCAGGAAATCACGGAGTTTGGAGAGTTTTCGGGCCTAAAGGTCAACTGGGGGAAGTCAATTATATTCCCAATTGATTCGGACATCCATAGGGACCAGGGCACACAATTACAATGGGCCTCATCATTCACTTACTTGGGAATCCAAATCCACAAAGACCCA
Source organism: Xenopus borealis (assembly GCA_024363595.1). NCBI lineage: Eukaryota > Metazoa > Chordata > Amphibia > Anura > Pipidae > Xenopus > Xenopus borealis. Next base: position 58,019,963 of record CM044434.1, on the reverse strand, counting down.
AAGAAATTTATAGAACTAAACTTAGCACCGATTGTAAGATCCTTAAAAATCAAACTACAGCATTGGGCAAACTTACCATTATCCCTGCCAGGTCGGGTGAATATCTTTAAAATGGTCTTTTTGCCAAAGTTCCTATACATGTTCCATAATGCCCCTATTTCACTCCCGAAAGGGTGGTTTAAACTACCTGAGGCCCACATTAGAGAATTTATTTGGGCAGGAGAGAGACCAAGAATAAGTCTACAAATGCTACAGGCCCCAATTAAAAAGCCCTTCCGGATTTGCAAAAGTACTATTATGCTAGTCAACTAGTGTATGCATGGTGGTGGCTTCATCCAGATCCTAATAACCAGGCCACAACGGTAGAGGCTGCAGTTGTCTCTTCTGCTGAAGCCTTAACAAGCCAGTTATATAGAGGACTTCCTGCGGCTTATCCAATAACCCCACCCATGAAATCGGTAATTCAGGTGTTTCAGAAGACGGTAGTCTCAGGGCATAAAAAAATGCACACCTGGTCCAAGTGGACTCCTCTCTGGGGTAATAACTCCCTAAGAGAATTCAAAACACTCCCAGAAAATGGTGTTTGGGTGAACACTCAAATTAAATACCTGGGAGATTTGATAGGGTCAGGTGAGCTGAAAGGGAGTCGACCCTGGAGAGCTACCTTCGCCGATCAGAGCTAACAAAGCCCCTAAGCTGGTTTTATGCAATCACACTTCAGGAAAAGTTTAACCCAATAAAGCAGGTGGCTGGGAAATGGGCCCGGGACCTCCCAGAAGTGAGTGAGGAAATGTGGACAGATATACTTGAACAAATTCCAGAAACCAATGTTTGTATTAGAGATCGCTTTATTCACATGAAATTTCTAAACAGAGTATATTTAACTCCACAGAAATTGGCACGTATGTATCAGGGTCACCTAGATATATGTCATAAATGTAACCTGGAAATTGGCACTTACATGCATGTGTTTTGGGGTTGTCCAAAAGTTCAGCAGTACTGGACTAAAATACTAAGATACATCAATACTTCTCTGGGGTTACCCAACATAAGAACACCCAAATATTGTCTCCTGGGTCTATCAGAGGGGCTTACTATCCACCCGGGTGAAAGGCTGTGCCTACAGCAGTTACTACACTATGCTAGAAAAGCCCTACTGTTGAATTGGAAGGCACCAGAGCCACCCACACTGGGCTTCTGGAAAAAGTTAGTGGATGATACCCTGCCTAGACAGAAATTGACCTACGCAGCCAGGGGCTGCCCTGAAAAATTTGGGAAAATCTGGGATAAGTGGCTAGCAGTACCATAATTAGAGGTGGTGACTCGAGACACAAGTGAACAAGGCATAATATATGTTACCCAATAGAAATGCTGTAAAACTTGATTCAAGGTAGCTCATTTTTGCTTGTTTTATTTTCTTCTTTTTCGTTAATCTGTATGTATGTCTAAGAAAATCAATAAAGAAAATCTGGTAAAAAAAAAAGAAGGAAAAACAACAGCCTGACAGAAAGCTGGCACAAGTCACATGACATGGGGCAGCTGGGAAATTGACAAAATGTCTAGCCCCATGTCAGATCTGTTTGCTCTTTTGAGAAATGGATTTGAGAGCAGAAGTCTGCTGGAGTAGCACTAAAAAACATATTTTTCCATAACACAAAGCACATCCAGTACTGGTAGTAGCCTAAAGAACAGATTTGAGAATTGCAGCTTGATAAAATGACTTGTTGCAAATGGTTATAACATTTAGATAATGGTACTCCTTCATACATAACTACACTGAATTACAATATGAAAATATTGATATGTTAAACGTTAATTATATTTTCAACATATTAATCCTTAGAGCTGAATGGCCAAATGGAAAGAATATTCCTCCGTATTTTCCAACTTTTTCCGATGGGTGGGTCCTCCCTGACATCCCCTTTAGTGATGTTTCATCCCAGGTACGTAGAGGGAAGACAATTAACACATTGTTATTCTGTGTATAAGAATCAATAGACAATTTTTCATGCTGTGATTAGGCCTCTTGCAGAGCATATGCCAACTATCATAATTCCTCCACTGTTCAAATCTATGGCTGGCAAGATATTTATTGGAAGTAAAATAATTTTGGTTTGGGAATGCTCTGGCACTCTATTCTTGTTTATTTCTCTTTTTTGAGGTAAGATTTAGGGACCTTACACACGGGCGTTTTTCCCTGCGCTCCCCTGCGTTCCATTTTGCTGTGATCAGCCGCAGGGGAGCGCAGGAATAGATGCACTCAATTCTTTTCAGTGGGCCTATACTCACACACATAATAAAGCATGTAGGCGCCGAACGCAGGAAAAATGCAGCATGTTATGTCTGAACCTGCGTTCAGCGTCTACATGCCGTTGTATGAATATAGGCCAGTTGAAAAGAATTGAGTGCATTTATTCCTGCGCTCCCCTGCGGCTGAACGCAACAAAACAGAATGCAGGGGAGCGCAGGGAAAAACGCCTGTGTTTAAGGGCCCTAAGACCAACACATTCAATGTGTCCATATAATTAAACTGAAAAGGTGCAATGTATGCAGGCATATTTATCCTTGCAATCTCTAAAGGTTTTCAAATATTTTTGTGAGCTACCAAAACTGTTTAACAATACATCAGATGTACAAGGTGTTTAGAAACCTGTATGTAGTTTTTACTATATATGAAAGGGGTGGTTCACCTTAACGTTAACTTTTAAAATTTTATAGAATGGCTAATTCTAAACAACTTTCCATATCGCCTTCGTTTTTTTTTTTTATAGTTTTTCAATTATTGGCCACCTTCTTCTGACCATTTCCCGCTTTCGATTGGGGGTCACTGACCCCATCTTAAAACAAATATTCTGTAAGGCTACACATTTATTGTTAATGCTACTATTTATTATTCATCTTTCTATTTAGCCTCTCTCCTATTCATAGTCCAGACTCTTATTCAAATCAATGCATGACTGCTAGGGTAATATGGACCCTTGCAAAAGGATTGCTGAAATTGCAAACTGGAGAGCTGCTGAGTAAAAAGCTAAATTACTCATAAACCATAAATATTAAAAAATAAAGCCAATCACAAATTGTCTCAGAATATGACTCTACATCATACTAAGAGTTAATATACCAATGTGAACAATCCCTTTTATTTTGTCTTCTCAAACATACATTATCAATAATAGATTTTTTTTTATTTATAAAATCACTTTTCAGTAAATAATAAAAACAGTAAAAAAATTATTCATAACAGTTCACAAATCATACAACAAAACAAAAAAAATAAACAAAAGTCCCACAAACCCACTCCAGCCTGCAGAGTCCATCCCTCTGTCTGTTGGCAACTTTACATTAATCACACCAATTCAAAGGCCAGTTTGCAAAGGCTTGGGTTTTCCATACGGCCTTCCTACCTCCACCACCAACCCAAATGAACATCCCAGAAAAGTCTTTCCTGGACCAACCTCCTCCAGTTTCCATTACACAACAAAAACATCACACTTTTTTTCATATATCTGAATTGATCATCCCAGGCTACAGAAAGCTGCCCCTGCAGCCTAAAGAAAAAGAGAGGAGCAGTATCAGTGCCCAGGGAGCCATATACATACAATAAGTACATACCTTGAGATGAGGGCATGTTCATGAAGATGAAAAAGTAAGGTGTGGTGTTTATACAAATGGCCTGCGGGTGTCACTGTGCATACACAGGGCTTTCTGTACAGATTGAAAGTGAAAGTAAGAGTTACTGCTGTTATGTAATGGCTGCATGAACCTACTAATAAAGCACTGTTATACCCTACTCATCGTTGGCTACCAAACACAACAAATGGCGACAAAGATGTCTTTTCTACCTCTGCAGCAGCCTGCACCTTTTCTACCAAACCCTGGTGAGCCTACCATACCTTTTACTGCTTGGATCTGTATGTTTGATGATTACATTATTACTGCTGACCAAGGAGAGGTTTCTGCTACTAGAAAGCGTGCTTTACTTATTCACTGCCTGGGAGCAGAGGGACAGCATATATTCTATACATTACCATCACCTGATGAAAGTTATGAAACTGCTCTTACTGCTATAAAGAACTTTTCGGGCCAAAAGTAAATGTGGTTGCTGAAAGATATAAATTCCACCAACATGGACAGCGTAATGGTGAATTCACAGAACATTTTGTAGCAGCTTTGAGAGAGCTGGTTGTTACCTGTGAGTTTGGGAATCTAACAGATGAAATACTAAGAGACCAAATAGTGGAAAAAACAAGCTCACCAAGCATTAGTGAGAGATTGCTCCTAGAGCAAGATTTAACCCTTGCAAAGGCTTTTACAGTTGCTAGTCAAATTGAAACAGATGTGGTAGAGGCTAAAACTCTGTCAGGGAACTGCTGTGAATGTACAGATTGTGAATTCAAAACTGTGGCCTAATAATGCGCAGTCACAGGAAAAATACAGTGCTAAGGAAAGGGATTCACTGCAGCAAATACAAATAAAAAAAAAATACTGCTTTCGTTGTGGTTCAACACAACACACTGCAAATCATGTTATATGTCCTGCAAAAGCTTTACAGTGTCGCAACTGCACAAAAGTAGGACATTGTGCAAAGGTCTGCCATAGTTCTGCTAAAGCTGTTCATGAAGTCACTACTACACATCACAGTATTAAGTGTGGATAAAGCTGGTACATTTATTCAAGACAAGTTTAGATGCAGTGTCAATGTTAATACTGCTTCTGCTGACAAGGGACACTCCATTAACCTTATGCTTGATACAGGTTCAGCTGTTTCTATACTACCACAGGATATTTTCTTGTAAAAGATACGCTTGTGCAACTGCCCTGAGACTGGTCAGTTACTTAAAAGACACAATCCCTGTGCTTGGTTGCTTGACAGTGACTGTACAATTTGAATCAAATACTGCAAAATATGACTATTACATTGTGAATAAAGGTACTTCTATACTCTTTGCTGCATTAAACCTACAATTAATTGATGGTCTCATTACTACGACACCAGTGCCTGCCAAACAGCCTGTGTCTAAAATTTCACCACAAAGCCATACTTCACTTGGCTGTGCAAAGAACTTTGTGCACAAAGTTAAGTTGAGACCAGATGTAAAACCAGTATGCCAGAAATTGAGGCGATTGCCCTACTCTATAAGGGAGACTGTCTCACAGGAACCAAAGAAACTGGTAGAGCAAGATGTGATTGAAAAATCAGAATCCTCTGAATGGGTTTCACCAATTGTTGTAACAAAGAAGAAAACTGGAGGTATTCCATTGTGTGTTGATCTTTGTGAACCTAATAAAGCAGATGTTATGGATAAACATCCCTTGCCACACACAGAAGAAATATTTTCAGAACTCCGAGGAGCAAAATTCTTTTCAACCCTTATCATCAAGTATTACTGCATAAGCAAAGCCGAGACCTCACTGCATTTATCACACATGTTTCGGTTCAAGTGTGTACCTTATGGACTGACTTCAGCACCAAATTGTTATCAAAGACTGATGTCTTCTATACTCCATGACATACCTGGTGTACAATGTTACTTGGATGATATAATTGTCTACGCTCCAACTATGGATCTTCATGACAAGTACCTGGAAAAGGTTCTGAAATGCATGGATTCTGCAGGACTGAAACTGAACCTTTCTAAATGCCATTTCAGACAAACTCAGCTGTCATTTCTGGGTCATATAATCTCACAAGATGGATTACTGCCTGACCCTGACCATGTCAACGCGGTTACACAAGCACCTACTCCCTCTGATTTCCAGACCTTACGAGCTTTCTTAGGTCTTACTTCATGGTATTCTAAGTTTATTCCCAACTATGTTTCGGTTGTGGAGCCACTTTGAGCACTACTACGTGGAACTTCAAGTCTGGTTTGGTCAGAGACTGCTCAACATAGCTTTGAAATAGTGAAGCAGTTAATTGTGAACAGTCCAGCGCTAGCTTTATTTGATCCTGCACTACTCACTGTGGTTACTACAGATGCTTCAGACTATGGCATTGGTGCAGTTCTCACACAGATCCATGCTGATCATTCAGAGAAAACTGTTGCATTTGTATCCAGAACACTTACAGAGACAGAGTGTAAGTATTCAACTGTTGAAAAAGAAGCTCTAGCATGTGTTTAGGCAACAGAAAAATGGAGAACCTACCTATGGGGTAGAATAATTTACCTTATGCACTGATCATAGCCCTTTAACTACACTACTTACAACAAAGGGACTAGGAAGAGCTGGAATGTGTATAGCTAGATGGTCAGCAAGGCTACTGAATTTCAACTACAAAATGCAATACAAAACAGGTTTGAAAAATGTTACTGCTGATTGTTTGTCATGTTTACCTTTACTTGCAGCTTCTGATACACTGGATGAGGACATAGAAGTTGTAGCACTGACTGATATATTATCATCTACAGTTACAGCTGCTGATTTTAAGCAAGCTTGCCTCACAAGTCCAATCCAAGTAAAACTACAGGATATCTTACAAAACAAAATGGCCAAATGCTGAGAAGAAACTCAGTCCAGATCTTCAACCATACTACAGGATTAGACACGAACTGTAGATGGCTATGTTGTCCGTGGAGCTCACCGTTTATTGGTACCAGAAACCTTGAGAGATAAGATCATACAACTTGCACATGAGAGTCATCAAGGAATTTTAGGTACAAAACAAAGACTACAAGAAATATACTGGTGGCCAGCAATGGACTCCAATGTGGCCATTCATTCTTGTGTTACTTGTCAGAATCATGACAAAACAGCTATCACACATACACCACCACTTCAGCCAGTACCATTCCCTGATTCCGCATGGGAAAAACTTGCTATTGATATTTTTGCAGATGCTCCTATAGACTGCAGATTTGCTTTAACTCTGATAGACTATTACAGTAAATGGCCAGAAATTGCATTTGTTTCTCATGTAACATCAGCTACAGTAATAACATTTCTGTCTACAGTCTTCAGCAGAGAAGGAAATCCAAAGGAGTTAATATCAGACAACGGACCACACTTTGTCTCATATGACTTTGAATCCTTTCTGAGAGAGAGGAATATTGTGCATAGGAAATCTTCAGTGTATTACCCACAAGCAAATGGAGAAATCGAGCGATTCAACAGAAGTCTGAAAGAAGCACTACAGACAGCAAATCTTACTGGGAAATCTTGGAAAGTATTTACAACAGAGTTCCTACATAACTACAGAGCAACATGCCATGCAACGACCCAATCATCTCCAGCTGAATTATTACATGGCAGACAGATGTGCACTAGGTTACATGTTGCAGACATCAAACTTTCACCAAATACTGTTCCTACAAAATCATCTACTGCCGACATTTTCAAACGTCAACAAGCGAAATGCAAGGCTTATTCTGTGGTGTAACGTGGTGCAAGAGAAGTGCACTTTCAGCCTGGATCTTTAGTCAGAATTAAGAAACCAAGAATACTGAAACAAGGACAATCTAAATTTACTACACCACTTGAAGTGAGACACCAGCGAGGACCATAGACATATGAACTGTCTGATGGACGCATATGGAATTCAAGTTGTTTCAATCCTGCTAGATATGACTTTGCAGATGTTCCATTTGATGAAGGACATTTTCCTACTCCTAATGCCAACTGCAATAGGCCTGAAGAAAGTGCACCTATAAGGCATACTGAGAGAATCAGAAAACTACCTGCATGGACCAAGGACTATGTCATGTGAAGAATGTATATATTGCTTTAAGAAACATACTGTTTAATTGTTACTGTTTATTATATTTGTCCAAATGCTTTCCTACTATGGGAGAATGTGGTGTTTATACAAATGGCCTGCGGATGTCACTGTGCATACACAGGATTTCTGTACAGTTTGAAAGTGAAAGTAATAGTTACTGCTGTTATGTAATAGCTGCATGAACCTGCTAATAAAGTACTGTTATGCTCTCCTCATCCTCGGCTACCAAACACAACATAAGGTTCACCCCTCACCATAGATTATGATTTGAGTGTTAACTCTTTCCCCCATATGTAGTTTTAGTGTAACAATCTGTTACCTTGAATCCTATGGATAGCTTGGATACCGAAGGAGAGCCACTGGTGCAAGGAAGATTGGTGGACACGGATACTCCTTTACAGCTCCGGTCTTCACCGACGCCCTTTTGGGGCCCTGGGCTTTCTGCGGCGGAGAAGGCAAAGGAGCAGGGAATAGCCGAGATCGAGGTACCGTCAAGGATTGAAACAGAAGCAAAGTCAAAACAGGCAAAAGACTCGGTGCAGGCGGCAGAGAATCAGAGGTCAATAAACAGGCCAGGAGTCGAAAACCAGGAATCAGATGTCAGGCAAGGGTTGTGCAGGAACTGTGGCAACAGAAGCCAGCTTGGGCAATGTGAGGAGGAAGAGGAAGGTATTTAAGGGACCAGGAACCAATCAGGAGGCTGAGGACGGACAGACACATCAGGAACCAATAGGAAGCTAGGCGCCCAAATTAGATGTCATAACACCTAAGTATACTGGTATAAAAAAACCTACAACACATGGTATTCCCAGGCAGTCTTCCATCCAGGTACTAACCAGGCCTGGCCCTGCTTAGCTTCAATTAGCAAGATCAGACACTTTCAAGGTGATGGGGCCTTAGGCCATCCATTACGGCATGGGTGTCCGACTTGACGTGCAGGCATTACAATTAGGCACTAATTTTGCCCAGGAGCAGTAACCAGTAGCAACCAATAGGATATTTGCTTTTAGACAGGTGGCCACTATATGCTAGCTGCTAATTGGTTGCTGTAGGTTACTGCTCCTGGGCAAACTTAGTGACTTTTATTACATAACCCCATTAATCTCAGTTCCCTTCAGAAAACTCAACTAAGCCAGAGCTGCCTTCACTATTTTATCTGGGGTAGCACCCAACTGGCCAAAAGATCTCCTGCACCTATGCTACCAGATCTGGTACAGCAACAGCATGCATGCAATTCTGATATAAATTGTCTCACAGTCCAGCAGGTGGTGCATTATCAATAACAGAAGTAGATTTTTTATTAGGGGTAAGGATACATATTTGTATTGAAAAGTTACTTCGTGAGTTTGTTTTTAATAAAACAATTTTAATTCTAGAATTCACGTAGTCCAGAGACACCACTACGCAACAGGTGAGTGCACATTGCCGAAAATCAAATCCCTCATGACCCTCATTAATATGTCATGTTGCTTCTGAGCTCCTTACTTGATTTGCATACGCTTATCACAGCCTTTTTCATTGATGCAGGAACTTTCAGCCACTCCTTATGAATGTCCTTCATGACTTTGAAGCAAGAAATAATCGCGAACTTTCAGTAACTAGAGGCGATATTGTGAAGGTGCAACAATTTTGTTAAAAAGTTGGGGAAAAAGTGTAATGTGTAATAACCATTTTGTGAAAATGAACACAAATTTGTCCTGAAAATTTTTCTAAGTTCTAAGAAATAGAAGGATTTTGGTTAATGATTCGAACGATTTTTATTGGAAAACGGCCATATTCGATCGAAAATTACCCCCCCCAAAAAAATTGATGGTCGAATTTCAAAGTATTGTCCACTTCGAAATTCAAAACTCAGTAAATCAGCCCCTTAATATTGTATTTTAATTCACATGGTTTTGTATATACACACAAACACACATGCATATATATATTACAACCTGTCACCCAGGTGGTGGTTGATTTTGGAATGTGCCCTCTTGAATATGATTTATATATGAATATGATTTTCTGTTGGACAGTCCCGCAGTCCTGGATTTTTATGAAAATGTCCTGTGTTATTCTTTGATCTCCTGCACTGATGCCAGAAAAAGTCACCAAATGCCTCCCCCCAAAGGCCACCCTCCTTCCTCCCCCCGGCCTACCTCCAAAGTAGGGGCAAATGCCCCTAACTCCTTCTAGGTGCTCTCCAGTGGAGTTCACGGCTGCCATCTTCTCATGAGCAGTCTTCTTCCTGTAGTGAGCAGCGTCTTCTGTCGCATACGCATAAAGGATATGTACAGACTACCTTTTACTTAATTTCATAATATATGGAAGCTGCCATAATGATTTCTTTTTAGAAATAATTTTATGCATAGATTGGAATGAAACAATACTTTCATTCATACATGAAAATATTTAGTCGATAATAACATAAACTGGAACTGTTCAGAGTACACCTTTAGTTTCATGCCTGTTATCATTGTGCCTTGCCTGTTTTTATTTGGCAGGTTTTGGACCAAAGCCGGCAGTGGTGGATGGTACAAAATTCTCAGGGCCAGCAGGGATTTATTCCAAATAACATCCTGGAGAATACAGATGATGGCCAGGTATAGTGAAGAAAAGGACTGAGGAAGTTATATGGTTTCTGCCCCTTGCAACCAGAGACCATTATTAATTCCAGAAAAAAGGAAGAATAACAAGACAAAAGATACAGCATATAAATAATTTACAGATTTACACAATATGTTAATTTTAGTTTGAGCTTCAAATTTTTTGTATCCAGGATATATAACAGATCACAATGCTTCATTGTATGGATCACATTCTCACAGTCAAATCTTACATATCTGCACTTGCCCATCCATGGATGTGATTGATTGAATACTAAACAGCATAACTACATTGTATTTCAAATGCAATTATATATTTTGAAAAGATCAGTTTTCCAAATTCGGAATTAAAGTTTTGGCCTTTTGCTTTGGTGACAAAGATATGAAAGGAGACTAATAAAAGACATGACCTGTGCTTAAGTGTGCAAATGTTTATTCATTGTACATATTTATCTCTTAAACTTTTACTTCATTTTAAATAAAGGGGACATGCAGATATGAAGGTATGATTATGTCAATTAAACAAATCTTTGGGAAAGATAAAGGGAAATCATTTTAAGGTTTAGTTGTTTAAAGAGATACCAGCCTTCCTATAACTATAAGTAACATGTCAGTATTACTACTGCACTGTACCATTCTTTTGCACCAACCCTTTGTCACCATAGCACAGTGACTTACCGCCAATCAGGCCCGGACTGGCAATCTGTGGGTTCTGGCAAATGCCAGATGGGCTGCTATAAGGTCCCATAGAAAGTCAGTATTTAGTGGGCTGGTGGGGACTGTTTGGGCCTCTATGTGGGCTGATTGGGCCTCTGTGTACCTGAAATGCCAGGGCCTATTTTGATTCTCAGTCCAGTCCTGCCGTCAATTCATGATTTTCCAGCAATGTGGACAGATAGCACAGCAAAATGGGGACAGAAATTTTCTTAGGTCATACTGGGCTATGGGTGAGCAAGGTGAGAATATTGCCTGCAGGTTACAAGGGTTAGCGAAATGCCACTCCTGGTAACTATAAAGGGATTCATTCTGTTATGATTATTATGGTGTAGAATTTATTTCTAAATTACACTGTTTACATTTCAAACCATTCACTCTACCACATAAAACTTTATTCCCTTACTAATAAATGTAATGTTTTACCTGTAGTATTGGTGTGTAGGCAGCTATCTCAGGTTATTGTGCCTGTACCTGCACTTTCAGAAACAGCCAGTACTTCACTATAGAACTGCTTGCAGCTAATCTATTGTTTCACCTACTTGCAATGGATCTTGAATTTGTACTGTTCTTATAACTACAGCTACAACTACAACATGTAGGTGTCAGGGAGCTTGTTTACCATGTTACCTTACCATTGTCCAGTTGAAAGACTGCTTGGAGCTAAAGGGAGATGGGGTCATATCACTATAACTTGCAGTGCAACAGTAAAGAGTTTATCAGAGAACAAGTCACATGACAGCAGGGACCTGGGAGACTAACAACATGTCTAGCCTATGTAATATTTTAAAATTAAATATAAAAAAAATCTATTTGCACAGATTCCAGTTCATAATTCTGCTACAGCATCACTATTTACTGTAAAAAAAAGAATTCCTGTGATAATATCTATAAGAGCCATACTTCCAGTTTCAGTATTGAAATGTTGACTCTTCTAGTGCAGAAGAGCAATTTTGCTGTACTGGAGTTGCTTTGAAGCAATTATTGAACAAATGTGCATGTTCATTAATTATAGTGATACATTCATTATAGTTGTAGGAACAAATCAATATCCCTTTACTAACAAGTGAGTGAATAAAACAACAATATTTGCAATGTAGCTCACATATTCTGTGCCTGTGTAGGCTCCTGTAAGTTCATTGGTACTTAAACCAAGTTCACGTCCAGAAGAGGTGAAAGCGTGGCTTCAACAGAAAGGTTTCTCCTATATGTAAGTAAACCATTTTATATGTGGTCCTATTCTAGTCTGATTTACCTGCATATGACTAACCTCTGATGACATATTCAGTCAGTCCAATAATAGTTACGCTATTGCCTAAATAGGGGCATGTGTGTCTATTTGCTCAAAACCTATAATATACTGTACATGAGGCCATACACTGGCCTTTTGACAGTCCCATCTACACCTGTCCTTGGTGTAGTTAAACCCTTGCACCAGGCCCAGACTGGCAATCTGCGGGTTCTGGCAAATGCCCGATGGGCTGCTTGCTTTAAAATGTAAATGGAATGCTCACCTAAAAAAATGCATACTAGGTCTGTCTTTAATATGTAAATGAGCCAATCACTTTATAAATGTAAGTGAGCTGATGCCTGCATGTTAGTGCACATGCCAGTACTGACATATGGGTGGAAGCAGGAATTCTGACCAACTTCAGTTGGTAATATTAGAGTTGCTTGCTACCCTCCTTGCTACAGAAGGATCCATGCTCAGAAAAAGCACTTCTACCTGTAAATGTAACACTGTGATATGTAGCATTAATGGCATGAGACAGACTAGTCTCTTCAAGTATGCCACACTTTGGCCCTGTGATACACATGGTAATTATAGACCTCTTATCTGCCAGGGTGCATGGTCTAGCTGGGGGCACACAAATGTAATAGGGCCACTAATCCAAGTGATAGAATAGTTGTGATAGAAACTGGGGTGAGATATTTGTTGCAAGGGCCAGTTCCAGCACATAGGGTGTATAATATTGCTGGTGATTATATGGTAATAGACTCTTAAAATATCTATTAATAAACACTAGTTCACCTTGGGGTTGGAAATATATATCATGCTTTGCATGGTCGTAAATACATGGGCTGCTTTGACACGTTTGCCAGGGCTGCTTTTTCCTCCCAGTCCGGCCATGCCTTGCACCCCCTTTAAATACACCCTTACTAATACGTTCTGTATACCATGTAGCACTGTGAGATGTCTTGGAGTTCTTAGAGGAGATCAGATTTTGGAGCTAAGTTGTGAAGACCTGAAGGCTGTGTGTCCTGAGGAAGGGCGCCGTGTGTTTTTGGAGCTGAGAACAGTGAGAATTTCTGCTGAGGTAAGGTCACTTGCCTGAACTGCCAGTACAGACCAACCAGATACATTTTGATTGACAACTTATGTTAAACATAAGCAGACATTTCAGTGCTTATTTTATAGTAGATAGGCAGTGCTGTTGCACCCCTCAGGACACCATTCATGTGGTATATGAACCTATTTGGTGAGTGCTGCAGTGATGCAAGAGGGTGGGGTCAAGTGTTTTGAGTGGAGCTAACAATTTTTGAACTTTGCATCATACCCACCATCTGTAAATGTCATATTGCATTAGAAGCAAATAGTTGCATCTCTTTTTGCAAGGAAACCATGCAACTTGTCTTTAAGCACAAATAACTTTATTTTTCCTAAAGGTGTCCCTTTAACTGACAAACTCTGCTAGAACAAGCTCAAGTTCACTAAATTGTAAATAGTCAAAACAATGCACTCAAAGGAATTGGTAGTAACTATGTATACAAATAAGAACATAAGGATTGTATAGTACCAAATAGTTTGCATCTTTTGATAAAAAAAAAAGTTTTAAAAAGTTCATATTACTAATGCATTTTCTCCTGTATTCTTTCAGACATAAAAACACTATGGGACTGTTTTGGAGTTGCAATATATTTTCACACTTAATCTGAGAGGACCTCCAAGAATAAACTGTGGGGTGAAGCTGTATTTTTCAGTCAAAAATAATTTTAAACTGATTCTTGAATTTAAAACAACATCATCCCAATAAATTAACTGTAACCCTTTTCCAAATACTATAAATATGCTCAAAATGCTACTTTATTTCTCCTGTGTAAGTTTATGCAATATATCCCTCATGACCTTTGTTTCTCCAAGGCTTAGCTTGACTTCCTCAGTATTTTTCTCTCCATTTGTATGTACATTATTCTCCAAATGAACTTATTTAATAAATTATAAGAAGCAAAGTCATATACCATTGCAACTGGTTGTTAAGCTTTCTATGGCTCTGTGGACAAATAAAATTGTGGATGGGTAAATTGCAGAACGGATCAGCCTGCAAACCAGTTAAACATTGGTTGGTGTGTAGCCACAAAATTAGGGCCTTATCTATTCTAAAAATTCAAACCAATAAATTCCTCAGCCCACTACACTTTCTAAGAAATTCAGTTCTGAAGCTGGAGCGGAGCATGGAGGAAAAACTGTGACATAGACACATCTTCATTTCTCTGCAATGGACAAACTACCCAAAATCTTTTGTTATTACGGAGGCAATTTACTCAGAAATCTATAGCTTGTCTAAATGTTGGGAAGGCAATGCCATTTTCCAAGGATTTAAACAGGGAATTTTGAGGGGTGAGGTGATAAATATATAAATGAATCAATATAATATAAATCTACATTTCCCCTCTACATAGTAACAGCTACTATTTGGCTATGTTCTTTACTTTTCTGACAGATAACTGGTTTCTTTTTAACATATCCAAAATCCTCTTCCATGAAAGTGTTAGTTTCTGTACCTGCTTATCCTATATAATAAAGTTGAAGTGTCTCTG
>CM044434.1:57960813-57980208 GCA_024363595.1 Xenopus borealis | reverse complement strand
ACGTCACAGGACCGCCCCCCCTGTCCGGCTTGAGCCACAGGGGAAGGTGGCAACCCTAGGCATACATTAATGCTCCATATCACAGTTTTCTATATACAGGCTAAGGTGACTGTTCTGAGCATGGATCCTCCTGTTGCCAACATTACATACCTATCATAATCATAAGGGATTGGGTACATAGCAAGCAACTCTAATATTACTAACTGAAGTTGGTCAGAATTCCTGGTTCCACCCATATGCCAGTACTGACATGGCACTAACAAATGCAGGCATTGGCATAGCTGTGACTGGCTATTATGGACAGCTGATTTACATTTCTAAAGTGATTATCTATTAAAGACAGACCTAATTTACATTTTTAGGTGAGCATTCCATTTACATTTTAAAGCAAGGGGCCTATCAGACATTTGTCTGAACACACAGATTGCCAGTCCAGGCCTGGGCCACCAGCCACCAAAGCTGGCTGTCTAATTTATAACCACATTAACCAATAAACAAGTAAATGTGTGATGCCATCAGCCTGTCCAGAATCACAGTTCCTTCCTTGATGTGATGGATCAGCCACTGGGAGTGTTTTAAAAAAGTGCAGTTTAGCCATTCCTGTGTCTCAAAACTGCTCCAAAATCCAGTTAACCATCCTGCAGGATACTCAATGCTATTTGGTACCATAGCACTATATTGGCTAAATATATTATCTCCAACCAAGGGTGCAGGTCAATACAATGCTAGTGGCGTTTGTAAAAAAAAAAGCTCCATGGTGTAAATACGCCACTGAAACCCCCACATCAACATGCGTTTTTCAGCACATAGGTTTCTTTTCCCAACATGCACTTCTCATTTCTGCGAATTCTGCCAAATAATATTGTTGTTCTGCCACAAATATCTGTTGTTACGCAAGTGTTGGTGAGAAGTGAAGCTTGCCGCTTTAAGAGCTTCCTCCCCTTCCAGACACAGACCTATTTGCTTTCACAGAAGTCACACAACAACGTCAGGCTCTCCAGGTCCCTCCTACCCCTTTTCCGTTTTGTGCCGGGAAATGAACTAGAAGGCAGCCAGCTCCACAGCTGCCCCCTGCCAGCGTGCATTCCATGTGTGGCTTGCACACAGCCTGCCAGGACCCGTCACCCATATGCTTGTAGAAGAGATACAGAATGGGGGTGGGATAGATAGACGCGCTTGGGGCAGAGTACAGGGAAACACTGCCAGGCTTCGCTGTATATGGTAGCTGCTTGTGATTAATACAATAAATCGGGAAGGTCAAGAGATGGGTTAACCCTGTTGCTGGAGCGTGGACTAGTTCATGGCAGGGAGAGGGGAAACGCTGGGTTTCTGCTGGAGCCTGCACAGCTGATGGGTGCATAGCTGGGCTTTGTTTCTACTATATATATATTTTAGAAACAAAGCCCAGCTAACCAGGCCTGGACTTGAAATCTGTGGGTTCTGGCAAATGCCAGATGGGATGCTATAACTAAGGTCCCATAGAAAGTCAGTATTTAGTGGGCTGTTTGGGCCTCTGTGTACCTGAAATGCCAGGGCCTGCAGGGACCTGCAGGTAACACAGCGAGGCAGTGATGCTCCAATAATCCTCTCAGACTCGCTTTATGCATGTTGGGAAATCCCAAACAGCTCCTCAACTGCTAAATGACACACTGCAGCATTAAGAGCCTTTTTTAATATGCTGCCACAGGGTGGGAGGTGTAGTTCAGCTTGAAAGCTGCTGCAGACTCTAAGCACTCGTCACACTCCCCTAATTCTAACGGCTGGGAATGCATCTTGCTCTGTACACAGATTCTGCAGAGGAGAATGAGAATAGAGGGCATGTGCAAGTAACATGTCAGCTTTAATGTGTGTTGCCTGTTAGAGGAACTAGGTCACATCCCACTACACAAAGAAGAGTAACATAATGGCAAGAAGCTCTGTATACAATAGTGTTTCCTAATCCTTTCTACATGATACCCTGCCCCATCTCCACTACAAGGCCTGTGCCATTATTTTTCAGCGTAACAATGTGTGGGCCAGTAAATACAGTTATGCTCATAAGTTTACATACCCTGGCAGAATTTATGATTTCTTAACCAATTTTGCAGAGAATATGAATGATAACACACTCTGGAATCCATTCGTAGATCAGACCAGGAAACTCAGTTAAAAAAGTAGAAAATCTTTATTTTAAACAAACATGTTCAGCTTTACGTGTTTCTTGTCCATCTGACACTTAGTCATAAGCTTAACCTTGACTGCACACAATGTCAGTATTTAAAGATCCAAACACCAATGGGAGAAGGGGTGGGAGAGGAAAAAGGGCAGGAACTAATAAGTCCAATCATGAGACTTAAAGAAATAGTACATGTAAATGTAATATATCCAGGTAACATACAAGGGACCAAATTTTTACAAAACGGATAAAAACTGTTACAAATAAACAATGCAAAATCCAAGACATGGTTGAATCAATATTTGTGGTAAAGATGTGGGTCTCCTTGGGAGACCTAGGATCAAGAGCGAAGATCCAATAAACCTCTCGTTTGATTCTTGACATTACGTCCCCACCTCTATAAGGAACTATGATTCACTCTATTGCTTGTACCTGAAAATAATTCAAATTGCCTATGGTGCATGACAAAAAATTTGACATTTTGGTGTTTTTTCTGTTTCTCTGGTGTTTTTTCTGTTTCGAATGTCAGAAGTATGCTCCCGTATACGTTCTCGTAAGTGGTGAGATGTTTGTCCCAAGTATTACATGCCACATTTTGTGCATGTAATGAGATAAAGTACATACTGGGTGTTACAAGTGATGTATTGTCCTATTTGGACAAAATGGTCACCAATGTTTACAAAGGGACATAATCCACAACGAGTGAAACCACACGAAAAAAAGCCTCTGTATCTAAGCCAAGTTGGGGCTCTGTCTTCTTTTTCCAAAACCAGGCTGGGTGAAAGGCTTCTCCCAAATGTATTGCATTTCCTGGAAAAAAAATTGCTTCCAGAACTACAATTGTTTTGAGTTTGTTGTCCGTAAACAAGAATGGAAGGTTTTTGTTGAGAATACGCTTTATGTGAGGGAACTGGGGACTATACGTGTGTACACATAAAGGTGGTCCCGAAATCATGTTTTTTGGTTTCTGTCTGCGTTTAGTCAGTAAAGCACTGCGCGGGGTACTCATGGCCCTTTGGAAAGCTGAAGTAAGAGAGCACATGCTATAGTCCTTACCCAGTAATCTGTCACTTAAACTGCATGATTCTGTGACAAAATCATGGAATTCAGAGCACAATCGCAGAAACTGGCCTGTAGGTGTGTTATGAATGAGGTGTCTAGGATGTGATGAGGAAGCCTGTAAGATGGTGTTGACAGAACAGTCTTTCGGTAAAGTTATGTCAGTACTCTGTTATCATGACCCTTTAAAAGAATATCCAAAAAATGTATTTCAGTTTCGTGAAAAACATGAGTGAATCGAAGGTTGAGATCTTTCAAATAATCGATGAAGCCATCAAAACTCAATTTGTCACCTGTCCAAATAAGTAATAAATCGTCAAAGTACTGCCCATAATAATATACAGATTTACAAAAAGGATTATTATCATTATAGATGTAACTATATTCCCACCATGTCATGTAAATATTTGCATATGATGGTGCAAATTTAGCTCACATGGCGATACCTTGTTTCTGAAGCCTCTTTAAAGGTTCATTGTAAAGACTGTATTTGTTCAAGTGAAAAGACATGGCTTGTATGCCTAAATGGTGAGGGATACATGAGTACAGAGCACTAACATCCACCGTAGCCCTTTTATAATGTTGTTTGCAATTCATATTCTCCATAGTTTTAACAACATGCCCACTATCCCTGATGTAACTGGGTGAATTTGACACTAAGGGCTGAAGGTACTAATCAACCAGTTCAGATAATGGTTCGCCTAGGGAACCTATACCCATAACTATTGGTCTGCCTAGTGGTTGCCTGAAGCCATTTATTGTCAAATTTCCAAGGGAGAAGTTCAAAAGCCAATTAAAGTTTCCCCTGTCAGAGGTGAGTGCTAATACAGCCCAAATGTATAACAGGAAAAGCGGAGCTCATGTTTTTGTTGGTCAAAATTAAAAATGTACATACATCTCCTAGGGCCCTTCGTTTTGTACCTCTTGGATACTTAGTCATGGGGCTAAGCCCACCCATGCTACATTTGGCGGAAGCAGCAGATTTTTCTCCCCATGAGTGCAACACCGTTTTTATCTCTGATTTTAACACTTTACTTTCCCGACCCTCATTTTCATATGCAAATTCAGATTCAGTATGCAGCCGAATCCCAAATAGTGGAGTCAGTGCATCCCTAATAAGTAGCCCACCAGAACCAATCACAATTCCTTTCCTTGTTCTAACAGCAGTAGAGTAGAAACAACTGCTGCCTATTGCTGGGAACCATGTTCACAACTTCTCTAATCTTTCCACTGCCTGCTTTAGTATGTATGCCCCTTTCCACCACTTCTAGATGGATGTCTACATGCAACCAATTCCAGTGAAAAAATAGTTTACATCATGGAGTGGTATGAAGAGGCATGAATAGACCAACATTTGTATCAGGATTCTCATTTGTGCACATCTTTATAAGGCTTGCATGTAACAACACAATGAAAGAATAATCCATAAATTGACAAGGAAGACAGATGTCAAGATAACAGAATCTGACAAGTACAAATCAAACAGTTCTATTTTCTAGCCCAGATTTATTCATGCTATGCATTTTAAAGCCTTCACGGTTTCTCAAAGTCCACTGACTCCAAACCTCCCCCCCCCAACTAATTTTAGTTTTCTCTATTCTCTGAAAAATGCTTGATGAAATCCTTGATGTACTTTCCTATACCACCACTTATGCCAAGAATGTTGTTTTGCAAACACCCGTTATTGTCACTTCCTTGAAACTGCTCCACTGTATGTGGAACTGGAGATGTAGTGTCATAAAACGAGCGGTGTATAGAAGAAAGAATTATCTGCAGGGTTGCTGAAACGTTATGGCTTCATAAATCTGATAATTACAATGTTAAAAACATGTACTAAACACATACAGATGTGTTCAGAATAATAGCAGTCCGACTTCACTAATTGATCAATGTTTTTGGTAGAAATTATATTTTATATAAGATGTGTAATAGATAAAAGAATAGCCAAAAATGGCAAAGACTCAGTCAATGATCAGCTCCAGGAAGATAAAAGAGGGTCTAAAGTTAACTTTGAGTATGGTTACAATTAGAAGACACCAATATGAAATCAAGCTATCGGCAATAAGCCCCCGCAAAGTCCCATTGTTAGGGGTAAAAAACGTGCTGAAGAGGTTACAATTTGCCAAAGAACACAGTGACTGGCCTAAAGAGAAATGGTGCAAGATTTTGTGGACTAATGAAAGCAAGATTGTTCTTTTTGGGTCTAGGGGCCACAGACAACTCCCAAACACTGAATTCAAGTCACAGTCCACTATGAATACTATAGTGTTGGGCCTATTTATCACATATACCAGGGATCATGGATCAATTTCAATATATCAAAATACTTGAAGCCATGAAGTCATGTTGCCGAAGAGGAAATACCCTTGAAATGGGTAAAAAAAAAAGTCAAAAAGACAATGCCCCCAAACACACCAGTAAATGAGCAACATCTTGGTTCCAGACCAACAAGATTGACATTATGGAGTGGCCAGCACAATCCCCGGACCTTAATCCAATAGAAAATTTGTGGGGTGACATCCAAAATGCTGTTTCTGAGGCAAAACCAATAAATGCAGAATTATGGAATGTGCCAGAAGTTGATGTACTCCATTCAACACAGCTGTACAGCAGTTATCAGAAACATTGCTAATACAACTAATTATTCGTCAGTGATTCAAAGGAAAGCAAAATCTTAAAACATTTTTCAACTGAAAAACTTATACAGTGAATGAGTTTTTAAAGAAGAATGCAGACACTGCTATATTTTGAACAGAGCCTAGTATTCCCTTTTTTCACATTCTGTAAAGGAATGACACAAATTTGATACATTTTTCATATTTTGAATCGAATGTGCAGTGTTCCCAATGGTGATGTGCAGGTCGGGCAGGTTTGGCTGACCTTGCATACTTCTTTCTGGGTTGAGGTCTTCTGACTGCTCTTCCTGCCCGCAACCTTCCAAATTTTATAGGGGTGTGCCACTTGCCCATCCCCTTTTGTAACAGTGCAAGTCTATAAAAGGAACCCAGAAGTTGGGCTCGGGCAGGTCGGGTAAATACCGACCCGCACATCACTAGTTCCAAATGTATTTGTGTGTATTGAAATAAAAGCTATTATAAAAATTTTGAGCCTTAGTCACTTTTTTTTTAACACACTGCTGTTATTCTGAACACAAATGTACATTTTATTTGTAAAGAGTTAGGCTGTAACTCAATCCTCTACAAATACTTGTATCTCATTGTGTTTTTTAAGGTTCCAAGCAACCTTTTAACTCTAGGCTTATGCCAAATGAGGGTTCTGAAAAAAAGCAGCCCCTACGCTGGCATCTGCTTTATTCTTCACCTGCACCCAGAGCCATTGCATTGGGATGGGTTCAGACACACATGGCGGGTTTCACAGCCGAGACAAAAGAGTTCACATTTAAGCATCGTAATCCGCCAAATAGCCAACGTAGGGGCTGATTCTTTGCTTGCTTTTTTCCACATGCCGAGATCAGCACTCGTCTGGCATTCGCATGATATTTGCACACAACAATATTCACTAGCTACTGGCGAATATTGTGCCTACCATAAAAATGGGGAGTAAGAATAGAGGATTATAGTGAAATACAATGGTTGGTATAGTTATGTTGCCCTTTACATAGAATGCAATTATATATTAAATGCCTGCAAATCTTGGGTACACACATATATATTTTACATATTTATCTATAGTAATTTTATATTATTAGAATAATCATACATTATATAATAAACAATGTAAAAATGTGCATGAAATTGCAGTTTGTCAGTTTTAGCAGTGACAAAATAATAAACCACATTTGGCTGTCAAAGTGTTGGATTGTCAAGCTAATGCCAGCGTGCTGCCACAGAGATTGGATATAATGTCTCACATGCTTCTGGACTGAATCCTTAACAGCCTAACTAATAAAAGCTAGCCCTGTGGCCTGCACATTGGTCTGGGTCAGATGAGGACTGTACACTATAAAAGCTTTTAGACACGTGTGGGGGAAACTCGTTGCAGTTCTCTCTAAACCTTCTGGCATAAATAGGATAATCTGGTCTGTATTAAGGGGATTTGCCAAACTTGTGGTGCGTGCAGCATACTGCAATCGGTGGACTGTCTCCCAAACACCAGTGTGGCCCATGTAACGTTTCGTGAGAGATGCACACATCATATTTACAACTTATTTATTAAGTTATATTTAATTTAAAATCAACCCATAAACAGCATCAATAGTGAGATCATAATTGCTTATGCCATTCATTATCTAGGGCAGTGATCCCCAACCAGTAGCTCGTGAGCAACCTGTTGCTCTCCAACCCCTTGGATGTTGCTCCCAGTGTCTTCAAAGCAGGTGCTTATTTTTGAATTCCAGGCCTGGAAGCAAATTTGAATTGCATAAAAACTAAGTATAGTGCCAAGTAGCCAATCACAGTCCTTTTTTGGCACCCCAAGGAAATTTTTCATGCTTGTGTTGGCCCCAAACTCTTTTTACATTTTTATGTCTCACGGGTAAAAAAGTTTGGGGACCCCTGATCTAGGGTATATGTGCCAAATGGTGAGATTATGTGGGCTGATTTAGAATGTATGTGCTAAAATAGAAGCCTACAAAGCCAAAGGATGATTGCTTATCACTGACAGCTGCACATACAGTATAGTATGCAGTATAGTCCTATGTTTGTAAACAAGGCCTTGTCCAGCAAACTTGTGGGTTAAACCTAACAAGCATATTTTTGAAAACTCCAGTTGCACATACTCTTTACATTTCTACAAGACTTCAGATCCTTGTCCGGAAACCAACATGGTCAAGCAAAAGCACCTCTGCATGTGGCAACAGAATCTCTGGCCAGCTAATTTCTGATGGAGTGACATACTTATCTTTGTTAAAATGTTGTGGAATGCCAATTGTTCATAAAGAAAGAAAGTTTAAATTTAGGCACCTTTTGCATTTACATTAGTTAAAAAGTTAAAAGCAGTGGCAATTGACAGTAGTGTCTTTCTAACCTTTTCTTTAATGCTAGTTGTGTCTCTTGTAGAAATCAACCATGCCCTATTATTTACTAGACATTTAGGGCTGAACTCCACAAGCGATTTCAGCACAATCCAATGCACTGCGATAAAATGCTGGCGTTAAGTCAGAGCGACAGAAAAAAGCTAAGAGATGGAAATGTCAGATAGTCACAGAGTTGATCCGACGCAACACAGCTGTCAGATGCAGACGCAGCGTCTGCATTTGACAGTTGTGACGCGTCGGATCAAAGCTGCAACACCATCCGGCAATGCTTTTACTTACCTTATTTCCGTTGCATCCGACGTGATGCCTGCGTTTCTGCACCGCACATCGGATTGCGTTGAATTCGCATGTGGAGTTCAGCCCTTAATCAGCAGGCTTTTGGCTACATTATTTAAAACATTAGAACCACCAGGGCAATGAACAGAAAGGAAAGGCAATAGTGATGTGGTGGGTCAATTAAAACTTGACCTCCCAGCTGTTTCTGCACTCTAACCCAGTGTGCTCCTTCATTTATATACAAATCTTGCAAGGAATGACGGCACTCTGAGGAAGGAACAAGTTTATTCCAGATAGGGATGGTAGGCCCTACGCGTTTCGGGAATCAATCCCTTAGTCATTCCTTGCAAGATTTGTGTATCATAGCAGAGGGACGCTGCTGACTGAGCACCTGATTGGAAGTTGAGAGGAGTGAGTTCTGAGCGGTCTTTTGCAGTTTGTTTGATCCTTCATTTATATACCCACGCTGGAGCCGCTATGCCATCACAGAAGGGGGTGGGGAACATCTGGTGAAAGTGTATAAAATTGTGCGCACATTATACATAAATACACAATGTAAATATATGTATTTCTAGAAGTATCTCTGCATAAAAGGCCTGGAAGTTAAGTATTTATAGAAGAAGTCTGGCTTTGAAAGCATGCTCCTGAAATTCACACAACTTACAGGAATCCCAGAGGCTTCACATATAAGTTTGTTGGCAGATAAACTATTTGCTCTTAGAGTTGATGAACCTTAATGTCACATAGAACATCAATATTTATCATGGTGATTTGCACCTTTGAGGGATTGAAAAAAAAAAAAGAGGAAAAAAATGATTCCTAGAAATCTGCTTCCTGGAGGTATGAAAGAAAACAGGAAAGAAAGAACATTACTTTTTCCATTTCAAAGAGCTGAAGCACAAAATGAAATTTTTCCAAGTTTCCACAGAAACATATGCATTTAAACATATGCAAAAGAGGGTATCGCTTTGCAATAAGCAAGAAAAGATGATTTTATGATAAGGCCCAAATAATAGGATACTACAAACCATTTCCTATACATGTTTGGGACCCGTTATCCAGAATGCTTGGGACCTGGGGTTTTCCCTTATAATGGATATTTTCGTAATTGGGATCTAAATACCTTAAATTCAATAGAAAATCATGTAAACTTTAAGGGGGTTATTATTCACTATATCTTCACATGTAGGGGCAAGATTATAATAATACGGTGATGTCCAAAAAGCTCAATGGAGCTCTTGGGCAGTCTGGTACCATTTAAATCTCTTGGAGGGTCACACAGGGCCCACTGAACTGTCAAAGAATTGTTACTTAAACGCCCAAAGTCTATGGAACCCCAGGTCACATGGCAATAGGGGGGTCATGCATTCTGCAACAGGAATCATTAACTGGCCTATTCAGCAACCATCTGCATGCAGTCAGGGCTTGCACAATGCAGCTTAGAAACATTTTATTATGTATTTATAAAGCCCTGTGAATTTTGTTGGCCCTACACAACAGACTGAAAACACAAATTGGAGAGGAGCTTACAATCAAGAACTAGGAGCTTAAATACAAAAGTAGCTGAAAGCACATTAGAAAGTTAACCAGAACAAGACAAAAAAGATATTTGGGTAAGTGAATAAAGTGAGTGCTAGATCAAGTGCTAGATATTATTAGGACCACTTCCAATAATGTAGTTGACAATCTTAGTTATGAACCAAGATCCATCTTATTTACAACTGTAAATCCACCTGTAGTACCATCTGGAAATAGGACTGTTTAGCATACAATGTCTAGCACATACTCCTACAAAACCAGCACATGACACACACACAAAGCAAAGGTTGCATTTTCAACAAATCAGCTATTAACCACATTATGGTGACAAAGGTCTGGGGTTTAAACATTACTGGGAAGCATCAAGATTAAAATATGCCTTGTGGGAAACTATGGTACGTATAACGTTTAGCTTTCTTTGTTATATTACTTAAACTCTATATGTGTGTTAGGAAGCAGCACTTGTACATCTAAATTAACTTTTCTCATAATGTAGACTATTTGCAATTGGTCTTTAGTTTACCTTTTTTTTGTGGTTTTTTAATTATTTAGCTTAAACCCAATAAAAAAAACTGATCTGTACCTGAAAATAAAAAGCAGCCTCTCTCTTTCAAAATTCCAGTAGCAACTAGGCCTTCTGGAATCTACATTAGTTTGGTACAGTAAACATGGAAAATGTCACAGTTCTAAAAACACTACATCTACTACACATAAATCGAGCTGCTCCATTACTGTAGGGAGCAAAGGGAAGTATTTGTTTATTTAGAGAGGTTCTTAGTGGACTGGTAATTTAATTTTGTGCCCTTTTCATAAAACTTATATTGAAAAGAGGGGTTATACTGCCCTATTATAAGTGCAAAGTGGGAAAAAAATTCAGTCTTAATGATCATGTCATGCTCCATGTGAAATTAAATAATTCACAAGGCCACAGTTTGTTTGCTGGACTTAAAGGTACAATGCCTCTGAGGAGATAGCAAGTATTATCATATTATCATTATTTAGAAAGTAAAGGGCAATTATTTCTAACCAAGATCCCTTTGTCGCTTGGTAAAGATTAATGGAGCCAACCTAAATTTTAGGGTTGATGGAACCATAGGTCTTTGTAATAGTGTATACAATATATATATATGCTGGGAAAGATACATTAAGCACTGAAACACTGCTATTTCTTGGCATCAACATCATAAAGACAATAAAGAAATACTATAAGGGACAGATTTATCAAGGGTTGAATTTGAGGGTTAAAGATGAATTCGACCCTCGAAATTTTCATGAAGTAAAATCCGACAAAATCGAATTCATAGGATTTTAAAGCTATTTGATCTATCGAACGATTGAATAGCGATCATCCGATTTCACAAAAAACAATGATACGATTCGTACGATTTTTTTGAGAAATCGGATGATTTCTATTCTAACAAAATAAACTTAGAAAAAGCCTATGGGATCTTCGCATAGGCAAATATAGAAACTCGTTAGGTTTAATCTGGCGAAGTAGGCAAACAAATTAAATTTTAAAGGGCAAGAACTTTGCCTGGTCGAATGGTGGAACGATTTTATTATTTGAATGGTTTGATTTATTCGAATGATTCGATTCTATCGAATGATTCATTCGAATGATTCGATTCTATCAAATGATTCATTCGAATGATCCGATCGAATTTAGCAAAATTAGCCCAAAAAAAAAATTGGAAAATCAAATTTTTTGCATTCGAATCCTTCACCCGAGCTTAGTAAATCTGCCCCTAAGTGTAGAAATGCAAATCATTAAAATGCAAGCACTCAGGACATGCTTTTCATTTCATATTCCATCAGAGACATCCCAGTTCTTTTCAACGGAGACTGAACTAGATGTCACCATGGTAACTGCCTCGGCTGAGTTGCTTCTCGCAGACAGTGGGGGGATAAAAAGTCGTAGAAAATAAATATGCCCCAATTTGGGCTTCCTTGTCCTTTCTCATAGGGTCACAATTAACCCTTCTTCCAAGTCACTGTGATACTACAGGTATAGGATACATGTATGGGATCTGCAATGCTTGGGACCTGGGTTTTTTTGGATAAAAGACAAGTAATCAGAATGCCACAGTCTACTAAAAAACTGCCAACTTATGTAAGGCTCTCAGCTATTGCTCCCATGGGTAGGCACATGAGTTGTAAAGAGCTTTGATGGAGAAATATTCACAAGGTGTCTAGCATGTGTTGTCATAGGGGTTAATTGCCTTGTTTCTATAAACATTTTAAAAAAAAACCCTACCCCCATCCCCACCAAGACTCCCCTCCCTCCAGCCAAAGTGATACCCTGGGCAAATGCCCCTAAGTCCATTCTTACCCCTCCATACAGATTCAGGCATCGGACTTCAGCCACTTCAGAAATCTTCGGAATGAGACCGTTGTTTTGGCCGGCAGCTTTGCAACAACTGCATAAGTGGTGAAACTCATGAAAACTGCCAAAGCGCCAGTCTCATTCTGAAGATTACCAAAGAGGGTCCATGTGAAGTCCGATGCCCGGGGTATCACTTAGACTGGGGGGAAAAGGAGGGAGGGGAGTCTTGGTGGGGATGGGGGGTAGGATTTTTTAAATGTAGGATTGAATTCTCCTTTAAGGGAAAAATTATAGATTAAACCAGCCCACATCTATAGCACATTGTGAGAAACAATAAAGCACAAAATCCCCTGCCACGTGGTTTACTGTTTGCTTCCCCTTACATTCCACAGGACCCCCAGTGAATCACTGAAAGGTTAACAGGAACTTAATGACCAGTTTGAGGGAGAAAAAATGTGCAGCTCAAGGCAAGCAATATTACAACCCAGTGATTCTGAGGATAAAATTATTCCTTAAAATCACAAGATATGCAGAATATTACACTGCAAAAATAATGAAACAGTCACAACTAGTGATGGGCGAATCTCACCTGTTTCGCTTCGCCAAAACATTTGCGAATTTCCAGCGAAATTCGCGAATTGGCGAAAAAATTTGCGAAACGAGTCGCGCGTCGTTTTCGACTCGTTTTTTTTTGGCGAATTTTCGCTGGCGAATTTTTGCTGGTGTTTCGCGAATCGCGGGAATTCGCCGCGAATTCGCCCCTGGCAAATAAATTCGCCCATCACTAGTCACAACTATCCCCAATCAAAGCATTAAACAAATAAATAATGGAATATGCCCCTCTTGTGAGCTCACTGAGAAACCTGGTATAAGTCTTTCAGTACACACATGGGATTTCAGCATAAAAAGGCACATTTTAAAATTTCTGTGCCAAAATCTGCACTGTGTGGCTTTATCAAGCTTATTCCAGTGTACAGACAAGATGGGGCAGACAGGAGCAGATCTTTTCCCATGCTGTCTGTTGCAACTAGTTTTTTTCTGTGCAACACAATTGCCGCTACAGAAAGTGATCCATAGACCTTAGCGCTGCCATTGCTACATAATCACTTTATGAGCAGAACCATAGGCTGCATTTGTATGTAGCTGGGACTGGGAAATGACCTATGGAAATCCACCGAGTTGCTTGTCACAACTTATAATATCAATCCAGTTGATCATTTATCAGGACATATTCTGGCACCCTTAAGGCTCTTACACACGAGCATTTTTACCTGCGCTCAATGCTTTTCAATGGGGCTGTACTCACACGAACGCATGTAGGCACCAAACGCAGGTTCAGACGCAACATGCTGCATTTTTCCTGCGTTCGGCGCCTACATGCGTTCGTGTGAGTACAGCCCCATTGAGAAGCATTGAGTGTGTCTATACCTGCGCTCCCCTGCGGCTGAACGCCGCAAAACGGAACACAGGGGAGTGCAGGTAAAAAAACTCGTGTGTAAGAGCCCTTACAGCAGAAGAAAAAAACAAATATTTTGAACATTTTGCTACTTTGCAATAGCAGAAAGGAACAGGGGTCTTTACACAATGCTTTGAATCATTACTAAATTCACATGAATGTTTCGAAATTCTATCGAATTTTCAAAAAGATTCGAATTCGAATATTTTTGAAGACCACTTCAACCATCGAATTTTAAAATTCGATTGAATTGAATGATTCGAATAATTCGAATAGATTCTATTACTTACCCTTTAAATTTTTATTTGACTGCCTAGTTCGCCAGATTAAACCTACCGAATTGATATTAAACCCTATGGGAACCGCCCATAGGGTTTTTTAAGATTTTTAGATTGAAATTTTTTTTTCAATCAAATGGTTAAAATAGTTCGAATCGTTTGATTTGACTGAACACCAGCCTTTCTCAAAGTTTTGTTCAGCCAAAACGTGAGTATGCAAATTTAGCTTTCTTCCCATACTGATGGCCACAGGAGAGAGATTATTGTGTAAGTGGCTAGCTGAGTTTTGTAATTGTTTTCCACTGTCTGCTAAACATTTCCAATTAAAGTAATAAAAAAAGATCAGCATAAAACCTATTTTTATAACTTCTACTGTGTAACTTAGGAACACTGAGCATAAAGCCAACATGCTACTGAGTGGATAGGGTTAATGGTCAGTTAACCCCTTAACAGTTTTCCAGCCAATCTCACATGTAATTGGATTTTTATCAAAGCTGCTTTAGGATTCCTGACAACCCTAAGGGATCTTACCCATGGGCGTTTTTACCTGCATAAAAACCAGGTGTACTTCCAAAGAGATCCTCCTGTAGTCTGCCAGTCCACATAGGGGCTACCAATAGCCAATCACAACCCTTACTTGGCACCACCCAGGAACATTTTTTTTGTTTTGTTTGTGTTGCTCCCCAACGTTTTATACATCTGAATGTTGCTCACGGGTGAAAAAGGTTGCAGACCCCTGGTTTAGAAATTTCCCCAGGATGTTTACCCAAATACATGCACGGTGCAGCTTACATATAGGTTTATGTGCTAAGATATACAAAGGTTTAGTCATCTAGAGCAATTTGAAGTCCCTTTATTTTGTAGAAACTCTGTGCACTATATGTACAACAATGGAGGAATATTTATCATTAAGTGTAGCTGCTTGAAATAAGGTCAAGAAATAAGCACCCAGAACAGAAAACTAAATCTCTAAACCTGAATCATTTGCTACTTTATTGCCCTTTGTTTTTAATTCTTTTTGCTGGGGTACTCCTTACGGCTATTATTTTAGTTTAAAGAAACCTTATGCAATTTTAAGTTGTTCAAGTGTCAAAAAACAGTGTATGGTGTAATATTGTCTTAAAGGGATGCTGTCATGGGAAAAGTGTTTTTTTACAAAATGCATCAGTTAATAGTGGCCCCAGCAGAATTATGACATGGGGCTAGACATATTGTCAATTTCACAGCTGCCCCAAGTAAGTCATGTTACTTGTGCTCTGATAAACTTCAGTCACTCTTTACTGCTGCACTGCAAGTTGGAGTGATATCACCCCCTCCCTCCACCACCCCCTCCAGCAGCCTAACAACAGAACAATGGAAAGGTAACCAGATAAGAGCCCCCTAACACAAGATAACAGCTGCCTGGTAGATCTAAGAACAGCACTCAATAGTAAAAACCCATGTCCTACTGTGTTCCAAACAACAACTCTTTTGTAAAGTAGCAGCATACCCCCTATTTAATCTATGCATTGGAAATCTATCTGATTAGCAAGGACCAAACTTGAAATAGTTTAAATTTCCCTATATGCCCTGTTTATCTCAAAAAATAACAAATGCATAGATGTGTTTGTGTTTAAAACAAAATGCAAAAAGTATGTTCAGTGCTAGTCCTGTTCATTGAACTCATGTGGAAATATTGTGGGGTATATTGTCCCTTTAACAAATATCCTGACACTTCCTTTAGAAGTTGCTTTTTGCTGAATTATTGATATGAACAATAAAAGCTCTTTATCAACAGGCAGATGTTTGACAAAACTGTGACTTCAGTTTTCAGATGCAAATAAATACATATTTCCTAGACTTTAAAGTTGATTTCTTCTTAAAGATATCAACAGTAACAGCACTGAACCAACCAGGTGTTTTTCTTTTGACAAAATTGTGCTTGTGCTCGTTAAATTCAAATGCCAGCTACACTACCTACTGTATGAAGAACTGTATATAAAATCAAGGCATATTGCTCTCAGCCTCCCAGCATGGATTCTGTTTAATTTCATATTTCCTGTAAGACGTTTACCAGTTAAAGGCTTTAGTAGTATGCTGTGAATATTCTTTTTCATTCTTACAATTATTATTAGTGATGGGCGAATTTATCTGCCAGGCACGAATTCGACGGTGAATAAATTCACGAAACGCCAGCGAAAATTTGCCTGCCGAAAATTTGAAATTTGAAAACGTGACATGATTGGTTTCGCAAAACGGATAAATTCACCCATCACTAATTATTATTGAAAGAGCCCTTTTATACCTGAAAGCCCAACTGTCACAACAAAGTTGTTAATTAAGAGCTTTTTCTTCAGAGGGCAGGTGGGGTTCTTGCACTGGACTGTATCTGAGCCAAGCTGAAAAGTATTAAAGGGAAATTGTCATGGGAAAACATGTTTTTTTTTTTAAAACGCAGTTACCAGTCATGTGACTTGTGCTCTGATAAACTTCAATCATTCTTTACTGCTGTACTGCAAGTTGGAGTGATATCACACCCTCCCTTTTCCCCTCCAGCAGCCTAACAACAGAACAATGGGAAGGTAACCAGATAACAGCTC
The DNA here is from genome assembly GCA_024363595.1 of Xenopus borealis. Classification (NCBI taxonomy): domain Eukaryota; kingdom Metazoa; phylum Chordata; class Amphibia; order Anura; family Pipidae; genus Xenopus; species Xenopus borealis. The sequence goes on along the minus strand of CM044434.1, from coordinate 57,963,547 downwards.
CCTAACACAAGATAACAGCTGCCTGGTAGATCTAAGAACAGTACTCAATAGTAAAATCCCATGCCCCACTGCTATTCAATTACATTGAGAAGGAACAAAATGTGCCTGCCAGAAAGCAGTTGCAGGCACAAGTCACATGACTTGGGCAGCTGGGAAATTAACAAAATGTCTAGCCCCATGTCAGATTTCAAAATAAAAAATCTGTTTCCTCTTTTGAGAAATGGATTTCAGTGCAGAAGTCAACTGGAGCAGCACTAGTAACTGATACATTTAAAAAAAACATGTTTTCCCATGACAGGATCCGTTTAAGGTCCTATGATCAAATATTGCATCCTGAACCCTGTGACTATGTTCTATTAGGAAAAGGTTTCATTGAATTTTATGTACGACAGGCTTCTTTTATATCATGTATTTACTTTGAAAGGTTTTTGGTGAACATGAATTTCTGCGGCTTATTTTAGCAACCTAAACATAACCTCTCTGGGGCACATTTACCGAGGGGCGAATTGTGGATGTTTTGGGGAAATTTGCCACAACATCGCCTATATACCCTAGAAACATTTGTGCTGACAAATTTACACTAGTGGAAGTACGCCATTTATTTGTCATGGTGAATTAACATCTGACATAGTAGTGAGAATTATTGTGAAATTAAAATTTGGACATAAGTAAATTTGCCTCTCTGTGCCTGGTTCTCCCAGTTGCTAAATGATTGTTTTTTCTAAAGTGAATCCAGAAACATTTATACATTGAATAAGTTCAATAATAACGTCTTTTAGGCAAAATACAGTTTAATTTACAATACTATATACAGTCTTGAATATGTCAAAATATAAACTGATGCTAATAAATTAATATTTTATTTGTTGATTAGTAGGAGGAAGTGATGTAATGCAAATGTGAGCTACAATAGAATGCAAATATTCTGGCACCATAATAAAACTTTGATTAAAAAATGTCTCAGTAGTGGCAATAAAGGTCATATAGTACTGCGATATACAGCTAGTTCAAAGTGTAGCATCTATAGTGGAAAATATCATTTCAGTGTGGGTGTCAGAGTGAGCAGGACAGGCTTTGTCATTCTGCTCAGTCATATTTAATCATGGCTTATAATTATAAAGTCTGTGGAACATCTATAACTAAATATCTCCAGAATCTCTCTCCCTGTTTCACTTCCGAATGTTCGCTTGGGATACATTTAATTCACATACATATTAAAATCAAGAGAGATGACTATATTTAGTATATTGTTCACAAAAGGCAGATGGGATCATTTAAAAGCACCAACAAAGAAGATGCAAGCTATTTAAATCTAAACATAATCACATTTACAAAAAGGATCAGCACTCTCAGGACTTAAAATACTGAAGAAAGTTTATTCAATAAAACAGCATAGGACTGAGGTTTCGGCCCCTTCAGAGGCCTTTCTCAAAGTGCCAAAAACTAACAATGATCATCTCTTTTAACTGCTTAACTGGCAAGTGACAACAGATGTCATAGATTTAAATAATCAGCATCATTACCAATCACATACAGAGATATGTTACACACCCTTAAATATTTAAATCCCATTGCTATATCAACAAACCATTTTAAAAGACAATTTCTGTTGTTGCTTAATACAAGCACAAGTTAAAAACAAAACACTTGAAACGTTGTTATATAAATGAGTAAGTGGCAATTTTTCATAGTATGTATCAAAATATAAGTTACTACTTTTATCGATATTTAATTCTGTTCAAACTGGTAATGTTAACACTCTCATTTACTATGTTACAATTTTGTTATATCATGAGACTAGCACAATATTCTATCCTCCTCAGCAATATGTTATGTTATTATATCCCTCATGTGCCTTACTAACTGACCCAACCTAGAACTAAAGGTTAATTGATGGCTCAAAGTAGTTAAACATCTCCATATAGATCCACCTTGTGAATATTATAATTTACTTCACTTTTACTGCAACTGGTGCTACATCCCTATAGAAGAGTACTATAACTCCCACACTATAAATTTAGTGCTTAAAATAGCCACTAAGTGTGAGGATAGATAAATAATAATATAAAGATACATACTACTACAAAATACCGGCTGGGTGGCAACCCCAATCACCAGCATATAGACTATTAACATCAGTAGCCTTTTATTATCCAAAAGGCCTGGTAATGGGGGTTGAGGATTATGATGGACCTATTTATTTTACCTAATATATGATTCATGGTGGGGAGGGGAAGGAGGGAGTTGTGGCTAGGCAGCATTTGGGAACCTACAGCTCTGCCTAGTCTATTCTTATTACTTTGATCCTAAGCCTCCCTAAACTCTATTTAAATCACATTCATACCACTGATGGGCTTAAATGTATGTTTTGAAGAGGGGCCTATGGCTGCAGCTCCATCTGCTGCATTTTTATTCCCTCCTACTAGGTTCAAGAAGGACAAGCCTCATAGAGATTTTTTCTACATTTTAATAATTAAACTTGCAGCCAGTCAGAAGATGCTCTATGTTCATCTTCTATATTGGTACAATGGGGATCCCTATTTGCATTCACACACTGCTTCATACCATTCACACGAGAGAAAATAGAAATACACGAGAGGTGAACTTTTTAAAGAAAAGAATGACAGAGGAGAAAAGATAAAAAGAATCTTCTCCTATAACTTATCCCCCCCCTTCCTTGTTCCAAAAATTCAAACACACCTATTAACTTGGAACATATATTTAAATTGAAAAA
>CM044434.1:57928377-57941978 GCA_024363595.1 Xenopus borealis | reverse complement strand
TATATATATATATATATATAACCTGCCTGCATTGGGCATAGAGGGTAGGGCAACTTCAGTCATCCCAGTAACTGGAGAGCAACATCACTTCCTGTTTGATGGTGGTCGGCGGTTGCAGGCTGGGTTGCAGATAATGCAGTTGCATTCAGGTTGCGGTTCGAGTCATTGGCTGGGAGCTGCAGGTTTGGGTTGGGTCCAGGTCTTAGTAGACGAGAAAAAAATTGTATTGTATTGTATTTCACTCTGTTCTTTGTGGAAATGGAAATTATGTCTGCCATAAATCTATTTTGGGGTATCTGTGCACAACATAGTTTATCTATGCATATTAGGCATCAAGCTGTTCAGCAGACCCCCTATTTAGGATGCCTTTTGCTGTTACATTATGAAATGTGGGGTATATATGCAGGGTTGGACTGTAGTCTTGGGGGCCCACCAGGGCTTCACACAAAGGGCCCTCCTCACAGTCCCGGGGGCCCCCTCCCGACTTCCGATTCACTGGTCCACGGTGTGCACATATGCGGACATGGAAGGATGCAAGTCCATGAGCGAACACTGTGCCCAGGTTTATTTTTTTATGTAGCAGCCGAGGGGGAAAGGTCTGGGCTGGTGGGGGACCATGAGGGCCGGGGCCCACTCGGTTGTTTCCCGGTGTCCCCTTGCCCATTCCGACACAAGGGGGTATTATGCAAGCTTTGTGACGATTTTCAGAAAATTTATAAAAGCGTTATGTTAAGCAAAGCCCTGCAGTTTGGTAGTTTGCAGTAGAAAGACATATTTACCTGTTTTAAATTCATGAGAATGTGTACTTTCATAAAATGGTTTTCTAGGGTCTCCATACTGTTAGGGGGTCTCATGGCACATAATACACATACCAGGTGCTTAAACTGCAGTATCCAGTGAGTCTAACGTGAGAAATCATATGCACTGATTGAATTTGGGGCTCTCTGTATGCCATGTAATTTGGTAAATCTATGCATATCGGGCATCAAACTGTTTAGTAGCCCCCCTGTATTCATATTTAGGATGCCTTTTGCTGGTATTGATACATGGACTATATGATGCTGGAAAGCTGAAGCTTTGAGGCAATATATTTAGATATTTCACCAAAACCGACCTTGCGACTCGGTAGTTTGGAGCAGAAAGGCAAGGGTACCCATTTTAGATTCAGTAGAATGTATATTTTCCAAAAATATATGGTTTTGGTTGTAAACATATATTTCTGTGTTTTTACCCCACTAAAATGCAGTCACAGGACTATTTGTATGCACTAACTTCATTTTGGGGCCTCTAAATGCCAGATGCTTTGGTAATCCTATGCACAATGGGCAACAAAGTGTTTGGAGGACCACTGGCAATCATATTTAGGGTGCTTTTTCTTGATACGTCATGATACATGGGAGGGATGATGCTGGAAATTTGAAGCATGCGCAGTAGTGCCAGCCAGCAAATGCATCCTACTGCGCATGTGGGGCAAATGCTGTCAGGACAACGAAGAAGACTGTGCGGCAGAAGATGGTGCCCGTAAACCTTCCACAAGGGGACCTGCGATTTGGGGTAATTTACATGTTAGGGGCAATAGCCCGGGGGGGGGAGAAGTAGGCCTGGTGGGAGGAGGGCCTACAGGGGGAGGGGTTTTAGCACCGCAGGGTTGAATTCTTCTTTAAAGAAGTTATGAAGCAACTCCTGAATTTCTGTTACTTCCAACTTGGTTGCTCTGTGTACCAGGAGACATAGGATTCACCTGTGGTTAAGGTTCTTAATATGGTATGAACACACACATTGCTGGGAGTTGCCCATAACCTCAGGGTGCCTAGGATACACTAGCACCAAGTCACACTTTCCACACATTTCATGGGTGTGCCACATAACTTATACATACATTAAATTGCATTTTTATTCTGTTTTACATTTGTTTCCTCCTGAAAACAGGTTACTCAATTAAGAATTATTTAAAGGGAACTATAATAAAAACAATTTTATTTGAAGGGGTAGTTAACCTTTAGTTAACTGAAGTCTTTAGTTGGTCTTAATTTTTTTATTTTTCGCCTTCTTTTGACTAGCTTTAAATTGCCTTCACTAACCCTGGCAGCAAAAAAAACTTGCTCTATAGGCCTGCAGTTATATTATTGTTTGTTGTGGTTTATTGCGGTTACTTGTTATTACTTATCCTTCTATTCAGACCCTCTCCTAGTCATATTCCAGTCTCTCGTTCAAGCCACTGTCTGTTTGCTATTGTAAAGTGCACCCTACCAGCCAGATAGCTGTTAACAATCCTGATTGGAAAGCTGCTGACCTAAAAATAATTTAAAAACTACAAATAAAAAATGAAGACCGACAAAGTTTTGTTGAAGGTCAAGAACCCCTGTAAGCTTCATCTCATGAAAGAAACTTCCTAAATGAAATCAATTCAAATTCTGTGACGTTTCTAAATTTGTGAAGAATTTTTTGAGCAGAGTCTCTATGTATTAGAACTCAAAAATCTGTATCCAACACAAAGCTGCTTGTACAGCAATAATCTTCAACCAGTGGCTTGTGAGCAACATGTTGATCACCAACCCATTGGATGTTGCTATCAGTGGCTTTAAACCAGGTGCTTATTTTTGAATTACTGGCTTTGGTTGCATAAAAACCATGTGTATTAACAAATAGCCTCCTGTAGACTGCTAATCCATACAGGGGTTACTAAATGGCCAATCAAAGCCCTTATTTTGTGCCACCCAGGAACATTTTTATGCTTGCATTGCTCCTAAACTTTTTTTTACATCAGAGTGTGACTTATTTCTATGAGATACACCTTATATTCAATTTTAATTTTTCATAGTTTCCTTTAAAGGAGAAGTAAACCTCCACCTACAGCTAAAAATCCCCATCCCCCTCCTCACATAGTGTTCTCCAAGAATACGAGCCCCATCCAGCAGCACTGACCTAAATTTGCATAGTAGTGCAGCAGAACTCAGGGATGCCATGTTCGGTTGTTTTAGTATATTCCGGATCCTCTTCTTTATTTTTGGTAATTTTCAGTACTTTCCAACGCCAACTGCACATGTGCCACTGGCTGAAGTGGCGGTGCTCACTTCATGAGGATACGGAAGAGACCGAACATGGCTCCCCTGAGCTCTTCTTATGGTTTAGTTCTCCAGCCCAGTGTAAGTGATTTAGGTTGTCCAACTGCTAAGACAGAATGGATGAGCAGTTTGCAGCAGGAGGAAAGAGCAGGCCTGATTTGTGGAGAGGCCTAGGGCACCAAGATTTTACGGTCAGCATGCTGCCCAGCCACAATCTAAGGAGCACTGGGGACTTAAAGGATGGTTGTGGGGAATCAGAAGCTGCTCAAGTGGTAAAGAAGTATGACTATGAAGATTTTCATTCATCCAGGTCATGGTATATCTAATATAAGTAATTCTAAAACAACTGGACTTGCGGAATAATCATTGAAGATCATCCAAATAGCTTCTACAGTTGAATTTACAGAGATACTGACACCTGAAATTAAACTCTTTTTTACATCTATTATAATAATTGCTTTGAAAGCTATTTCTAACTTTGCCATAAAGTATTTGCATAATGCTTTTACATTACCTGTCTGTTGCCCCATGTTCCTGTATGAGGGGGCTGCCATATTTGTGCAGTAGGAGCCCGTTAGCATGAGAAACTGTAACTAACAGGATGAGATGGGACAGTCAGGTTGGCAAAGTCAGAGAGTCAGGCTTGGGAACTTCAACTAACAATTGTATACAAAAACAAACCTCTCACCAATGAATGATCAGCATGACCTGTAGGTAACATTTAAAGGAAAAGTAAATGTTTTTCTTTCTGTAAATTTGCTCTAAACAGCCCCCCAGATTAATGTACCTTAGTCCCTGCTGCAAGTCTGCTCTGGTTTCTGTGTTATCAGCAGCTTGTTTCCCTTCTTCCTGGTGCAGAGTGAAGCCCAGCCCCTTAGTTTACTGAGCAGTCCATTTGCTGCTGTTCCACAATAGAGAGGAAGAGGGAGCCAGTGTTTCATTAGTAAGCTAGTTTCCCCAAGCAAAAGCTGCTACACACACTGCTCTCTGCTATGTCATAGTATGCAAATGATCTCCTGGACTAGTCCAAAATATAAGGTCAGCTCAGAAAGCTAAGGGGCGGGGCTTCACTCTGTACCAGGAAGAAGGTGAAACAAGCTGCTGATAACACAGAAACCAGAGCAGACTTGCAGCAGGGACTAAGGTACATTAATTTGAGGGGCTGTTTAGAGCAAATTTAGAGATAGAAAAAAAAAACGTTTACTTGTTCTTTAATGTACATTCATATGTTAAAAAAGTAATTTTTTTGTGTCAGTATCACTTTAAGAAGCTGCTTGGGTGAGTAGTGAAACCTCTTCAATGATTATAAGTCCAGTAGTTCTAGAATTACTTATATCAAATAATGCAGAATATTGCTCTACGCTTCTAGCTGCAAACACCTACAGTTGTCTCAGTAATCTTGCAACACCAAGGGGCAGATTTACTAAATTCACATGAAAGATTTGACGTTCGATCGAATTTTCAAAAAGATTCAAATGATTTGAATAAAATTTAATTTGAATATTCGACTGTCAAAGTACTTCCCCTTTAAATTTTTATTCGACCGCCTAGTTTGTCAGATCAAAGCTACCGAATTGTGTTTCATTATTTTTGATTGAATAAAAAATATTCAATTTGATTGATCGAATATTTCTTATTCGATCGTTCGACCAATCCAATTGTAGTAAAATTGTTCGAAAAGATAGTCGAATTCGAAGGATTTTTCTTCCCTGCCTATTCACATGGTGATCTGCCCCCTATAGTACTTACTCAAGTTTTAAATTATATCACAGTTTGGGGACTGTTATAGACATAATTGAAACTGAAATGAATCCCACCAAATAAGGAAATAAAACACATCAGCTTGTTATATCTGATATTTAGTCTGTCTGACTGAAAATCAGGTGCTGTTACAAAAATGCATGGTACACTCTGTATAGAGTGCCTACCCTTTCTACCCCTTCAACTTACCATCCCCTGGTACATATAGTTTTTCTTCATATTGCGTGCCTGTGTATTCAAGCAGGAGACGGATAGAATGAACCAACTAAAGAAAAGAAAAGAAACCTATTATAAAAAACAGAATAAGCAGATCATTTAACCCTTTGCGGTATAGAATTTTTTTTATTCCTGTGTGTTTTTTGTTATCAGGAAATACATTTTATCCATCTCTCATAAGAATCTCACCCCTCTGATGTCCCAGTATCCTAGTATCATCACCATCCTGAACCCCAACACTATCAGTGAGCCTTTGTCCTGCTACTAAAGCTTTTTAACAGTGTGCTTTACAGCTGCTCATGTGCTCTCTGAGTTTTGAGCTAGTCAAGATAAAGAATGTATCACCCTCCCTTCTCCAAGCTCCACTCCCCTCCCATGTGTCCTGTTTCTCAGTAACAGATCTGTTAAAGGTACAGCAGCTTATTTTACTCATACATATTAAAGTGTATTTTCCTGTTCAACACAACATGACCAGATCACCACAGGTAAAACATCTAGTTAAGAAGGATATTAAATTCAGCCTCGAATAAGGCATGTATAGGAGTCCAATTTTAAAAGTAATCTGGGCTCTGAAACAGAATACCATAACCAGCATTTATTTCATCTATGCTCAATAAATGTTTTAATAAATGTAAAAGGATACATTTGTAGGTGCATGAGTAATTTACTGCAAAAGACCAAGCTTTCCTAAAGTCTTGCAAAGTATTTTTGTATTTGTTCAATGAATCTTGAAATGTTTCTCTAACGGCATAGCCTGGGAGTGATTTTATGGTGCAATAGGTGCTTTGCGTGCCAATGTTATCTGCAACATGGTTGCATGTAGTTACAGCAGCAGTGTTATAGAAAACAGAGGTTAATGTGATAATGCAGTACGCTGAAGCAAGTTCAAGGTCAGTAAAAGAAAAAAAAAAGGAGAGGCAGGTGAGTTATATATATTAGTGGGAATGTTAAAGTCTCCCATGATAATCACAGGAATACCTGAAGTAAGGAATGGTATGAACCACAAGATCAGAAATCATCCAGAAATTGGCTTGCCGCCCCTAAATCTGTGTCTCCCTAGGGCCGAGACTTTGTGGCCATCAGGGCCGGCTTTACATAGTGGGCACCCCTAGGCCCGCTGCTGTTTGTTGCTCCTGTCCCCTCCCTTTTATTTGCTCAAATTTTCATCATTGGGATGGAGCAATGGGAATTGGCACACAGGAAATTTAAATTACTGAACCAATGTGGGTGTGGTTGGGCAGCATGCCGCCCCCTAAAATCCTGCTGCCCTAGGCCTGGCTTAGGAGGTCTCTCCACAAATCTGGACCTGGTGGCCATGTCACAAACCTGGGTAGAGTCAGGGCCGGTTTTAAGCACATTGGACCAATTTGGCCCAATTGGGCCCCGCATTTATGGGGGCCCCGCTCCAGTGCGAGCTCTGATTCCTATTCCCTTAATTCCCCAGTTGCCCAGCCTAACCCCATCCCCAACTAGAAGCTATCACTTGGACAGAGGGGAAAGCAGGCACTATTTGCCCATCAAGCTCTGTGACCCTGCGACAGACAGCAAAGTTCCTTCTAGGAGGCCCCACCAAAATGGTTCCAATTGGGCCCCGCACTTGGTACGGCCGGCCCTGGGTAGAGTTACCACCTTTTCTGCTGCCGGAAAATGGTCAGGATCAGTGATCCAGGGGAAATTCAGACAGGTAGCTGTGTTTATAATTGTTGATGTTAATAAAGTTTGTCATAGAAAAAGAAGCAGATAGGTGGGGCCGCTCCACAAGCAGAGGAGATTGAGCTGTTCAGTCAGAGAGCCATGCTTCTTTCATGCACTGTATTTTAACAAATAAGTTGCTATTGCAAAACCCAGAATCTCATTATTAAGGAGTACAACACAGTGGCAACCCTAAATCTTGGCCTGTGTTAGACTGGCTTCGTGGGGTACCAGACCTCTAAACCAGTGGGCCCTTTACTCTTTTCCATTCTTTCCAGGTTCTCTTTTTTAATTTATTCATTTCCAGTTATTAGAAAATAGGAAAAAGTTAATATAGAACTATATGATGGGGGTCAGAGAAAACACAGATGCCCATTTTTGCAAGCTACAGTAAAAACGTAGTGCATTTGTCATGTGGTTCTGTGTTTAACAAAATGTACCGTAAGCATGGTCCACTCCCAGGCTTGCCCCCAAACACTGACTTTCACTTAATAAATTACACAGTGGTTTACCAAGCATACTGCTGCTGTTCAGTGGATGTCAATCCCACAGACCAAGCATGAAGCTTTATCCATTGGAGAAGTTTGTTGTGCAGGTGAGTCTTTATAATGCCATTTAATATTACAACATCACAACTGGGCTAAAAATGTTTGAGGATTTCATTTGTGTGTGAAAAAATCATTGCATGGAAAGCCGAAAAATGAACTGAAATTGGTTGTGTCTTTAAAGGGGTGGTTCACCTTCAAGTTAACTTTTAGTATATTGTAGAAGGGCCAATTCTAAGAAACTTTTCAAGTGGTATTTATTTTTCATAGTTTTTATAATGATTTGCAATTTTTTTCAGTTTTCTTTTCAAATGGGGGTTACTGACACCATCTAAAAACAAAAGCTCTGTAAAGCTACAAATGTATTGTTATTGCTGCTTATTACTTATCATTCTATTCAGTCCATCTCCTATTCATATTCCAGTCTTTTATTCAATTCAATGCAGGGTTGCTAGGGTAATTTGTACCCTAGAAACCAAATTGCTGACACTGCAAACTAGAGAACTGCTGAATAAAAAGCTAAATAACTATAAAACCCGAGGCCCACCGGGACTGCCATTCAGGGCCTCCACGCTGGCCATCCTCGTTTCGCCTCCCTGCCCGCCTCCCCATCTCACCTACTGCAGCGCCCTTAAGGTATGCGCATGCGCAGTGATCAGTGCATCCCAACTCCAGGCTTTGTCAGGAGAGAGCAGGCAGGCTACAATGCACTAAATCAACTACAAAAAACCATGATCCGATTGTATCCCACCTTTAATTTATTTTAACGACTAGTCAAAATTACATATTTTGGTTATAGTAAGTATTTTAGTTATGCCCTACTGAGTAGATACCATAAATACCAAACTTGGAAACTGTACTTTTTTTCTGTACTTCAAATGAATTACATCCCCCAACTAACAACACATTTCCCAGATATTCCGTTTCAGGAACCTCAGATCCTTTCCTCCATTGCTGAAAATTACTGATTTACAACATACTGTATAATAAGCAAATGCACATAATGTATATGCTAATTATATGCTTCCAGTGGCTGCTGTCATTTCTGCATCAAATGTTGATTTTCTGAAAACACTTGGATCAAAATAAGAAAAAGTGCTATTAGTAGATACTATTGAGTACACCAGCTGAAGTCATATATTCCTTAGGGCTCACTGTAATTGCTACAATTATCATGGATAATGTAACAGAAATTTTATTATGTTTGTATCTTGTATGTGAGAGAGTAAATGAGGTGTTACTTATTCAATACTATGACTATTAAAGTCAATAGTGAGCAGGTGCTGTTCTGGTGTATGGGAATGGAGCTACCTATGGTGCATCAGCGGAGTGAGTATCTCATGAAAGGTCACATATGATTGTTGCTTCCAGACATTTAGTTATGGGCAGATCAAATCCTTCTCTGCATCTATAGCTCATTATACTATCTGAACACTATGTAATTTTGCATGTTAATTGTAAGAGTGTAAGTGTTTTTTTCCTCCACTCTAAGGCGATGTGTTTATCAACTTTGTGGCCTAAATAAAGTTCTTAGTTCTTTTAGAATTCTGTTTCTGGGATCTATGAGTACCTGCCATTTTCTTCTTTGGTTAACCACCTCAACCTGCCTTATACTTTTCAGCCCTCACTGACTAAAACAGATTTTTGATAACTTTCATATCAAGGGAGGAGAAAGTCAAGGGAAGTAAGAAGAGTTAAAAAATAGAAAATTATAAGACCTCTCTAATTAATTAACTCCATTATGTATAATAAATGAATTACTTAAATAAAAGCAGTGAACAGATTATTTTCATTTATTCCTTTTGGGGAGATAGTATCTAGTTGAAATATCCAAAAGCTTTCACGTTTAAGTAGGGTTTGTTCCAAATCTCCCTTACAATATGGATCCGGCTGTGGTGAAATTCTGGGCCCTAGAAAAAATAGATCTGGGTATACATAAGGGAGATTTGGAACAAACCCTACTTAAACGTGAAAGCTATTGGATTTTTCAACTAGATACCATCTCCCAAAAGGAATAAATGAAAATAATCTGTTCACTGCTTTAATTTAAGTAATTAATTTATTATACAAAATGGAGTTCATTAATTATAGAGGTCTTATAATTTCTATTTTTTAATTATTCGTCCTTCCCTTGACTTTCTCCTCCCTTTCATTCATTTTTACATATTTATATGATATAGCCCTCAATAGAGATTTTATAGAGTAAATATAAATAAATATATAAGTTTTAATAATCATTGAATAAACACAATTGATTTTATATTAATTCATTTATACTAATTACAAATTCATTACATGACACACACAGAGGATAGGGCACAATTTATGAAACTGTCACAGCTGTCAGCGCTGCTATATATAGATCTAGCTCTAGAGATGGTACTCAGAGCAGAGCCTGCAGCAAGATAAGAATATGGGGCTGGTTCCAGATGACGTATGACTGCTGATGCGGCAGCGACGTAGGAGTCCGATACCTTTAATGTTTAAGTTGTCTAAGTACTGCACATTCTCATGAGACCTATTAGTGATGCTCATTGCGGAAGTCTATTTTAAAGCGTGTGTATGTGTAATTTTCGCCTTGAAAAAGCTCATTAGCGAAACGCGCGTCGGCAGATTTTTACATTAAATGATCTTCTAACTTACTTACCATATCAGTTTGGTCTGGGTCAAATTACAGGTGAGGGGTCAATTTTCCTTTTACATACAATCCTGTTTTTCCATCTTGATACGCTTCCTTCTGTTCTAAGTGGCCGTGGATTTGTGGCTTTTTAGGGGTCAATTAGTCCTTCTGAATTAGTAGGGCAAACTAAAATTACAAGGCCACAGTCCCGGTTACCCTGTCCTGCCTCCCTCTTTGTGGTGTCCCAAGTCAATCAATAGGCAGTCAGTTTTCTTTGGGACAGCTCCACCATCTCTCTTTTTCCAATTTCATTTATCTTTTAATGGATTTTAGCAATAAGGATTTTTAATTCACATGTAAATGCTGGTCATATTAATTTCTTAATTAATCCTTTTTATCTAACAACTATCAAGTATATTTGGTTCATTTCAAGCACTGCATTTTATTCATTGATGAATTTGATACAAATCACATGTTCCTACTAGATTTAAAATAGGGATGCACCGAATCCAGGATTCGGTTCGGGATTCGACCAGGATTTGGCCTTTTTCATCAGGATTCGGATTCGTCCGAATCCTTCTTCCTTGCCGAACCGAATTGGAATCCTAATTTGCATATGCAAATTAGGGCCAGGGAGGGAAGTCACATGACTTTGTCACAAAACAAGGAAGTAAAACATGTTTTCCCCTTCCCACCACTAATTTGCATATGCTAATTCGGATTTGGTTCGGTATTCGGCTAAATCTTTCATGAAGGATTCAGGGGTTCGGCCGAATCCAAAATAGTGGATTCGGTGCAACCCTAATTTAAAATCAATGGAAATTAATTAATTTACATCGTTTCGCTCATACATTATCTAATGAATTCATTGTGCTGCAGCTCCTTAATCAGCACCTCAAATAGCTTTTTTTTAATATAGTTTATTTAATTTATGCCATTTTTAAATAATTTGATTAATTAAGATTGGGCACTATTTTGCATTTTTAATCAATAAATTCTTGATTTGTTGATTGAATTATCTAATGCACTGCACTTTATGGTTATATTATATTGGAGAATAAATACATTTTCATAAGGGTCTTGTTAATAACTATACTTGTGATTGAATCTAACAGTTAAGTGGGGTTCTTTTTCTCTATATATACCCTTTTTTTCACAAGGGCCTATGACATGTTTGTTGAGATGCATCGATTAAAGGAATCTACATGAGATGCAACTTTAGGGAAAAAAAGCACCTAGAGTACAGAAAATGTGTTAAATTAATTGGTGTTTGGTACCTGGATAAGCTGTGTACACATGCCATGGATATGGATGCCCTGCAGCAACCCTGAACACTAGTGAATACCTCAGGATGGATTCCATGTTATCCTTCTGTGGCTTCTTCAGGATTAATAAAATGCTCTTTATGGCAACCAGTTGGTGGTGGCTGTGAAAGAAAATGCCACCTGAGAAATGAATTGAAATGAGAAAAGTTTAGAAGGTTTAATTTGGGGATACCTCTACAGTATGTCCCTGTGACAAAGAATTAGCCCCACTATAATTAAGCCACAATAATCAGCTTATTCATACTAGCAACATTGCAGGGCAATGGTTCATTATCTTGACTTGATTTTAAAGTCATTTTGTTGGCCCAAATGCCATCAGTTGCTTACCTTTAGTGATGGGCGAATCTCCCGCGATTCGCCTAAAGATTAGCGAATTTGTAGAGAAATTTGCGAATCGGCGAAAAATTCTCGAAACGAGTCGCGGGACGCTTTTGACGCGCGTCGCGTCGTTTTCGGCGTCGCGTCAAAAACGCTGTGCGACTCGTTTTTTTGGCGAAATTTCGCTGGTGATTCGCAAATTTATTCGCCATCGGCGAATCGCGGGAATTCGCCGCGAATTCGGCCCTGGCGAATAAATTTGCCCATCACTACTTACCTTTCCAAATGACCATTGTCCAAGCACACAGTGGAACATGTACAGTAGCTGTAGATGGTAAGTGAGAGGTTGAGAGGGGTCTAGTAGCTGCACGGCATGGCCTCTTCTGGGTGCTTCTTTCTTCTGAAACAGAGGAAATTCTATTAGCTGCAGATAATGCATACTGATAATTCTGGTTAGATCTACATATATGTCATGTTTATTGTAATATTGTGTTTTGCAGTTCTATGGTCAATGTATTCACGTTTAAGCAACATTAAAATTGGCAGTGCAAAGTCACGTCCTTGGTGTTAATTTAAGATGTCCATGAGCCCGTTTCTTGCTATGCTCTGCAGCTCATAATGGATAAATAACCTAGTGCAGAGTGCTCTGCTTGTTGGTGCAAGGTAGCCCTTTCTTTTCAAGGCTTCTTAGTGGCCTGCAACTGCTGGCACTCCCTAGCTTGTGTGTCCGACATGTACAAGTTACAGAATAGGTAGGAGCAGGAGAGGAGATGCCCACACTCCTCTCACCTCTTAGGAATACATCTCTCGCTGAATACTGGTTGTACCGCACATAGACATATGCTCTAAAACAGTGAAAACATTTTTGGTCTAAGGATTATTAAGACTGCCACCACTTCAAGGTAGACAAAGCTAAATTGCATGCAGCCTTAGAATTTGCCATTTGGTCAACAAAACAAACATTGGTGGCCAGTGGCCCTTACACAAGTGGTCTGGCCTTCCCATAATATAAAATATTGGTGGCTAGGGACCCACACAGTAAAAAAACATTAGTGGCCAGACCCCACCAAACATTGATTAATAAAAAAAACATTGGTGGTTAGGGCTTCCCATACTTTAATAAACAAAACATTGGTTGTTGGGCCTCCCATAAAAAATATTTGCGATGCTTCCCTCACACATTCACGTAAAGAAAAATTTGAGCAGGCCTCTGCCCAGAAGTTTAAGAAAAAGTGGACAGGGTCCCAACTCCCAGAAGTTTTAAAAAAAATAACAGGAACTACAAATGGTTAACTGAACACAGGAGCATATTGCTGACAGGAATTCCTACTGATATTTACAATATGAGTACATTCAGGACTGACTAAAAAAAATATAACAACAAAAAAAGAGCAATGAAGGATTTATGAATGCATTTATTAGATGCAAATGTAGGGCTATCTGCTCACTCTTTCACTTAAGGGGTGTCCTGAAATGCTGCACTTACTTGATTAGCAGGACCCCCTTGATACCAGTGAGCTTCAGAATTTTTGCACAGGTGGCTGCATCTTCTGTCCAGAACAGCTTTCTCTTCCCTTATTGATCACAGAAGTTTCAGTCTCGGTATAAATTATTGGGTACACTCTTTTATATACTTATCAGGCCAGTGTGTGCAATATATTATATATTAACTTTATGCTGATGATACTACTTGTCTACTCCTGACCTCTCTCCTTCTGTCCATTCCCAGAGTTTCAAACACCGGAGTTAAGTGGGGGATCTGTAAGTGGAGTTACAAACACCGGAGTTTCAAACCAAAGGAGGTTCAAACTAGGTCAAAAGTTTGTTCTAAAACCTTAACTCTTTTTTTTATTCCTGTTTTGATCTGTAACTGGGATAATGAGTTTTAGCAAGATTGAAGGTCTGAACCAGTGCACAGTCTGCCATATGTATCCAAAATGCTTACCTCTGTGGTAGATGTGAGCAAAGTGCCACTTTGGAGGCTCGAGTTAGAGCACTAGAGGAGCAAATTGAAACACTGTGGTCGACTGACAATCTTGAAAGGAGTCTCTTGCTCACT
>CM044434.1:57875294-57921279 GCA_024363595.1 Xenopus borealis | reverse complement strand
GAGTGCAGAAATACAGAGAGGGAGTGCAGAGAGACAGACAGTGAAAGGGACAGAGATAGAGAGTGCAGATAGAAAGTCAGATAGTGAAGAGAGAGAGAGAGACAGTCACAGACCTAGATCCAGTCTTCATCTTCAATGGCTTGCAGGCCTGCACGGAAGCAGGAGAACAGAGAGACGTGGGAGGGGCGAGCTGCAGTGGGAAGAGAATGCAGTAGCGGGCGGTCCTAGTGCCTGTCAGATTCAAAGCAGAGGCAGCCAAGCGGCCCATTTAAATAAAATGTAGAGCGGCCCTTCGGGAAAAATCCCGAACAGGTACATAGTCAGTCCGGGCCTGACTATGTGATATATTACTAAATACTATGTGGCATAGATAACTGGGCCCACAATATCATATCCCACGAGGCACTTAATAGTGCATGGATCACTGTTGTATACAATATAAAAACTGTCATATTGTTGGGAAAACTAGTTATGCCATTTCTGTGATTATGATTCCAGATCACATATATGGAGTATTAAAGACACTGTACACTTTTGCTGGGTCCACTTTGTCTTACATAGCTGGGTCAATTCTGTCATATATTGTTGGGTTTACTGTGCATTATATATTGTTGGGGCCACTCTGTTATATTTCTGGGGCAATTTGCAATGTTTTTACACTTACATTGCAACATTTTTCCCCTTATCATCAGCTTAATTTTCAGAAGGAAAGTTTACAACAAAATAAAAAATCAGGAAGGTCTAGGTAAATACAATCAAAAACACTCACAGTATTGCTGATTTGGGTCCTTTGTTGAAAGAGCCACCATGTTCCTTTCATTTTATTCTTTACACGTGGGCTTGATATCAGATTCCCTTTTCTCAGCTCAAACCCTCTGCTGCTGGTAGCCATGCCTGTACAGCTTCCTCAATCCCCCATGCCTTGGCCTTCCCTATCTCTTCCTTCTCCCTCCCTAGCTTTCCCTTCTCCCTCCTGTAATCTGACACAATTGCACTGAAATGCAGATGAGTAAAACTCAAATCAAGCTCATTTGTACAGCCAGGCAGAACATTATTGAATCAAACCTACATTAAAACACGCATTAAACAATGAAAAAAAAGTTGTAAGTGCCCTTAAAGGAGTTGTTCCCCTTTGAGTTAACTTTTAGTATGACGTAGAGAGTGATATTTTGAGACGATTTGCAATTGCATTTTTTATAATTTGTTTTTTGAGTTATTTAATTTGTTATTCAGAAGCCCACCATTTTGCAGTTTGTGCAATCTGTTTGCTAGGATCCAAATTTTCTCCAGCAACCATGGGTTGATTTGAATAGGAGACTGGAATATGAATATGAGAGTGCCCAAATAGAACGATAAGCAATAAAATGTAGCATTGACAATAAATGCATTGACTTACAGAGCATTTGTTTTTAGATGGGGCCAGTGACCCTCATTTGAAAGCTGAAAAGACTCTATAAAACTATAAAAAAAAAAGAAATAACAAAGACCATTTTAAAATTTGCTGAGAATTTGCCATTCTGTAATACACCAAAAGATAACTTAAAGGTGAATCACCACTATATTTAAAATCACACTCACAATTGTGGTTTCTTATAAAAGCACGTCAAGTCCTCCTTAAAGTCCAGCATATACGTGACCCAAAGTTGTTAAAATATTGGACTCCGAGCAGCGTTGTATTTCAGGGCCTTGTGTGCTTGCTCGGCTTTAGGGGATGACGTCAGCCTTACGCGTTTCATCGCATTCCGACTTCATCAGACTTCAAAGCCTCGGATGAAGTCGGAAGCCGCTTCTCCCTGGATCCGGCAGTGCTTGGGGGTGCATGCGCAATAGGATGCTTGTACTACTGCGCATGCGCACAAAGTTCGCCAATTGAACTTTGTGAACTTGGTGCGCATGCGCAGTAGTACCAGCATGAATAGAAGAGCGCTTGAATAGAAAGATGAGTTGAATTAATTAGCCATTTTATAAATATACTAAAAGTCACCTTAAAAGTCATCCACCCCTTTAAAACTTTCCTTTAAATGGATAGATGACATTAACCCTTTTACTGTCGGTCAATTTGGTACTTTTATTGCCAGACAGTTTTTAAACATTTGTTGCTCTTTCAATTTAGGGGCCTTTCCTGGGGGTATCTCAGGAAAAGTATATAACATTGTCAGGACAATCAAAGCAAATTAAAGTAACCAGCTTTTGCAAAATGTTCTGAACACCAGGAGTCTACCAGGATGCCCAATATGCATAGATATACAAAAGTATATGGTTATATACATGTATATATATATATATATATATATATACATGTGTATATATATATGTATATATATAGTGCATATACCAAAGTACCAAACCTCAATGCTATGATAAAACACATAAGGAACAATACAGGGCTAAAATTGCGTAATTAGGGGTCAAAATAGTCATCCCATAGTCACACTGCCATTATATGTAATGGGTAAAGTACATGTGTGCACATTTTATCCTATCAGAGGGGAATCAAAACAGCAAGTGGATCAGATGCATTGGGTGTGCATGCTTATTCGATCGAATTAAGGTAAAATCCTTCGATTTCGATTGATTTGAATTCCCTTAAAATTCTATGGTCGAATTCGAGGGTTTTTTAACCCTCAAATTCAACCATTAGTAAATCTGCCCCTTTGTGTTTCAGCCCCAGTGGGCCCCCAATGGTCCAGTGGAACTCTGGGTGTGGTGTAACATGAAAACATGGTACAAAAGTGTCTGGCAGGTCCCTGTAACTGACACCAGCATTACTAGACATTCTCTTACTACAGAAAGTAATACTGGGGATGAACTGCCTATAAATCATTTTCAAACTGACCATTTCTTAGAGAAGCAATATGCAGCTCCTACTCACATGCACAAATATTATTAGAGAAACCACCTGGACACAAAAGTAATGAAACAAATAAATACAGCTTAGTTGTATGAGGAACAGTCGCTTCAGAAACTGACACAACGTGCTTCATTCAAATGAATCTTTATTTCTCATGCAAGTTAAATGAACTGATGATTTTAAAAATATAGCAGCATTTTGGAAAGAGGGTAGACACCCACAAACTAGGCAGCGAGTCTATTTCCAGCTAAAGGATCTACTATCCAGAAAGCTTTAAAATATGACACTGCCACTTCCCATGCCCCCTATTTCCCATAGTATCCTACAGGAGAACTAAACCCAAAAAAAAAATATTTTTGCACCATGAAAGAAAGAAGATTATTCTAAGCAACTTTCCAATATACATAATTATAGATTTTTAGTGGGTTTAAAGTTATTTGTAAATGTATTTGCTATTAGAAGCAGTATCTATCTTTTATGATCTGCTGAATCTGACCCCTGAAACATTGGGGCATATATTGGAGCATAGGTATGTGATCTGTTATCCAGAATGCTTGGGACCTGGGGGTTTTGGATAAGGGATCTTTCTGTAATTTGGATCTTCATAGTTTAAACCTACTAGAAAATCATGTAAACATTAAATAAACCCCGTAGGCTGGGTGTGCTTAAAATAAGGATTCATTATATGTTATTTGGGGTGAAGTACAAGCTACTGTTTTGTTATTACAGAGAAAACGGAAATCATTTTCAAAAATCTGGATTATTTTGATAAAATGGAGTCTATGGCAGACAGCTTTTCCATAATTTGGAGCTTTCCGGATAACGGGTTTCCAGACAACAAATTTTCAGCCTAATAATTTTGCATTGGTACAAAGTCACATTTTCCTCCAGGAAATTCCTTTCGTGAATATTTGCCAAACACAAGAATGGATTTTCACTAAGGGATTTCTCCAGGTTGAGGCTGCAAAACTAGTATTCTAAGGATCAGACAATCGCTTTTGAACCTTACTAGCGATGTCACCTGCTCCATGCTAATATCCAACATTTAATTTTGGTTTTGGCATCAATTCTTTACCATATTGTCTCCACTACAACACTACAATAGTATATGTTAATCAATGAGAAATTTTCACCATGAGAAACTGCATCACATTTCTCTCTATTAAAAGCATACTTTCAATTTTTAGTATGAGAGATGAATTGTGGTGAACTTTGGTGAAGTTAAATGCCATGGCATTAAAGCTGATTAAAAGACCTGACTACATGTTACGACTGTTTTACATCGACCCAGAGAAAAGACAGACAGATATTGCTGTCAATGACAATTACAAATAACTTTAACCTTTGAACATTTTTAATGAAGGTATATTGTAAAATTGCTTAGAATCACATTTTCTTGGATAATAAAAACAGGTTGAGGGTCCATTTAAAAATTTGTCATTTTTGACCGATTTGCTTTTTGCCCTCAATACTTTAATGGTACCATCTATTTCATATTTGCTAAGCTAGAATAAATATACCCCAGGTCCAGAGCATTCTGGATAATGGATCTCATACTTTAGTACAACTACTGCCACTCTTGTCCATTTTCAGCCAAATAAGAACAGCTTGCATACAAAAAAAAGAATAAAACAAAATAGTTTTGGTCCAGGATCTCAAATACAAAAAAGCAAAAATGTTTTTACCAGCAAATCTAACATTTCAATGGACTTGCACAGATATTGGTTGAGTATTTTGTAACTTTTAGCGAAATCATACAATTACATCACCTAACTGCTCATTTCTGGTTTGGGCAGAAAATAAATAAATTCAGTATTATATTAAAGTAGCTTATTGTTGCTTTTGTGGTATGTCTGTGGCACAGTTTTAGGTCTTTGATTTCTAGAACATGATACATGAGTTCTTCATAACAGATAGTAAGTATGGCATCCATTATGCACTCTGCAATCTTTTATTTGCTTTAGGTACACACTACAGGGACATTTCCCACTACATATTGCACACTTTGGGCAAATATGGTTTGAATGCAGGGGTGATTCTTACCCCTCTGCCACCCTTACTCAATTTGTGCCACAGGGGACACTTAGGGGCAGATTTACGAAATTCACGTGAAATGATCGAAGTTTGATCGAACAACGATCATACGAATTTTTCCTGAAATTTGGCCTCTTCAATCATCGAATATCGAATATATTGAATGATCGGATATTCGATCATTCGATGATCGAAGGATTTAAAATTTTAAAGTTATTCGACTGCCTACTTCACCAGATTGAACCTACCAAATTGCAATAGAAGTCGATGGGCTTAGGCCCATAGGCTTCAGAGACTGCTTGAATACCATTAGTATGATCGTAGCATTCGATCGTTCGAATCGTACAAATTTTAGGACGCTCTGAGGAAATTTCAACATTTTTTCAGTTTCCGATCGTACGAATTCATCGAGAAATCGGATATCGAGCAAAATTATAGCCTTTAACAATTCGATAAGCACTCGATAGTCGAATACTTAGCGAATTGCGAATTTGGTTGAGCTAATCATGGGGAATAATAGTAAATTTGCCCCTTAGGGGCAGATTTACTAAATTCACATGAAGGATTCAAAGTTCAAAAAGTTTTCGAATTTTCGAACGTTTTTGAATACAAATTCGACCAGTGAATTTTGAAAATTTGATCGAATCAAATGACTCAAATAAAAAACTATTAAAATTTGTATTCAACTGCTTAGGTTGCCAGATCAGTGCTACTGAATTGGGATCCAAAAAGTTTGATTGAATAAAAAAAATTCTAATTTTTATTCCCTAACTATTCACATGCTCGAATTAGAGGGTTTTTTTAACCCTCAAATTCGACCCTTAGTAAATCTGCCCCTAAATCATAGGCTAGATTAAGTGCCCCCTTTGGCACAAAACAAATAAGGCTATTTCTAAATAATTGTGTATGGAATAAATACACTAAGAATGCTTTTATATTAAACTAAGCAGTTTTGGATATTGTCTTTGGTGGTCCTGATTGTGCCAGCCTGTTTCCTGTCTATTTAAACTTATAGAGCACTGCTGCCTGATTTTCTCAACCCCACTGGTAAAGCGCCACTGTTTGAATAAAGACTTGTAGCTTTTAAGTAGTTTATGTTTCTTATAGTGTGGGCTGGGATTTTCAGAATGCATTCATTGCACTGCAGTTGTAGTACCACTAACACTTAGGATCAGGCAGGGGTCACCAACCTTTTATACCCATGAACCACATTCCAATGTTAAAAGAGTTGGGGAGCAAAACAAGCATGAAAAATGTTCCCGTGGGTGCCATATAAGGGCTGTGATTGGCTATTAGGTAGCCTGGCAGCCTACAGGAGGCTTTGTTTAGCAATACACCTGGTTTTTATGCAACTAAAATTTGCCTCCAAGCCAATAATTCTAAAATAATTACCTGCTTTGAGGCTACTGGGAGCAACATCCAAGGGGTTGGAGAGCAACATGTTGCTCACGAGCCACTGGTTAGGGATCACTGGGATAAGGATTAAGTGTGCCAGTGAGTTACTTCAGATATAAAAGAACTGAAAAGTGTACACAACTGAGCTATGTTCTAAAACACAACAGGCAAGCATAGCAGAGAACATGCTGAAATAAGGAAACCTTTGTTTACACTAAGTTCATAGGGCACAGGCATTTTATTCTCTACAAAATCATTGCAACCTTATCTCTAGCATATAATCAGATCTTTTACCCACCCTAAAAATGCTCTTTCACTACTTTCTTTGCGTTAAAACATTTGCCTTACTCTTAACTTTTTCCTGTTACACACCACCTAGTTCAGCGGTTCTCAACCTGGGGGTCGGGACCCCTTTGGGGGTTCCAAGAGCAGGTTCATCTCTCTCCCCACTAGCCCTGGTCCAAGGTTGTAGCTCTTCGGGTGTTGGTGCTGGGAGTTGTAGTTTAGTAACCTGTGTAGGGAAGCCAGTTGCACTACAACTTTCTATATCCCCTTAGTAGGGACTGCCATACAGCTTTCCCTGCTCATTTAAAATTTGTAAAATTAACATGGTAATTGGGATGTGGTCACAAAATGGGTGTGGCAAAAAGTTTTGCCGCACTACGCACGGAAAACAAACCTTAATGCTTGTACTTTCCTAACAATCCGCTCTGGGCTGGCAACGAAAATATTTCTATATTTTATGGTTGGGGGTCACCACAACATGAGGAACTGTATTAAAGGGTCGCAGCATTAGGAAGGTTGAGAACCACTGGCTCAGTTGTTGACATTCACATACCCGTCTCTATAACTGATAATAATTATATCACTATTTTAAGTAAAAATGATGTGCTACCAAAGATATGTTTTCTGATCCCTACAAGTCACACTCTTTTACGACCAACAGTCACGGTCTTTATGCAGTTGCTGCCACCTTTTGATCAGCCATCTCTACCCCCAGGCAATCCTACTTTGGATCTGTTGTCACTTGGCATATATCCTGTGATTGCAGGTCATTGCCTCCCTGCATTTTTTACTAAGCCACAGAGCAACTATCCTTGATTTTTTGATTCAGTGTGAAGAGTATTATAACCCTACATATAGGGAGTTATTTATTAAAGTCCGAATGCAAAAAACTCAGGGGAAAAAATGTAGTTTTTTTATCATAAAAATCCAAATTTTTTGTGAAAAAGAAAACTCAACTTTTTTACGATTTATAAAACCCAGAGGATAGAAAAAAATGGAATCCAAAAATCCAGCATCTCAGACTTGCTGAGGTTGTATATAAGTCAGTGGGAGAAATCCCGAAGATATCCTGATCTGTGTTGGGTTTCAAAGATTTCATGGTTTTCGGCTGGAAAATCCGAAAAATGTGTTGATTCAAATTTTTGTGTTTTTTTTTTTTCAAATTTTTTCTTGCACTGGAATTGTTTGGGAAATGGGGAAATAACCAGTGCGGATTTGGTCGGAGTATATTTCAGAAAATAATGAGTTAAATTCGGATTTTGATAAATAACCCCCTTAAAGTACAATTCTCGTTGTTTACAGAATATAATACATTGCTCATTCTATTAGTACTCCAGATATATAAACATTCCTTAATATTGCAGGGTTCTCCAGATCTTGCTATTTATTCTTGAGACCCTCCCTCCTCACAAGTGGCATTCCATGATTAATCCCTCCATCCCCTGCTTCTTCCACATGTATTTCAAATGTATTTCTCATCTGCTGTTCAGGTTTTCTTACAACTTTTATCAGACCTCCAGTTATTTCTAGATATTTTACACATTTATGAGAACTCTTACAGGAGTATGCATTTTCATTATTTCTCCAATTAATTTGCCACATACTTTCAAGTAACTTCTTTAAAAATGTTGTGATTTCTCTAATGTTCTATATATCTGGGTTCTCTTTCTGTTCCTTGTACTGGTACAACTTCAGTAAAAATCCAGTATGCTTTATATGTTTTAGTTTCCAGAGAGTTTCCATTTAAATTTTTTGCTTAATACAGCAATATTTTCTCTTCCCTCCTTACCCTATTAACATCATTGCCTCGTCTTTTTTAATGGTGATCCTCCATGCTTATGTGTTTTAAAGTTTCCCTACTCCCATCCCCCTGTGAAAGTATTTTCTATGTTTAGGGTCGTCTGTTCTCCTTCTCCATACTGTGGCTCTCAGATTCTCCTTTCGTGTCACCACCAAGCTCAGTTCCCATAAACAGAGCCTCCTCTGGAATTGGTTCAAGCTCCTCACTCTGCAAAGCTTGTGTGATGAGTGTCAGTTCCTCACAGAGAGTCTCATATCGAAAGCCAACACGAATGTCAGGAACATTGGTCCTGCGAATGTCATTGCCTTCAGGTCCATCCCGTAAGTAATTTGGTCCGAGCCAATAGCTTTTCACCTATCACAGAAAAAGATGACAGTTATAGTCTGGGGTGATCAAATAAAGATAGAAACTGACACACATTTAAAAAAAAATTATATACAGGTATATGTGCAATTCACTGGGGTGCCAATTTGTTGAATATAATCACTTACTCTGGACAAGGTTACTTTTACACCAAAAAAATAAAGTGCTTTAAAGTAAAATATAATGTACTGTTTCGCTGCACTGGCAAAACTGGTGTGATTCATCTAGAAACACTACTATAATTTATATAAACAAAGTGCTGTGTAGCCATGGAGGCAGTCATTCAAGGCTCAGGTTACACAGCAGATAACAGTTACAGTCTGCAAAATAACATTATAGTCTATCACACAGCTTATCTGTTAAGTAACATGTGTATTTTCTCCTTTTGCAGCCTAAATGGCTTCCCCCTTGACTACACAGCAGCCTATTTATATAAAGTATAGTAGTCTGATTAAAGCAAACACATAACTTTTATCAATGCAGAGCAACGGTACATTATATTGTAATTTAAAATGTTTTAATTTTTTGGTGTTACTGTTCCTTAAAAGAATTGCCCAGGTATCAATTGTGGCTGTCCAGAACTACATGCACTAGTGTTGTGTCCAGTGCATTTTTCATGGTTCCATGGTTAATGATTATCTTCATAGCGGGATGTCTAACAATTGGCACCCCTCACTGTTCTGCACTTAACTTGATTTGAAAACCCAGTTATAACTTGGACAGAAGGATAGTAACAGCAGCACTTACATCACATGATTTCTTTACTTCCTAACATTTACAATGCCTGCATTGTTTGTGACACACCAGAAAAGTTCAGCTGCATCCTGGAACTACTTGTTCTTGAAAAACTGGAGTTATGGTAATTTTCTGTTAACAATTATTGTGCCACAGATCATGTATATGTGGATATATGGTGCTGAGTGTGCCGGTATATATTTCCGAGTTACAGGGAAAATCAACATGAAGGCAACTCTTGGTCCAGATCACAACAAACTCAGAAAAGAATTAAAAGTAAGTGAAAACAAATAAAATAAAACAATGAAAATGTACAGCTGCCTATTCATACTATTGTTCAATCATATATAAAAGCGGAGCAGGGATAAACAGAGGAGAAGAGGAAGGCACAACAGAAAGTAAAAAAATTGGAGAAAGCATATATAAAGAGTTCAGGAGAATTCAACCTGTGGGGAAAAAACCCATACCCCCTACTCCAGGTAGACCCCCCTCCCCCCCAGGTTAACTACCCCCAGGGAGATGGCCCATACTTACCCCTCGCAGATTCTTCCAGTGGAGTTGCAAGCAGCCATCTTCTGCGATCTCTGTAAGCTGACTGGGAGATCGGCATTTCGCAGTTGGAGCAGTTTGCCTGCGCAAAATTACACGGAAATTGCTGATCTCCCAGTCAGCTTAGACAGATTGCGGAAGTTGGCTGCGTGCAACTCTGGAAGAATCTGCAGCAAGGGGTAATGCTGGCCATAGACACAAAGATCTGATCGTTCGAATCATCAACCAAGTGAAGGTCTCCCACTGAAAATCGTACGATCTGCAATAGACGCAAATATATGATCGCCAGCCGACAGAAATTTTCTAACCTGGCCGATCGACCAAACGACCGATCGTCATGGCACGACAAATGTCGGAACACTCCACACACGATCTGAAAAACTTACAAATTGAGGATTCATATGATCGTATCGTTGCGTCTATGGCCAGCTTTAGTATGGAGTATGGGGCATCTCCCTGGGGGGGTAGTTAGCCTGGGGGGAGGTGGGGTGGGGGGTACAGGTTTTTTTTCCCACAGGTTGAAAGGAGTAAAAAAGATAAAAAGTGGAGAAGGGGAATGCACAAATGAAGTGAAGCAGAAGTCTGCACTTTTTAGTGCAGATTAACAGAACTGGGGAAGGGAGTGGATATGCTTCTCTAATATCACAGCCAGTGGTCTGTGAGCCCTGGCCCTAAGAATTAATTGCACTTAAACTCAGGTTTCAATTTATATTCCAATTGTCTTCTTTTTACTCCATTGCCTTTAAAAGCCTTTTGTATTGCCTCATTAGTACTGAATCATAAAGACTTTAGAATTTCTAGTGTTTTCCTTGTTGTTCTTTTGACTTAAGGGGCAAGGAATTGGCATGTATGCTCACATTTTGGGAAAATGCATTTACCTTGTGTGGAAAGCCACTCATTAACACACTGTTCCTTGCCAGCTCACACATGTCACATGTGCTCCATTTCCACACTTGAGTTGCAATGCTGTATTCTTCCATTAAAGGCTCCTGCATGAGAAATAGCAATTATTGGCAAACAACAACTTATATTTTTCATTCATTTAAAACCTTAATTAACTTTTTCTAAGCTGCTAAGAAACATGTCAATGCATGTGTGAACCTGTGCAAACAACCATTCAGTAGTTAGGGCTGTGACACAATAGGCTATTTGGGGAGATTGAGTCACCTGGCGACTAATTGCCTCAACTTTTTCGGCGACCAATCTCCCCAAATGCCTTCCCTCACTCTGCGCTGGCTTAAATGAAAAATCGTCAGCGCTAATCACCCGTGGCGATTCATTTTCTGAAGTCGCCCGAAGTTGGCTCGCAAGGAAACTTCGGGCGACTTCGGAAAACGAATCGCCACGTGTGATTAGCGCTGGCGATTTTTCATTTAAGTCAGTGCAGAGAGAGGGAAGGCATTTGGGGAGATTGGTCGCCGCAAAGTCGAGTCGATTAGTCGCCAGGGGACTCAATCTCCCCAAATAGCCTAGTGTGTCCGAGCCCTTAGAAGTTACTAGTTTTGTGTCCTGCTGCAAAGATAAAGACGGGGGATAGTTTTCCACTACACAGCAGCAGTATACTTGGAATAGCAGTCACACTTACAGTGTGTGTCCATCCAGCCATAACAACATCTACCTTCCCTATAAATAAAATAATATTTCTTACTGGAACAGAAGAGATCATTTCAGCTACAAAACAGTGTAATGCTAGTTATAGAACAAAATACATTGGGCGACACTGTGAAGAATGTAAATGGATGTGAATTAGATGATTTGCAAAACATTTAAACTCATAGTACCAACATATCAAACATTGAAAATGAGACATTTTATTGTTTTTTGAAAAATATATGTGAGCTCCAAATTACTGAAAGGCTGTCTCCTATACCATCACTTTTATCCAGATAATCTGAATTAAAAAAAAAAAATATTTCCATTTTCTCTGTAATAATACAGTGCCTTGTACATGATCTAAACTAAGATATAATGAATCCTTATTGGAAGCAGAACTAGTCTATTGGGTTTATTTAATGCTAACATGATTTTCTAGAAGACTTAAGGTATGACGATTCAAATTACAGAAAGATCCTTTATCCGGAATGTTACAGGTCCCATGGATTCTGGATAATACTTCCCTTACCTGTATATATTGTTCTGCATTACTGGTGCATTCCCAGATGTGCAAACTACTCATACCATGTGCACTTATCCCAGACATTGACAGTGCTTTAATAACAAGTCAGATAATCCTTCTCTTTAACCCACAGGACACACATGATTTGCAAATTTCTAAATTTGATTAGACAACTGAACAATTTTCTACTTCACCTCAGACCATGTGTAGGGTATCGCAAACCCAGAAAAACCCCAAGGTTCTGATCTCAGTCCACTCTTCTGCCTTAAGCAGCCATCTTTGGCTTCGGGTCAAGCCATCCCCTACTCAGATGTCACCAGGAGAACCAAGGAGAGAGTTCTGAGCAAGCAATGGAACCAAGCATGGTTTTGTAGAATGGGAATTAAAGAACGTAATCAAAAGCCAAGCCGGTTCAGTAAAAATCAGTCAATACGGGGCAGATTCAGGAGACATAGGAATAGTCAGGGTCACAGACTAGATCAGACACACCAGAAACACAGTACATTATCAGAATCCAAGAGAGTAGTCAAAACAGGCAATAATCAGGACAGGCAGCAGACAGGATGAGAACCAGGGACAGGCAGGATCAGTAACAACAGGAATACACAGAAGAAATGCACCCAGGAACAGATCTTTATGTTGGACAATGATTTCCCCATAGATGGCTCTTATATTTGAATTTTGTGCCGGCCGGCACAAATATTTTATATTTTGGCACTTTCCAGATAAAGCCGCCCCCGCTAGACCACCAGGATGAGTTGTTAAGCCATCTTAAATGAGCTTGGACCCAGATATGGTGTGTAGTTTTCTGTATATGGTTCCTTCTTTGCATTGTAAAGTTTTAACTTGGAATTGTGGATGCAGCAATGAACTCACAGACCATAGGATTCAGACGTATTCCTGAGCCCATGCAGTGACATTCACTAAAGAACTGAGTATGTTTTTTAATGCAGTTCCTCCTGAGGGCCTGAAGAGCCAATATTGACTTTTTGCCTTGTCCCTTGTGTACAGAGATTCCAGATTCTGTGAATTTTTTTTTTTATTACACAGCTTTTTCAGTCTTTTGTTGTCCCTGTCCCAA
This sequence comes from Xenopus borealis, assembly GCA_024363595.1. Classification (NCBI taxonomy): domain Eukaryota; kingdom Metazoa; phylum Chordata; class Amphibia; order Anura; family Pipidae; genus Xenopus; species Xenopus borealis. The sequence goes on along the minus strand of CM044434.1, from coordinate 57,908,069 downwards.
TTTCTTTTTAATGTTTATGTAGCTTCAAATTCAGAATGAAATTATATTTTAAACAGCTTTCAAACTATTTTTGGAAATGGGGTTATAAATGGAAAGTTTGAACTTATTGGACATGTCTTTTTTTCAATCTAATTTACTGTTATTTTTCTATATATACAGTATATAATATACCAAAATGCTGCAATTTTAAGTATATTTAATACATGCTAGGTTATATCATCCAATGAATGGGTAGTTACAGGTATAAACTGACATTTAAATCCAGATGATCTGAGAGGGAGCATAGAACATCACAAAATAATGGCTCAAAGTAAAAGCCATATGTTAGAATGCAATGTTCCCTTTTATTTAAAACCTACAGATCCCTGTTAAAAATTCCAGCTCCCAGTCTTTTAGCGAGTGACCACAAAATGCCTCCAAGGATTCAGCGCAAAACTAGCATTGGTATAACCCACTTATCAAGTACTTCTCCATACCCATAACCCTACCTTTGTGAAATGGAATTGCAATGGGTCATCAGTAGAAAGAGACACCATCAGCCCACGTGACAAGAAATCAGGTAGTGGGTTCCTATGGTAACTCAGGAACAGACTATTGTTACTCAGAGGAGACATAGCGATGCCAATCTGAGCCAAGTAATACAAGTACTGTAATACGGGTGCCTGTAAGCAAAGAGAAAAAGAGCAAGTTATGAAAGCAAATACAGAAAACCTACACATTGTGGTTGAGTACATTTATTGACATAATAAGAGAAAATTCTCTAAAAAGTTCAAGGAAATACTATAAGAACAGATTAAATCAGTTAGGTTTGGTTGAAAAAGTTCCTTTCCATATATAATTCATATGTCCCTATAGAGAAGTAATAACACCTAGGACAATGCCACAGTGCCAGGGGTGTATTTAGGTCTGGTTCTGCCTTACATAAGTAAGACAGAAGAACAAGGTAACTCCCCCTCCTGCTCAGCTCTGCTGGATTTAATAGGTAGTTAATTTGCCATACAGGTGCTTGAAGATTGCTCTCCTAAAGCTGGCACCCTAGCTGCACTGCTTTTACTACAGGCTTATTTCAGTATGTGAAGGAGTGGTTAAACTATACACCTGAATGGGAAACACCTGGCTTTGGCAGTACTGGTATTATTCAGCTACAAAAATTCTATACTGCGCCTTGTTTTTAATAAGCCTTAAGGATTGTAAGAAAGAAAAAAGATATTCAAGCAAAATATAACAATGTCTAACACCATTTGCATAGATTTTGGCTGTCTTTCATGATGTTTGGCTGATTTAAAACTTGACAAAGCATCCTGTATCAATGATCATGCATCCTGTTAAACTCATTTGTTACAGCACTTAAGGGTAGGGACAGACAGGGAGATTCGGGGAGATTCTGTCGCCTGGCGTTTTTAGCAGGCGACAATCTCCCCGAATTTCCTTCTCCCTGTCTGCTGCTAGTATAAGTGATAAAGCGCCAGCGCCTGTGCACACGCTGCGCGGCGATTTCCGGAATCGCCCGAAGATACTTCGTGAGGAAACTTCGGGCGATTCCGGAAATCGCCGCGCAGCGTGTGCACAGGCGCTGGCGCTTTATCACTTATACTAGCGGCAGACAGGGAGAAGGAAATTCGGGGAGATTGTCGCCTGCTAAAAACGCCAGGCGACAGAATCTCCCCGAATCTCCCTGTCTGTCCCTACCCTTACAGTAGCTCTAAAGCAGACTAGAAATGTTTCCATCATCTTATTAACAAAACAGCAGAGATTAAAATGCCTAAAGCCACTAGAAGTCACTTCATCCTTATATTTATGCTATTGAACACACAACCATATAGTGTGACAGTCAGACTTGCAGGCAAAAATACTTGATGTCTGTCACTGTTATATTTATATATATATATATATATATATATATATATATATATATATATATATATATATATATATATATATATATATATATGAAATGCCTTATCGCCAGCGCTAATCACACGTGGCGATTCATTTTCCTAAGATGCCCCGCAAGGAAACTTCAGGTGACTTCGGAAACAAATAGCTGCGTGTGATTATCGCCGGCGATTTTCCATCTATGCCAGGAGCAGAGTGAGGGAAGGCGTTTGGTGAGATTGGTTGCCACAAAGTCGAGGCGATTAGTCGCCAGGGGACTCAATCTCCCCAAAACGCCCAGTGTGCCCTAACCCTTAGAGGTCCAGATTTCATATATTTAACAGTTTATAAATTGTATCACTTAAGTTTCCTTTAAGTTTCATCTATTCAGCAACCTTATCTGCATGCCACTTAGCTGAAGCATACACAACCTTTATTTGTTGTGTGGTGCAGTGGTTTTGTTACAAATCTGATATCCATAAACCAATATCCATATTCTCTTGTTTGTAATAAGTGAAATTGAAATAGTCACATTCATTGATTCTGTTGAAATGTTGTAGGCTAACAGCACAAGCACTGCCTTCTAGCAGAAAAAAAGCAGCATTGAAACCTGGCCTAAAAGTGGCAATAAATTGAAAAGCATCATTTTTCCCAATACTGCATTACTTTACGCAGTATTGAACATTGTTTTCATGAGAAAAATAAAACAAAAGCATTTTTATCTGATAGTATCTATAAGCTAAATGAGGAATGTTACATAGTTGGTGGGATCACCTTGCGCAATAGGAGTCCATGTGAGATGTTCTGAGATAGCATGTACGCAGATACCAAGTGATGAATTGGTCCCGCTTCCCCACAGTGTGGGCGCAGCACAAAAGTATGGAATCCACGTCGCCTTTGCACGTAAAACAGAAAAATGGATTTTACTCCAGTGTGGAAACAGACAAACAACCATTTTCATGGCACAAATAAAGGCTTTTTAAGAAAAATTAATCTGTACATTTATTCCAGTCTTTGTTTGGTTCAAGGATATGGTGTAACCCACTGGTGAAAAACGTATAATTTACTGTTTTTAATTCTGTTTCCTATGTAACAGATTTGCTTGATTAAATGCCATACAGGGATCCGAGTATGTGGCAAAACAATTAGCACCACTGAAGGGATGACTTGCTCAACACTGTATCAGCTTTGACCCCTTCTATTTCTGTGATGATACTGAAGACACTGCATGATATCGCTATTATTATGCCTAAAAGTATATACTACTTCCTTTGATTACCACTGTGGGGAATTTCACTTATAGATCAGTACTTTAAATAAACTGGGGAATATTGGCCACTGTAGGGTCTGGGCCCACTGGGGCTGCCACATTAGAGGCCTGCACCCCCTGCCCCCTGGACTTCTTCCAATATATGGCAGCAGATCACACCACTTTAAAAGGTAAAAGTAAGAAATGTTATAGATAGAATCAGTTTTAAAAAAGTGTCAGGAGTTGTTGCCATGTATGGGTGTGAAAGAGTAAAGTTAAAGGAAAACTATACCCCCCGAACAATGTAGGTCTCTATAAAAAGATATTGCATAAAACAACTCATATGTAAAACCCTGCTTCATGTAAATGAACCATTTTCATAATAATATACTTTTTTAGTAGCATGTGCCATTGGGTAATTATAAATAGAAAATAGCCATTTTAAAAAATAAGGACAGCCTCCTGGGATCGTATGATTCAACGGTGCACACAAACATACCAAACAAACTATAAAGCTATGTCACATGAGCCAATTAACAGACAGAATTCTGTGTTTTGATTCAACACTTCTTTCTGTTACAGTTAGAGTTGAAATATTTCTGGTCAGGTGATCTCTGAGGCAGCACACAGACCATCAGGAAACGATGGTACAAGGCAAGAGATGTAAATGGGCAATATATATTCCAGTTTGGTAAGATTCTTTAATATGCAACTTAATTTGATATAAACTATCTGTTGCTCAAGTATTCATTTTGGGGGTATAGTTTTCCTTTAAATCATTCATGATGAAAAATAAAGAGGCCTGTGCAAAAAGAGGTTACATTTCCTTGCCTCAGATAGTTCTGTAATTTTGGACACAAGTTCCTGCTGGCACCATTTTATCTGCCGTGGTTAAAATTTTTGTATATGTGTATATATATATATATATATATATATATATATATATATTATAGTAATGATAAAGAAGGATGGTCAACAGTGGATAATAATAACTTCAATAACTTCAGGGGTACTTGTGAAATTGTCCAGTAAGCAATACTGTCACTACATTTTTTTTTCTACAGACAGAAAAATCAGGAGCATTACTAAAAATCAAAGAGCAACATATGTTGTTTTAGCTTATACAGCCTCATTCTCTATCTCTAAAGAGATTCAATGTGCTTACCTGCGCATATGATTGAGAACAGTCATATTGGCATACATGTAATACAAGTAATAGGAATATGGAGGGTTGTCCTCTACTGTCCAATTCTCGGGTAGTGGACTATCCATATTAAACATGTGATGTTCTGACTTGGATTCATCATCAACACTGTCAAATCCATCCACCTAATTTAGATATGCAAATGTTTTGCTTATTCTACTATGTACTTAGAATCTATGTGTATATAAAAGCAGGTATATGTAGAGGCATTCATAAATATTAATTTATGCAATGAATATTTATATACTCCATGGGAAAAACAAGTACAGAAATATCAATTCAGATATGCATTTCAAAGAAAATTAGGTAATCATTTTATAGGAGTAGTGGCGTAACTAGGGGACCACAGACCCTGGTGCTAAAACTACACAAGTCCATGAAGTTCAGCCTTTAAGTCTAATGAAACCTGTCTAGCTGCTAGTTGATCCATAGGCAGACACAATAAAGGATCTTAAGCCTTTCTAATTTGGAGAGAAAAATCCAGACCAGTCCCTAGATCAACTATGTGCTTATAAGTTCAGTAACCCTTTACTTTCTCCCTTGCTATAAAGCCAACCTAATGTAACCTAATTTAACCTAATGTATGTGCCAGTGAAACCACTTAGGAAGAGATTTCCATAACTTCACAGCTCTCACTGTAAAAAAAACTTTTTTTAATATTACCAAGGAACCTCAAGTCTCAGTTGATGCCTTTGTACTAAAAGGACCTACTGGTGAATGAAGCATCAAAGAATATATTGTAAGGTTCCTTTATACATAGTTATCATCCCATCTTAACCACTAGTCTAAGGGGCCTAAATTAATATGTTGGCAAGAATGACCTACTGACAGTGGATTAGTGTACTGGAATAATACAATTATGTGGACAGAATGTACAATACAAAAACATAAAGAAGCAACACTGTCATTGTGTTGCCTTGAGGGCAATAGTTTTCTTTGGCCATTTGGCAGTACATACATGTTCAAGGAAGAGGTGAAGCTCAGGATGACTTGCTGGGTTCACAGTGACTTCAAAAAGTGGCAGGAAAATATTCTCCAGCATCTCCTGAAAGTGAGAAATCTGCTTCTTACTGCGGTATACATCACTGTGAAGGATAGCATGTGAGGACAAACAATAGAAATCAAATTGAGAGAAGAAAAGACAAATACATTTCATAGTTATACATTTACCCATCATAGCAATTTAAAGGTATTTTGTAGTCTGCTGAATACCTTTTTTAGCTTTTAACAACTAAATTAGAAAAATCCTCCTAATAAATCATAATCAGTTAATTTTAAGGAAGAACCACCTAATCTGGCCATATACAATAATATTTACTTGTTAAAGGTAGTTCAGCAATCTTTGCTGGATTTGACTGCTCAAATCAGTGGGTGGGTCAAGAAATGGCTCACTTTAAGAGTCTATGCAGAATTGTTGAGGGATGAAAGTGTTAAAGGAAAACTATACCCTCCGGCAATGTAGGTCTCTATAAAAAGTTATTGCATAAAACAACTCATATGTAAAACCCTGCTTCATGTAAATAAACCCTTGTCATAATAATATACTTTTTTAGTAGCATGTGCCATTGGGTAATCATAAATAGAAAATTGCCATTTTAAAAAATAAGGACAGCCTCCTGAGATCCTAGGATTCAACGGTGCACACAAACATACCAAACAAACTATACAGTTATGTCACATGAGCCAATTAACAGACAGAGTTCTGTGTTTTGATTCAACACTTCTTTCTGTTACAGTTAGAGTTGAAATATTTCTGGTCAGGTGATCTCTGAGGCAGCACACAGACCATCAGGAAACGATGGTACAAGGCAAGAGATGTAAATGGGTAATATTTTTAACAGACAGAGTTCTGTCTTTTGCTTCCACATTTCTTCCTGTTACAGTTAGGAGCAAATTTACTAAAATTCACCCAAAAATCCTACGAATCTATTCGAAATTCAATAAGCATTCGACTATCGAGTTTTAGGCTATCTTTTTGCTCGATATTCGGTGTGTCGATGAAATCGTACGATCTGATACTGATCGTTCGATTTCACAAAAAAATCGGACTTTTTCCTTCAAGCCTCCGAAAAATTTGTACGATTCGAACGATCGAGGTGTTCAATCTTATGATTGATATTCGAGCAGGACTTCTGTAGGTTCAATCTGGTAGGAATTCGAAGGATTTTAAATCCTTCGATCATCGAATGATCGAATATCCGATCATTCGATAATTCGGTATTCAGCGATAGAAGAGGCCAAATTTGCATATTCGAATATCCGAAAAAAATCGTACGATCGGTATTCGATCACATTCGATCGAACTTCGAATCTTTCACGTAAATTTTGTAAATTTGCCCCTTTCTGGTCAGGTCATCTCTGAGGCAGCACACAGACCATCATGAAATGGTGGTTCAAGGCAAGAGACATGATTCTATTCATTCCATCTCCTATATATATTCAAGTCTCTTATTCAAATCAATGCAGGGTTGCTAGGGTAATTTGTACCCTAGAAACCAGATTGCTGACACTGCAAACCGGAGAGCTGCTGAATAAAAAGCTAAATAACTCAAAAACCACAAATAATAAAAAATGAAAACCAATTGCAAATTGTCTCAGAATGTCACCCTCTACATTATACTAAAAGTTAACTCAAAGGTGAACAACCCCTTTAATATGTCACTTAATTTGTGTAGTGACCAAGTCAGCAGACAAACATGGCCCTTGTTTGAACAGTTTTTATACCAGCAATTTGAAATAATACTAAAATTACAAAAAATAATCTTATGGAAAACTGAAAAAAAAAATCTTAGCTATGGGAAATGCATGCATTTTCCACTAATGTAAAGTTCAAATTTAATATTTGTTCTAAATTTCTTTTCAAAATTTGGATTCAAACAGATTGTTTCATTTCTGGGTATTATTAGGTCTGTCAGTGACTAGTGAAATGATGGAAGTTATAGTACAGCAACACAAAGAAGTCAGTCTTCTTGTGTAGTGTATAAAGTACTCACAAGAGCCGTGGAATTTGCACAAGCCATCGAACATTGTTAGAATGTACTTTGTGATTAACGGCCCAGCAAGCTAGACTATCCCACTCTCCCCGAGACCGACCATAAATTGATAGACGCAGTTCTGCATTCTGATATTTGCTTTCTTCCAAGTCTGACATAACTTCCTGCATAGGGAATAAAATGTTATTTATTAAATTAATGTGGGTGGAAACTGGAAATCTATTAAGCGAGCACAGATATTTGTGAAAAATACATCTGGTTATCCTTCTAGCTTCAAACATTGCTCACTCAGATAAAGCAGTCAAAGAGTCATAAGAACAAAACTTCTAAAAAAGGGGTGGTGTACCCAAAACAGCAAGGGAGATTAAGATGAATTCAAAGGGCTAGTGGAATACTGTATGTTTACTTTTGGTGGACAAGTTGGGAAGCATTGCCAGATGACAATTGTTACTGACAATAAGAATAAAACTGACGCAACATAAGTTTGCAAAACAAAATGTGGATATTGTACCAAACAACTGCATCAAAGTAGCTGCATGGTAGTCGGTGGACATTCCAACATTTCAGTGATCAGACACACCAAAAAAAAGGATAAAGACATGGCTGGCAATTGAAGAAATCAATATTTTGCAATCACTATCTCCAACAGTTTGATCTGAAAAGAGAAGTTCTACCTAAGTATAAAAAGAAGCACTGATCAAAGCATGAATTAATCAAAATTGCTCTTAATTTGTGTATCTGTATTAAAAAAAAATGTACATTATACATTTATATTTATACTCATCCTGCATAAGTTGTGGTGCACACTGTTATGTTTGGAAAACACTGCATTGCGGGTAAAAAAGCATATCAATTTGTGTCCAAATGAGCATTCAGGAGTGAACATTATGCAGAGTAGCAAAAGCTTTTACCTTTATAATATGTGCGAAATATTTCCCAGATACTATGTTATCTGTCTTGATGAAAATTTCCCTTAGGACTGATTCTCCAATAGGGTTGTATTTGGAATTAAACTTGTCAAAGCGGTGGAAAGTATTTCTATCCTGGAGCACAAATAAACAAATGAATATAAAAAAGAGTGTTGTCTTTGATTATGCTATTTGTTTAATTGAATTAACCAAACAGTCATTTGTGACACATTTATTGACTTTTTATTGACGTCTTGATGAAAATTAACTACAAAGTAATTTGTTATTGAATTCTTCTTAAAGTGGGTCTTCATGTCTTGTTATATACTTAAAAAGAAGATGTTTCTTTCTTAATTCAGACTTACCGCATGCACATCCAAAGTATCCACACTCAGATCATATGCAGTCAGATTCATGTTTTCAAAGACTTGCCGTAGGGTCTGTTCCTTTTCACCCTCCACGTGAACAATCTCCTCACAATTTTTTTTCATTGCGCGTTTGATAAAACGAAGTAAGTGCTTCTGATTCATGCAAGAGGCTGCGTGAATGTGCGTATCCACCTATACAGAAGGGACAGTAATTAAGCTGACTGTACACAGGCTAATCTTATCTGCCCCTCTGAGAGTTTGTAGATATCTATTGGCAGCTTTAAAAATGCTATTGAGTGAGGACTGTATAACTCCATCGACACAGTCCCATCTCAATAAACCTTTATTATAATCTAAATGTTTGTCTGGAAGCTAAAACCATTGGCTTAGCTTATACAGTATATACTGCTATAAGTATATATACTGCTAATATATACTATATTTTTATGCTTTGGGTTTGGGTTATAAGAAATTGAATCTTAGGCCAAATGGCACACTAGAAACGGAGTTCACCTTTCTTATGTTGTAAAAATCTCTGTGTGGAACTTTCTTCTGAGCAGCCAATTCCTTCATTTCATTGAGTAAAACGTGCATCTGGAAGCGAGAACTTAAATACTGCAACCGTCGGTAGCAGAATGACTTACTGCGAGGGAGAGAAAACAATAGAGGGCAGTGAGATAAATAGAGAAGCAAGAAGAAATAGTTAATACCCTGAACCTAATTATAATTTCTAGGCAAGAAGCTGATAACACAGAGCTGTAGAAGTTGAGCATGCATCATAAAGGATTAGGAGATATTTTATTAAGTCATGCTCCCACATGATACAATAAATATTTTAATGATTAATATGTATAATAAATGAGTGTTTATGCATTCTAGGTAACCTTAGTTACTTGTGTCAGGTGAACCTCATTATCAGTGGGAAGCACCATCAGTTTTCCTGTATTGCCCCAAAAATGTATGTGTCTCAGGGAAACCATAATGCATTCTATGTAATTGAAAATCAACCCAGGGTGCATAGTTGCAATTTTGCTTGAAAACTACCCTACTACTGCTACTGCAAAAAAAAAATAATGAAACAAGATTGCCATTATAGCAGCCATTTATTATAACAAGACATATTGTCTACATTTCTAGATGCAATATGTCATTCTGCCAAAATGACACAGGTTTTAAAATAAACATAAACAGCACTGCAACCACAGAGACAACTCTACATATACTCTATATATGTTTTTATTGAAATATATTTTGGCAACTTGTGATTACTGTAACATTTCTGGGTAGTTCAATTATTTAACATGTATTTGGTACTTTTTTTAAAATATATATTTGTCTGTCCCCAAAACTCCAATATCCTCTATGCCTTGTATCCTCTATACCTGTATGCCTCGAGTAAGGTGAAGTGATGTAGAGAATAAAAAGGGACAGAGAGATGCTTATTTCAATAATATTTAGTATTTATTGTATACCTTGCATACTGGAAAGTTGCTTTGAATTACATTTTCTTTCACTATACAAAATGTATTTCAATTAATTGTGTGGATTTCTGCTTATGCACAGATCAGGAAGTAAATTAGAAGCAAATGAGTAGATAGGGTCAATTACTGACTAGCCTATGGCATATTGATTATATACTTAGTCCCATGTCTATTGAGGGGACACGAGTGGCAGAGCCAGCAGGAATGGAAGACACATTGTTGCTGAATCTGAGAAGAAACCTTATTTCAATTATAAATTAAAAAGAGACTGATTTGCACAAATGGAGAATGTTTACTGCAGCTGAATGAGCAGTGTAAGTCAGTGAGTCAGTAAGGCACATACTTTATCTTCTATAACAGGGATTCAAGCCCATATTTTATTTTGAGATAAAGGCAAACATTCACTCACCAGGGGTTTAAATGATTCATAAAAAGGTGGAGTGACTATATTTTTCAGCCACACCCAAAACATGCTAGCCACAATTTCTTGGAAGATCACTCAATTTTAAAGTATCATGTATAATGTCAATAACATACAATATTTTATAACATAGTGATCCTATGACTACATGACACAGAAACAGTGACCAAAGTATTTCATGACACATTGGCCTCAGAAATATATGTTACAGTGGCCATGGCAGTATATTTTACAGTGACCCCAGCTTTTTATAACAACATGGCTCCAGGAACGTATGAAACACCAATCCTAGTTTTTATGATATAGTGGCCCTAACGATACATGACCTTATTATTTTATGATATAGTGGCCCCAACAATATATGATGCAGAGGCTCCAGTAACATATGACACAATGACTCCAGCATTTCATAAACCATGGCCCCAGTTATTTGTGACTGATACCCCAGGAGTATAGGACTATAGAAGTGTTCCCAGCATTTTATAAAACTGTGACCACAACATATCTGCATGCATTTGTGTGAAGAGATCAAAGTTTGATCGAATACCGATCGTACGATTTTTTCAGATATTCGACTATGCAAATTTGGCCACTTCGATCATCGAATATTCGAATTATCAAACGAATATTCGATCATTCGATGATCGGAGGATTTTAAATTTCTTCGAATGCCTACTTCGTCAGATTGAACCTACCGAATACCAATAGAAGCCTATGGGAACCCCCCATAGGCTTCTTTTGCAAAGAAATGCTCGAATGCCATTTGTACGATCGAACACCTCGATCGTTCGAATCGTACAATTTTTTCAGAGGCTCAAAGGCAAAAGTACAATTTTATAATGAAATCGAACGATCGGTTTTCGAGGAAAAAGATAGCCTAGATCTATTCGATAAGCATTCGATAGTCGAATACTTATTGAATTTCAAAGAGATTCGAGGGATTTTGGGGGAATTTTTGTAAATTTGCCCTTAAGTTGACAATGGGACCACACACTGGTTCAACTTATACTGGAGCTATATTCAATAACCCTGGGTTTCCTCATTTGCTAAAAAGCCATACAACCCCTTCTTGAAGTTATCTAATAAATTGGCCGGTACAACTGATTCAGGGAGAGAAATACACAACTTCACAGCTGTCACTGCAATAAACCCATTCTTATTATTTAGATGGAACCTCCTAATTAGAATTGATGCCCTTATGGTTCTGAAAGGCAAATAAATGGCAAATAAAGCATTAGCTAGATTACTACAAGATCCCCTTATATATGTATACATAGTTATATCTCCCGTTAAATGAACAGTTTAGTGTAAAAATAAAAACTGTGTAAATAGATAGGCTGTGCAAAATAAAAAATGTTTTTAATATAGTTAGTTAGCCAAAACTGTAATGTATAAAGGCTGGAGTGACTGGATGTTTAAGATAATAGCCAGAACACTACTTCCTGCTTTTTAGCTCTCTAATGCTTAAAGGAACAGTAACACCAAAAAATGAAAGTGTTTTAATTTAAAGAAAAGATCATGTAGTGTTGTTAAAACTGATCTGTTTGATTCAGAAACACTACTATAGTTCATATAAATAAGCTACTAAGTAGCAATGGCTGAAATTGAAAAACGGCTATATGGCACAGGATAAGTAATGGATAACAGATAACATTATGTTCTACAGAGCTTATCTGCTGTGCAACTTGAGTCTTTTCTCCTTTGAATGGCTACCCCCATGGCTACACAGCAGCTTATTTATATAAACAATAATAGTGCTTCTGAAGCAAATACAGCCGTTTTCCCAGTGCAGGGCAACACTGCCATATATTTTTATTACTTTAAAACAATTTAATTTTTTGATGTTACAGGTCCTTTAAGGACAGACTTATCAAAATGTGAGATTAGAGTTTGCTACAGAAAAACTCAACCACTTTCTATTCAGTGCATTAAAAGTGCATTTTTCAATGGAGTTCACCATTTGATAAAAACACTTCTAAAAATCCCATAGGACTGAAAAGAAAGTGGGTGTGTTTTTTCTGTGCCAAACTCTAATATCACATTTTGATAGAGCTGTCTTTAAGAGGCATATTTACTTAAACTCAACTTTTTCTCACTTTATTTAAAAAAATATTTGACCAAAATCCCAAACCTGAATTTCTAAAAAATCCGATCAAATTGTGCGACTTCTACGAGTTTATATCCAAAAAAACTCAGATTTATCAGATTATCAAACGAAAACCAGCACAAGCAGCTTGAAACAATTGAGAAGAAGGATTGGGCCGAATCCTGCTGAAAAAGCAGAATCCTGGATTCGGTGCATCCCTAATAGAAAGTATTATGTATGCATAGTATAACTCTTGTTTGTATAAATACCACACCCTGGTCTAAGGTTTTTGGGTGGGCCCTGGAGTCCCACTCCAACACTACCCTTTACCTGCTTAGTTGCTCTTCTCTGGACCCTTTCCATAAGAAAGATAGCACTATGCAACTATTACTTATTGTTTGGTGAGCAGCGTGAAATATCTTTTCTGCAGCAATGTGCTGACACAAATTTGTAAATGGACTACTTACCTTTGACTAAAACACAGAGCATGGTTGAAGCTCATTATACAGAGCTTTAATTGAAAAACATTAATTATTTTCATGTTCAAAAAGGGGTAGGTATAGAACCCCTAAGCCTTCTTCACTTCATTTAATCATATGAAGCCCCGTCACATTAAGAAACATCTAACCCATACCTTTCCCCTAGGAAACTTACATAGGTCCATTTATGATCAGAGCCATAAGGACATTCATGTCAGTCACAAATTCTGACAAATCAGGATATGGAAGGTCCAGCTCTGTGTTCCTGAAATGACAATAATAAAATACAGGAAAGATTGTTATAGATTATGCAGAAGAAATAAATGACATCTCCAACAGATACTAGGTTAAGGAATAGAAATATAAAGAGATAAACTGTATGTGTTTATTGTCTAAAGGTCAATAAGAAAAACAATGATTCAATAGTTATGTACATATTTATTATCTTATGTTTCAAAAATGCCAATAGAAAGTGAAGTACTGCAACCAAGAAAATAACAGTTGTGCTGAAAGTATTCAGCTATGCCATTTCCAGTGTTTCTCATACAAGTGATGTGTATGCTCAAGTACTTTAGACACATGTACATTGTGCCCACAACACTTGATTTAGAACAGGATGCAGGCAGCAGCTGTGAATATTTTGATGCAAGTGCTTTTGATAAACGGGGGTTTACATACAACTGAAAGCTATTGGGAAAAAAATTCAAAAATCATCATTTCCATGTTTTAATTATTTACACTTGTTAATGTGAATGCTTATTTTATTTTTGATGTCAGCGGAATGGTTTCTGTGTGGGGTGTTCTGCGCATGTGCATGATGTCACTTCCCTTGATGTCCCATATTCCTTCAGTAAAAATACGCACGCATCTTAAGGTGGCCACACACAGGCCGATAAAAGTTGCCGACAGAATGAGTCGGCAGATTATCGGCCCATGCGTGGGGCCCTCCGACGGGCTTCCCCAATCGATATTTGGCCGAAAGTCGGATCGCAGCCGCATCTGTTCGCAGTCCTGCAATCCAACTGCCCGTATCTGTGCTGTTCTGATCCGATCGTTGGGCAATCAGATCAGCCCGATATTGCCCACCTCCATGTGGGCATATTGGGGTGAGATCCGCTCATCTGGCATCTTCGCCAAATGAGCGGATTTCACAGTGTATGGCCACCTTTAGTCTGTACATGGACAGTAGGCTGCCCATCCTGAAACAGAAATGCTTTGCTTCAATTTTAGAGAAAATACCTAATGTCTTAAAGGATAGTTAAGTTTTAACTCAATAACAATTATTTAGCAATTCTTATTTTGAAATGCACAAGAGCATAATGAATGACCCAAGCTCTTATCCATCCCAGCAATCAGTAACACACTGGTCTTTCATACTGACATGAGAGGAAAATGGAAATGGAAATGGAATGGAATGTGGAATGGAATGTAATGTAATGTAAGTCACCGTGCATTTCTCTTTACAATATAAAAGCTTGGAAGATGCTAAAGACTTACATGTCAGTGACATCATGCTTTGTATACACATGAACAACACCATTTATCATTTTCAGTCCAAAACCCAAATCAGGGGGCATAATGCTAGGATCACACACTTCATATGGGTGCTTCTCTGCAAAAGGAGGGTGAACAGGAGCATCTGTGGAAGAATAGCATTTGTACACAGTTTAATATAGTAGCCACAATAGGGCATCAGTAAAACAAAAACAAATAGCCTGTAACCAAAACAACTCATTTTCATGTATAATAATATCCAAAGTTAAGCCCTAAAGCTGGCCATAGACGCAAATATCCTATCATACGAATCCTAGATTTGTACAATTTTTGGATCGTGTGTGGAGTGTCTCGACATTCCCTACATTGCCGATCTTATGATTTTCAATGGGAGACTGTCGCCAGCTTTGTCAGACATAAACTTTGGTACGATTGCTGAGCAGAACATCGTCTCACCTGTTCTTTTACTGCTTTATTTCAACTGAAGGTTAGTGGCAGGTCAGGAGATGGGGACGTCCGATCGTTTGATGATTGGAACGATCGGATCTTTGTGTCTATGGCCAGCTTAAAGGAGAAGTCTACCCTCCTTGTGCTAAACTCCTCCCCCGTAGGCCCCCCTCCCCCATGGGAGGTGCAGAATACCTAAAATGGAGAGCATAGTGTTGCACATAACTGTCTTTATTTGACAGTGCTGAATTCAGAGAGGGTGGGTGGCCCGTGGATGATTTTCTCCTTATCTTCATCAAAGTTCACCTCAAATTGGCAGCCATATTTTGACAAGATATTTCATCATATTTTCTAAAAATCAGAGCACCAATGTTGAGATAGAAATGTGGCAAATTTTTACTGGTGTAAATTCTGCAGGAAAATTAACTGATGTACCTGGGATATTAAAACGGAGACGGTGATGTAGATAATGACATGCAAAAGTGAGAATTTCACTAATGTGAAGTCATAACTTAATTTTAGTAAACTGGTGATGATGTGCGAAATTTTCAATTTGGGTGAGAATACTACTGAAAACAGCATATTTCCCTCTGAAACAATGCCTTTAAAGGTGTACTTACAAGGCTGATATATATATAACATATAAACATTTTCTCTTTTGAAAATGAATTTCAGTAAAGGAGGTGAGTAGACTCTTGCCCCAGGCACAGCTGCCTAAAAGGCACAATTATTTGACCCTGAGACTCATGTATTTGTGCCTGCATCAATGCTAAACAATTCCTCACATTTTGTTTGTTTATGCACATACCTGGAGCCACAGGAGTGTCTGGACCTTCTTCCTGTGGAGGACTGTCCAGGGTTCCCTCACTCAGCTCGTTTAGATACCGGGCTGTGGTCCTGCAGAAGCTCTGCATAGACATGTTAATATACTTCTGACGGATAAAGAGAGCCCGTACAACACTTTTAGCAGCATCCAGCAAATCAGTAAATGGCACCTGGGAAAAGGTATTTCAAACACAAATAATATGTGGTGACTAAAGAACCAGAAAATAAACTAAAACAATCGCAAACAATATCATTTGACATACTCTGCTTCTTTGAATTCGGTTCTCTGCTTACAAATGTCTTACATAAGGACAGGGTTGAACTGCACACCTTAATGCTGCACTCTTCACTTGGCATCAGATTTTTCATCTGGCAATCCAAGCATCCAAGAGCTCACAAGTGCTTAGGAAGTGCACCAAGTCGTAACACTACTAAAAATGTTTAAAAATGAAAAAAAAAAAATAATAGGAATGTTTTGCCATCAACATGAATATATCTAAGATTATTTATAGCCAGAATGTTTGTAAACTGTTTTTTTGATAATTTGGAGCACCATGTCTTAATGCTACCAAAAATGTTTAGAAACTAAAAAATAATAGGAATGTTTTGCAATCAGCATTGATTTAATTTAAGATTAATTATGATTAAATAAAAGGTACTGTTTTATAATTACATGTCTAATCAGTCAAATGTGAAACCAGTTTGTCTGAGAATTGTTTGGAGTAGGCCGTGAATATGCATCAGTTTGTCTGCCAATGTTGTAAATTCAAATATAGAGATTTATTAGGTTATGGACTTAATCTGGCATACTAAGTAAAGCAATGCACAGACATGCCTTGGACTGACTTTTTGGTCTGTGATTTCTTACTGTCATATGTGCATGGGCACAGCTATGTATTGTTTAAAGCCCCACAAAAAACAATAGACTGGGTGGTGTATTGCTGAGTCAACAGAAAAAAAGATGGCTGAACACAGCAAGAAAAACAAAAAAGTAATTTTTGGTGTTATTAGTCCTTAAATCAGCAAGTGGGCAAAAGTACAGATCTAAAAAAATGCTGCAAAAGAAACATATTCTTAGTATTAGAGAAGAAGTCAACCACTTCGGCGCTAAAATCCCTCCACTGTGTTGCTTATTTTAGCTCTGATGGGGTTAAATTCTCCTTTAAGCACACAGTAGTCTCTTAAGGTAAGAACACATAAGATGCTTTGATGCCCATACTACATAAACCCCAGCATGAGCAAAAAAAGCATCTGAAATCTCCAAAGTAAATTGGAGCTAGAAGGCATTTTTACATAATTATGTGAATATTCGATACAAACAATTTTCAGACGTATGTTCTTACCCTTGATGCAAAATCTTAAAATGTAAATATATATCGTTGACACTGATGACACTTAAATTAAACCTTCTGAAACAGAAAAGGTTCACTTTCCTCCAACTAACACCGGTAATATCCTGGAAGTATCTATCATAGTTAACTTCTACTATCACCCCTAGATTCCGCCTTGTCCTTCACTCCTCATATCCAGTCACTTATGTCAATATAACCTAAGGAACATATCCAAAATACAATAATTTATCACCCAAGATGTCGCAAAAATTCTTATTCACTCTCTCTTCATCACGTCTAGACAGGGCCACCATTAGAAATAACGGGGCCCCGCACAACAAAATTGTCGGGGGGCCCTGGGCTCCGCCCACCCAGGCACCCAAGCCCCGCCCCAATCCCCGCCGAATCCACATCAAAGTTAAAAAGACCGCACAGACATCAGCGCTAAAAAAGTAACAGGGCTCCCTTATAAGTTAAAAAAAAATTGGTGCCAGGCCCCCCCCATAAATTTTTTTTTAAAGCATTGGTGCCAGAGCCCCTCATACAAGTTAAAAAAAAATTGGGGCCCCAAAAATATTTTTTAATAAAACATTGGCGACAGGGACCCCCTTACAAGTTAAAAAAAATTGGGGCCCCAAAAATATTTTTTTTAATAAAACATTGGCGACAGGGGCCTATAGAGTATTAAAAGAAAACATTTGAGGCCAGAGGATTAAAAAAAAAAAAAACACATTAGCATCAGCTCCTTTCGTGACTTTGGGTATTTTCACCGCTTCAGGACTTCAGTATCGGCTCCTTCGTGACTTTGGGTCTTTCTGTGACTTCAGTGTCGGCTCCTTCACGTCTGTTCGGCACTTCCGCATCGGAAGAAGCCGCACAGGCTCGGCGCTGGTAAGGGTACCCGGCTCTTGGGAAAATGCAGCACTGCTGGGCCCTTCTTCAGCCCCGGGCCCGGGACATTTGTCCCCCCTGATGGCGGCCCTGCGTCTAGACTACTGTAACTCTGACCTTCCCCACCAGAGACTGTCACCTCTCCAGTCCATAATGAACACTGCAGCCAGGCTCAAAAACCTCAGCAACTGCTCCGACTCTGCCATGCCACTCTGCCAGTCTCTGCACTGGCTTCTGCTACCTTTTAGAATAAAATTCAAATTAATGACCCTGACATTCAAAGCACTTCATAACTCTGCCCCATCCTAAATCTCTGAACTCATGTCTAGATACTCACCCAACTGCTTATTATGCTCCTCAGCTCTTCTCTCATTACCTCCTCACATGCTGCACCTAGGTTTGCCAGCTGACCGGTATTTTAACGGCCTGGCCGGTATTCTTGATGATTCATCCCAATGTTATTAATAAAAATAAATATATAGGAAGGCCGGTATTTTTTTCAGGAAAAGGTGGCAACCCTAGCTGCACCCCTTCTGCTCTCCCCCGGTCTGTCCGACTTTCTCCCAAACCTTCTGCTTTCAAAAGATCTCTTAAAACACACTTATTTAGAGAAGCCTACCCTCAGTCTGTTTAGCTACTAAATGCAATACCATATGCTACACCTCTCACCTACTTATTTCTGATCATGCCCACTCCCACACCTTGTGTCTCATTCCCTTCCAGGGTCGGACTGGGGGGACCCAAAGCCTACCAAGACTGCTGTTGCAGGGCCCACTCTGCCACCACGGGCACCCCTCCGCCACCACGGGCACCCCTCCGCCACCACGGGCCATCTCTGCTGCTGCTGGACCCCGCCCCTCTGCGTGTGCCGCCCAGCAAACCAGTATGTGGTTTTCCCATGTTTCTAAAAAGCTCTAAAAATTTCACTTTTATTAAGAGTAAAAAAAATTTCGACAAGTAAAAGTTGTTGAGGTGCTACAGAAGTTAATGGGAGCTGCTCTGACCCTATTGGACCACTTTAAATCAATTCGGATTTTTAGAGGAATTTAGCTACCTTTTTCAGCAAAAAATGCCTGTAAAGCTCACATTTTTAAAGGTTTTTCTAAGTATTTATATTTTTTTAGCTTTTTTTCAGCTTTTTACTTTACTTTTCATATTCAGATCTTTTAATAAATTCAGTGGCAATAGAGATTTTAGAGTTTGTGAGATTAGTTGTGGTTTTTAAAAACCTCTAAGGGCTAGGCCAGACGGGGAGATTCGGGGGCATTTTGTCGCCTGGCGACTTCTCGCCGCGACTTGTAGCCCCCGAACCTCCCCGAATAGCCAAGTCCTGGGGCGCACCGGCGTTGCTTGAAAACGCCGGCGCCTATTCACACGGAGCGGCGCGCTTTTTGAAATCGCTCCAAATTGCCTCGCGAGTCAATTTGGAGCGATTTCAAAAAGCACGCCGCTCCGTGTGAATAGGCGCCGGCGTTTTCAAGCAACGCCGGTGCGCCCCAGGACTTAGCTATTCGGGGGGGTTCGGGGGCTACAAGTTGCAGCGAGAAGTCGCCAGGCGACAAAATGCCCCCGAATCTCCCCGTCTGCCCTAGCCCTTAAGCTACTAAAATTCACCCTTTAATAAATAAGCCTCCACCTGTCACTTATTCATACAAACGCTTCGTAAAATCCCATAGGAGTTTTTCTTTGGTGAAAACTCACATTTTGATAAACCTGTCCCAAAGAGTTAGTATGATTTGGTTGAGCTACAGAAATCCACATTTTCAAATTTGCCCCAATGATGAAAAGACATTCATGATGATAATCTGATCACTGGTATACCTTATACCTAATGGCAATATTGTTAATATAAAATGAAATTTGCATAGAGCAAACAATACATTTATAATAAATTTATAATAAATTTTGAGAAAACTTTTTAAAGACTGCTAAAAATTCTCCAAACTTACCCCACACTTCTCATCACCAGAGATGGTTACTCTCTGATATTCTCGCTCAAAAAGAACATCCTTTGCGAAATGATCAACTAAATCCTCATGTTCTTCTTTGTACAACCTAAAAGAGGGAGAATGACAGGAAGAGAAACAGGAAAAGAAAATATAGTAGACACATAGGGGCACATTTACTAAGGGTAGAAGTTAATATTCGAATAAAATTTGAATTAAAAAAATTCAATCTCAAAGTAATTTTTGGCCAAAGTAGGCCAAATTAGATTCGAATAGAAAGTACTAGCCCTTTAAAATCCTTCTAATTCGACACTTCACCACCTTAAAGCTGCCGAATTGCCATTTTAGCCTATGGGGGACCTCCTAGAACCTGTCCTGAAATTTTTTCTAAGTCCTAAGTAAAATCCTTCAATTGTTTGATTCGAACAATGTGATCGATTTCTATTCAATCTAAAACGGACATATTCGATTGAAATAGGTCCATTTCGATCGAAATAGGTCCACTTCGATTGAAAAAGCCCTTTAAAAAAATTTGATGGTCGAATTTCAAAGTTTTTACACTTTGAAATTCGACCCTAATGGGCTGATTTACTAAGGATCAAAGTTAATATTCGAATGCAAAAATTTCACAGTAAATTTTTGGAAAACTTCAACCATCGAATAGGCTACTTCTACCATTCGACCATTCAATTCGAATGGTCGAATAGTAAAATCCTTCAACTTTGAATTTCGAAGTACTGTCTCTTTAAAAAAAAACTTCGCTTTTTTACTTCACCAAATAAAATCTGCCAAAGTGCTATGTTTGCCTATGGGGACCTTCTAGACCATTTTTCTATGTTTTATTTAATCGAAGAAAAATCCTTCGATCACACGCTAAAATCCTTTGAATCGTTTTTTCGACCTTTAGTAAATCAGCCCCTAAGTAAATCTGCCCCATACTGTATGTGCTAAGAATGAATTTTAATGAAAATAAGTATATTAGAAATAAACTGATAATCTGAAAAAGACAAATATAAGATGCAGTATTAACAATACTGTTAACAGGGTTAACAATAAAGAAAAAAAATTTGTGAAAAAAAATTAGTGACTCACTGTAAGTCTGCACTGCTGTCAATTTTCAAAAAGTCCTGTTTTGCTCTAAGTAAAAGATCAGGCTCAAGTCTAAAAAGAGATCAAAGAAAAAAGAAAGGGTACACAAACAAACATGTAAGGTATGATATAGTAGAGGATAAGGAAAGTATAAGTTAAAAAGAAAATGTATTTAAATGAATTTTTTATACTATATTTTAATGCACATATTTACTTTACTAATGCATTATTATTATGCAAGAAATAGCATATTGCTTCACTTTATTATTTCCATAATAATATTTTTTTATGGTTTAACTCTTCTGATGGCCTACTTCTTCATTAATCCTCCACACCCCTTAATCCGTACATTAGTATCTACATTATGCAAACTTCCTTTCTGAACCATACGACAGATCATCAACCATCAACAGATTTTGCTGCCTCTGTTTAAAAAGCTTATTTTTTAATTCCCAACTAGAAGTACTACTACTTGATATTTCCTCATTCAGGATGCCCTTAAGAAATACATTAAAAACAGAAATGGGTATCATAACTAGGTATCAGTTAAAGGGCCAATATGGGCATGCTATTGTAGTTTTGGTCCTGTAGTTTTCTGCATTCCTTATTCCCCAATCTTTCTTTTAGGACAGCCTACTAATGATACCTTCTAGGATCTGCATTACATGTATTCCTCTATAATTTGTGTATGACCTTACTTTATATCCTGGGTAATTTGCCTCTCCAGGCGCTGCCTCCTTTCCTCCAGCTTTTCAATGGGACTCTCCTCCGGAAATTCATATGGTGCAGAACGCATATCGCTGACTGCAAGGGAGCAACTAAAAAGCTCCTGAAAGTGATAAATGATAAAGGATCATTTATTGTGAGTAGGTCATTTTATTGTGATCATTTATTGTGAGTAGGTCAATGACCAGAAAATGATGAAAGAAAAGTATGTAAAACAGCAAGTTAGTAACAGCAGAATTGTAAATGACCATACAGCAACAAGCTGCAATTCAACAAAGTGTGACTGAGAGACATAAAGATATTCAATATTTAGCTACCTCTGCCATCTCCTTGTATTTTCCCTCCATAGATGTCCTTAGTTCTCGATGAAGTTGCTTTAGGCTATGTGGTGTCCCAGAAAAAGATTTGGCAGACTGTAGTGGGTGGAAAAGTGACCCCCGGAGTTCTAAAAAACATAAAACGTTATAAAAAGTGACAGATTGAGAGTTATTTAGCTAAGACAGAAAGTTTAAAGGGATACTGTCATGGGAAAACTTTTTTTTCAAAATGCATCAAATAGTGCTGCTCCAACAGAATTCTGCACTGAAATCCATTTTTAAAAAGAGCAAACAGATTTTGTTATATTCAATTTTGAAATCTGACAGGAGACTAGACATATTGCCAGTTTCCCAGCTGCCCCCAGTCATGTGAATAGTGCTCTGATAAACTTCACTCACTCTTTACTGCTGTACTGCAAGTTGAAGTGATATCACCCCCTCCCCCCCCCCAGCAGCCTAACAAAAGAATAATGGGAAGGTAACCAGATAGCAGCTCCCTAACACAAGATAACATCTCCCTGGTAGATCTAAGAACAACACTCAATAGTAAAAGCCAAGTCCCACTGAGACGGATTTGGTTTAAGTAGGAGAAATAACAGCCTGCCAGAAAGTAGTTCCATCCTAAAGTGCTTGCACAAGTCACATGATTGGGGCCGCTGAGAAACTGACAATATGTCTACCCCATGTCAGATTTCAAAATTGAATATAAAAAGTTCTGTTTACTCTTTTGAGAAATGGATTTCAGTGCAGAATTCTGCTAGAACAGCACTATTAACGGATGTGTTTTGAAAAAAACATGTTTTCCCATGACAGTATCCCTTTAAGAGACTTGAGGTTCTGATAATCAATAAATAAAGTTAACATTGAATACTTATAATATATACCATTCACTCTGCTCAAGATTATACACAGGTGAGGGGATGTGAGGGTGAAAGCTGTGATTTTGTAAGACAAAGCAAATTCCTAATTAAAGATTAATGTGTGAAATTAATTACTGGTATTAGATTTACTCCCTTTCCAGTTTTTATTGGTTGCAGGTTCAAGCATGGGATCTATTTTCTGGAATGCTTGTGGATTTCCCAGGTAATGTCCCCCCCTAACCTGGATTGCCATACCTCACAATGAAGGATTACAAGAAGGCCATCTCCCAAAAAGCCTGTTTAAAGCAAATCTCATTTTTACAAATAATTTCCTTTTTCTCTGCAGTAATAAAACAGTACCTTGTACTTGATCATAACTTATTTGCATAACTCCATATTGATAGCAAAACAATCCTATTAGATTTTGAGGCACATTTATCAAAGGTTGAATTTCCAATTCATGTGAGTTTTTTGAACTCCCCTAAACTCCAATAAATTCAAAATTCAACCAATCTAAATTTATTAATAAAATAGAATTAGAAAAACTTGAATTGAATTAAAAAACAAAACACCTCAGGAAGGCGGAAAACATCACCAAATTGATCCCTGGACTTCTCCAATTAACTTATACAACAATTTGACATGTTTTAGGTGGCGAATAGTCGAATTTGAGTTCTTAAAGGGCTGAAGTATGATAAACCTTGAAATTTTAATTCAAATAAAAACTGGAATCGAGTTTGGATAATTCACAATTCAAATGAGAGTTTTGACCATAAATCTTTTTTGAAAATTCAAATCTCAATTCGAATTTTCACTTCAACCCTTAATAAATCTGCCCCTTAATGTTTAAATGATCTTTATTAGAGTTGGTAGTTATTAGAGGTATGATTATCTAAATTACGAATACATTCCTTATCCAGAGTTGTTCCAGGATGAAAAATAAGTGTCTAAGGACCCTTACACACGGGCATTTGTGACCTGTGCTCCCCTGTTTTCCGTTTGACTGGGGAGTGCAGGTCTAGATGCAGTTCACTCTTTTCAATGAGGTTGTACCCACAAGACGCGTGTAAGCGCGGAATGCAGCATGTTGCGTCTGAACCTGAGTTTGGTGCTTACACACGTCTCGTGGGTACAACCTCATTGAAAAGAATGAAGTGCGTCTAGATCTGCGCTCCCCTGCAGCTGAATGCAGCCAAACGGAATGCAGGGGAGCGCAGGTCACAAACGCCCGTGTGTAAGGGCCCTAAAAAATACTGTCTCTTTTAACCGATTTGCATCAGCTTTGATAAACATGACAATTCCTTAATTAATTTCTTGACTGTCAGGGAAGTTATTCTTGTTACCTCTCAGTGCTAGGATCCCAGTTTTTATTCCTCCTAGGGGACTAACTGCATGAAAAATATGTATTCTATCTGTGCCCATATGGGTTTCCTCTAACACTCCAAAAATTACAGGCAGGCAAGTGGCTTCAGATGAAACTGACCAAAGTGAATATGATTGAGACATTCAGGGAGCAGATACTGGTGTAAATATTGTGTAATCACTGTAAAGAATTGTAATACATAAATAAAGGATCATTGTGTGATAATATTGCTTGCTGCTCATTTCCAATTGTCTGTCCTTGTCTTAAAACAGGGGTGGCCAAAAAGTATCTGGATCTTTAGCTGGTGATTAGCAGATCTCAAGACGCCGGCAACAAAATTAGTAGATCTTTAGATACTGCCCGCAAAAAAAGTTACTTAGTTACCCTGTTTCATTGAGATGAGTTTGGACATGTCAACCCAAAAATATTGTTTTGCCTAATAAAGAAAACATTTTCCAGTCTAAATTTATTAAAAAATGTTAGCACTTCAAAAGATATTTGTAACTGTAATTGCTATTGAAAGTATTTGCTTTACTCTTGCTTTACTCCAGAGTCCTCCAGCAAGACAGGTCTGTCAGTCTGTTGGCTTATGTTACATTGTTTCAAAACCCAGAGCCAACAGGGCAGAGAATAGAAAGGGACAAAAACTGCTTTCAATAGCAATTCAAATACAAATAACTTAAAATCAATAGAAAATTTGAATGAATGTATATTGCAAAGTTGCTTAGAATTGTTTTTTTTGGGTTGACATGTCCTTTAAGGTTACATAAGAAATAGATGTTTATTAAATATAGCAATAGACATTTTCTCATAAATCAATATAATATTTAAGTAATATGTTTCATGAAACAGAATGCGAATAATGCTTTTATGGTTGTATATCATAATGGTATAAAACCACTAAAAGTAGACCCTGTATTAGTTAAAATATAGTTGCTCCTATCTTAAAATGTCTGTAATAGGGGGATGGGGAGAATAATACCACTGAATAGCCTACTGATTGAAAGTCTAGTCATGGTGACCATATGGCTGCCTGCATATTGGTAATGTAAAGCCTCATTTACAATAGCAGTTCAATATGTAATAGGCAGTTTTCATACGCAAATCAAAGTGCAGCTGTGAGCCCAGTTGCATTTGGTGCAATTGAGCACAATGCACCAAAATACATATTATTTTGTGTGTGCATTTTAGTAAAGTATTTGCAAGTTGCATTTAGCATTATGACATGGGCAGTCCGCAGAAAAATTTCCAGGATGGAGCAAGAAAGGTAATATTATATAGAGTAGCATTCCATTAAAGATTAACGCCAATATGCCAAGGAAACACCGTATTATTGAATCCGCAGATTTTGAAATACACTTCGCTGAAATACGCTGCATATTTTAAATATGCCAGTCAAACTCTCCCGAGATGGAATGCACATATAAGTATTTACGTTGTCTGTTGGTGACATAATTATGCTGGGTATTGACGATCAGTCCAGCTACATTTTGCATGTAAATTGCTCTTCCACTTGGATTTTTTTTCACAAAAGTTTAATAAAATTCTTCCGAGTAGAATTGTAGGGAATGGGAAAAAACAGAAATGCATGTTGGGAAAAAAACTACAGGCTGAAAAACACGCATGTGGGTTCATTGGCATATTTACACTCGACCACGATTAAAAAACACCCCATGTGACCTCACCCTTATTTGTTATCTACCGTACATCTGCTTGAAAGGCTGTCCCTATGGCTACGCAAAGCTTGTTTATATAAACTATAGCAGTATTTCTAAAGCTAGAGCCACACTATATGCATCTTGGCCTGCAGAGGACACAGGCTGGGAATCAGCTTCCATGTGGCACTGCCTACAGGGGTGCTCCGCCAATGAGGCGAGTTGAGAAACTCGCCTCAGGTGTCAGCGCCCCGCTAGGTACCGGCAAAAATGCTGCTCCTGGTACTTTAAGTGCAGAATTTCTGGTAATTCTGCTCTTATAGTGCAGAGAGTGCAATTATGCTCTCTGTGCTTACCGTCCTTGCCCTCTCCGCCACCCTCGTGGACCCCCTTTGGACCGAAAAGGTGAGTGCACCAAGGAGGGGCCGCAGCAACACCAAGCTGCCTCATGCGGCGGAGGTACCAGGATCGCCCCTGACTGCCTACACTCCGAAACATTACCTCCGCTCAGCTGCAGGCAGATGCAGAAATTTTTGGTGTTGCAAAGCAAGATTTTGCACTGCTATCTGCTGTGTAACCTGTACCATTTTCAGCATTTAATGGCTGCCTCATGAGCAGCTTTGTTATATAAACTACAGTATATCTGAAGCAAATCCACCAGCTGTACCATTGCAGAGCAACAGTACATTATCCTTTAATTATTTTAAAACACTTTCAGTGTTTTGGTGTTACTATTTGTAAGACTTATATAGTCTTTATAAAGGCTTTAGATAACAACTGATGTTTCTTATATATAAATTTTATATTGGTTGATTTTGCCAATAATGCTTTTACTCTGACCAAAGCTAACAATATAAAATAAGACATGTACCTACACTGAAGATTAGATTGGAAAGTGTTTTCTCTAACTAAAAGTATTAGGACATTGGCTGCTGTAGGCTCGAGGCTGCAGGCTAAGGATTTTTATACAGAAAATCAAAACCTACAGTTGCTTCTGTTTCGCTCCCTAACTTTTATTCATTGTATAACACATAAAGAGTCTGGATAACTGTTAAAAGGCATTTGGTGAATCCCAACTCATTAGATATCTTGGCTAGGGGTGATTCTGAGTAATTAAAAAAAATATGTGCAATGACATATTCATTAGCTTAGCACTTTTCCCAATGTTCTGTATCATTAATATGATATTACTCTAAATCCAGTCAGCTTCTCTCCTCTCACCTTGGAAACATACTTTGCACACTGTACCCTCCTTTCTAGAAATCAGCATCCTTATCCACTGTTTAGACAACCCTTATTTTGTGCTGCTTTTCTTCTCATTTGTGTTTTATTATTTTTCTTGTTCTACAGTATGTCTCCATCCTCCATGCCCATGAGTATCCTTTGCACTGTCCCTATGCCTTTTTCCCTCAGAGATATTCTCACTAGAATCCCCTACAACAAATGCTCAGTCTCCCCTAACCATTTTTATATCATCCCTTTCCCCGTATTACATACGAACCAGTCGAGCATCCCCCTCTTATTTACCGGTGCCAGACAGTGACCGTACAGCTGTTCCACGTCTGCTGTATGAAGCCAGCTACCTCCCCCTCTCAAATGCGGGTTCGTGGAACCGTCCAAGCCGCAGTCCCTGAGGAACCGAGGCAAGAGCCGGCAAGAGTATACCAAGTAGTGAGTTACAGGGGGAAGCTGCATATAGAAGGATCAACTAGAAAGCTGCAAGGGGGAGGGGCTGTCACAAAGAGGAAAGAGAGAGCGAGAGAGAGCTAGCAAATGACTGAAAAAGAGACAGCCAATGAAATGGGACAGGGATCCGTATACGAATCCGAAAAAAAGAGGAAGTCAAGGCTGGAACGAAAAGTGACAGATGTGTTCGGGAACATTTTCCAGCTAGGAGACAGTGTATGAGTGACAGGGGAAGCAACAAATGAGAAATCAGCAGGGATGCGGCGCTTCAAGGAAGACTGTGTTTTGGTCTGAGAAACATCGTTTCGACATGCAGAAGGTGTCAGCACTGTGCTGAGACGGTGGCCTAGCAAGGGAACGAAGGGAGGGATTTAGCTTGGAACATTACGCAACCGCAATTCAATAAATATTTGTTTTTTTTTACACTAATTCTCTGCCGACATCAATTTTGCAAGAAGGAAGGGAGAAAAATAGGTTAGAGGGGGGGGGTATCCATTGCGAGGGGAGGAATATTTGACGTGTTGGCTACAAGTAATGGATACAGGACGAGATGGCCGTGTCACTTGGAAAAGTGCTAAAAGGAAAACTATACCCCCAGAACAATGTAGGTCTCTATAAAAAGATATTGCATAAAACAGCTCATATGTAAAACCCTGCTTCATGTAAAAAACAATTTTCACAATAATATACTTTTTTTAGATATATGTGCTATTTGGTAATCATAAATAGAAAATTGCCATTTTAAAAACAATGGGCTCCCCTTGGGATCCTAGGATTAACGGTGCACACAAACAAACCATACGTGTTAGGTGACGGGTCAATTAACAGACAGTGTTCTGTGTTTTGCTTCTACTTTTCTTCATTTTACAGTTAGAGTTGCAGTATTTTTGGTCAGGTGATCTCTGAGGCAGCACACAGACCATCACAAAATGGTGATTCAAGGAAGGAGATGCGAAAGGCCAATATTTACATAAATATGTATACCAGTTAGTATAATATGACACTAAATATAATATAAACATCTCTGCTCTTCCTATTCTTTAAAATAGGAAGAGCAGAGAATAAACGTCTGTGATTAGGCAGTACGGGTTAACCATGCATTAATGTGGGATAAAAGGAAGGATTAGCTTCCAAGGGAGAGAGAAATACATGAGGATGAGGAAGAATGAACAGGAGCAGCTGCTGGCTTTATTTTTTGGAGGGAGGTATTACAAGTTGGTACTGTCCCATGTATTGTCATTTGGGTGACATTCAGCCTAATCCCAACAAACCATTAAAATGAAAAACCACCTGTGACTATCATCTGAATGTGCTTTCATATGATATTCTTAGTATACACTAGTTGAGCAGCTGTTAGAAGAATTAATAAGAAATTATTTAGTAAATAATTAGGAAGGAGTAGAAGAAACAGTATTGAGTATGCTAGTGTCCAAATGCTTATGTCGCTCATTCAGCCACTATTTTTTTTTATTATGTCAATATCTTATTAGGATAACAAAATTCGCTTAGCTTAATATTCATTTCCTTTCTGTTGCTATAGTCATAAGTAAGTGTAACAATGTTATTTACAGTACTCTTGGATAGTTGGCAGAAGTAATATGATTAATATTTTTGACAAATTTAAAAATACAGCTGCATTGGTTTGTGCATCAATTATAGTATAATTATTGTCAGAAAAAGTGGACTAAAGGTGCACGGAGAGATACGTTCGTTTGGCGATGTCACCAAATGAGCGGATCTCTCCCCGATATGCCCACCTTGTGGTGGGCGATATGAGGCTGATCCGATCGTGGGCCCTAGGGGAATGGACGGTGGGATCGCGGGACCACAGATGCGGCCGTGATCCAACTTTTGGCCAGATATCGATCAGGGTAGCCCGTCAGAGGGCTCCATACACGGGCCAATAAGCTGTTGACTCTGTCTGTCAGCAGTTTTTATCGGCCCATGTATGGCCACCTTAAAGGACCAGTAACATCAAAAAATTAAATTGTTTTAAAGTAATAAAAATATAATGCAGTTTTGCCCTGCAATTTTTAAACTGCAGTGTTTGCTTCAGAAACACTAACATTGTTTATATAAATAAGCTCCTGTGTAGCCATGGGGGCAACTAGTCAGAAGAAAAGGCTGAAGTAAAGGCCCTCATACATGGGCCGATAAAAGCTCCCAACAGACCAAGTCAGCAGCTGGTCAGCCGGTGTGTGGGGCCATCCGTCGGGCTTCCCCAATTGATATCTGGCCGAATGTCGTCCAGATCTCGATCGGGCAGGTTAAAAAACCTCTTTGGATTGCAGCCGCATCTGCAAGTGTATGCAGTGCTGTGATCCGACCACCCATTTCGGATGCATTATGATCCAATCGTTGGGCACTCGATTGGATCAGCCCGATATCACCCACTTCAATGTGGACATATCGGGTAGAGATCTGCTCGTTTGGCGATGTCGCCAAACGAGCAGATCTCTGCGTCTATCGCCACCTTTACACAGCAGATAGCAGATAAGCTCTGAAGAACATAATGTTATCTGTTATCCATTACTTATCCTGTGCCATATAGCCGTTTTTCAATTTCTGCCATTGCTACTTGCAGCTTGTTTATATGAACTATAGTAGTGCTTCAGTTTTTGGTTTTACTGTACAGTAATAGAAGGTGGGAAAGATAATAAGACAAGGTGGGAGCTCATATGTTCATATGTTCTGCTTGTTGTAATGAACTACTATGAGCATCTGTTACTGAATGTGGAAGAGCCTTGTACACTGCTGGGAACTTGGGACTTATTTATAACATGAATTACCTTGTATTAATTATTATTTGTTTATATTTGTTGCATATGTTGCAGCACTTTGCAGAGAATATTCTTAATTCACACCAGACTCTGCTGCAGTGGAGCTTACAATCTAAAGTCTTAACACAATTAGATAACACAGTGGTCAACTGTATCAGACAACCAGCCAGTTTGGTTTTAGTGTGTGGAAGGGAAACTAGAATCCATTAAGGCAAGGGCCCCCAACCTTTTTTATCTGTGAGCCACATTCGAATGTAAAAAGAGTTGGAGAGCAACAGAAACATGACAACAATTCCTGGGAGTGCCAAATAAGGGCACTGTTTGGTAACCCTAAATTAATTGGCAGCCTACAGGAGGCTCTGGCAGTAAACAGGATTTTTATGCAACCAAAATTTGCCTCCAAGCTAGAGGTTAAAAAATAACCACCTAGTTTGAGGCCAATGGGAGCAACAGCCAATGGGTTGGTGAGCAACACAAGCATGAAAACAATTCCTGGGGGTGCCAAATAAGGGCTGCGATTGCCTGTTTGGTAACCGTAAATCAATTGGCAGCCAACAGTAGGCTCTGGCAGTAAACCTGATTTTCATACAACTAAACATTGCCTCCAAGCCAGAGGTTGAAAAATAAGCTCCTGCCTTGAGGCCAGTGGGAGCAACATCCAGTGGGTCGGCTCATAAGCCACTGGTTGGCTCGTGCAGGCAGAGGAAGAACATTCAAATTCCTTGCAGTCAGCGCACTGGCTGGATCATGAACTTAAGACTTAAATGATAACCACTACATAAATAAAAACAAAATTTTTACAAATTCAATGCCTCATTTTTATTAAGTAAGAGCTAATTAAAATTTTTCGATTTTGCAGATGTGTTAACCCTGCATAGCAAACTTCACCCTGATACATATAATGGCCAGACAATGGATTTTGACTGTATTACAGGCATAGGGAGCAGATGGAGAGGAGGAGTGTGCTTGCTGCATTACCAAGAGACAAAATGTAAATGTAAGCACAAGAATGAGGTTGTCAATTCCTGCTCTTATATAATCAGTTCACTCATGGGTGCATATCATTGTCTAGCTTTATATAAACACCAATGGCATTGCATAAACATATATCAACTTCACCTAATTATTTTATTTAACCCTGCTTTGCTCTAATATTTAAAGTAGCTTTGAGCACAGTGTGGGTTTTGAGCTTAAGTCACACAATGCAGAAGATGAAAATACAATAGCAAGCATAATTATAACAACTGAAGGATGCAGCACTGTCATGGGCAAAGACAAAAAAGACAAGAGCAGTTTTGACTGATTCAGCATCTCTAGCAGAAGTAGTGGAATCTAGACAATAGGGCTTATAAACTATTGCCATGTTTTTCCCACAATGCACCAGCTTTTCCTAGAATTCCTGCATAGAGTGTACAATGCAGACATTTATTCGGACACAGTTGCATTGTGTCTCAATCTTTCATAGTGTGTCCAGAGCAACTGCATCAGATTTGTCAAAATAAACACAACTGCGTGCGTGCTTCACTGTAAAATGTAGGCAGTTGTGCCCAATATCTTGGACATCTGCCTGCCATAATTTCTGGTGTTCAGTGTTAGATTGATGTCTGTGTTCAATAATTTAGGTGCAACTACACTGTGGCAATGGTTACATGTATGGTTGCCACCTGGCTCGTATTTTACCAGCCTGGCCGGTAAAAATGTTGCATGTATAGGGAAAAACCATAAAAACATAGGAAGGCCGGTATTTTTTTCTATAAAAGGTGGCACCCTAGTTGCAGGACAAGGGAACCCTGGAGCTACTGCTTGGTGAGTAGGTGATGTTAGCTCTGGTGTCCACACAGTGCTTTGCTTAAAAGGTGCCACAGAAAGCACAAAGAACTACTTGCTGGAGTGCACAGACACAAGTACCTTTAATGAAAGTGGTTTAAGTTGCAACTCACTGAGGGAAAGCGTGCGACTTACACAGTCTGCAGACATACAATAACTGAGCCCTAGCAGGTAGTACCAGCAGAACTGGAAGAGAACAAGTTCTGGAGAAAGTCCACTTTAACAGACTTATGGAATTCTAGGTAATATCCAATTCTAAATGTACGCTGAAGCAGTGATTTTAAAGAAGATAGTGCCCCCCCTCCTAAGGGGAGCAAATGCAGTAGAAATAGATAACATGCTGAGGGTCAACTGGAGTGAGCATTGGAAGTAAATATTTATAAAGTTTACCGCTTTTGGATATTCCTGAAACTAGAAGAGTCACTGACATGGCCTTTTGTTTTAATATACAGTAACTTTAAAGGGATACTGTCA
>CM044434.1:57850343-57872187 GCA_024363595.1 Xenopus borealis | reverse complement strand
CATGACCAGGGCAGCTGGGTAATTTACAAAATTTCTAGTCCCATGTCAGATTTCAAAACTGAATATAAAAAAATGTTTGCTTTTTTTAAGAAATGGATTTCAGTGCAGAAGTCCACTGGAGCAGCACTATTAACTGATGCGTTTTGAAAAATAGGGTTTGCCATCTGGCCAGTATTCCACCAGCCTAGCTAGTAAAATTACAAGCTGGGGCAGATATTACAAATTTACGAACAGCGTATATAGTGGTAAAGTAATAATTTCCTGATGTTCTGCCCACCTAAATAAAACTGAGCTGGCTGCTGTACTCACGTTGGAACAGAACAAAGGGTCACTGCAGCTCTGTGTTAAACACCTGTCTACAGCAAGCTGGAGTAAACACTGAAGAACATTTTGTTTCCCAGAGTAAACAGTACTCATGGAACACAGATCTTTTTATGGCAGCACACAAGGAAAACCCACACTAAATGCATGCAGTGCTGTATTTTCAAGATATAACTTGCTACCAAGCTATCTCAAAAATGGCACCCACAATAAATATGCATTTAGTGACTTATAGAATGTTCATAGGGAAACTGAGGTAGGGTCTTTCTATTGATATAAACCATCACCGCGCTGTAATTCTGGGCAAATTTGCAACTGTGCCCCAATGTCTCTTAAAAATTACACAAATGGGACTAAATTAACCAGCACTGAACAAAAAGCAACTAGACAGTAACTCATGGCAACCAATACCATTTTTGCATTTATTGATCTACTGCTAACTGCCTGAATAAAGCTATTCACTCACTGGTTGTTATGGGTGATTAATCTAGAATATCATTTGTCCAGTGCTGATAATAAGGCACAAATAATTCCCAGGCAAAGTAAACCATAACAACCAGTACAAGTGATCAGTAAATACTATCTGCTAATGGGTTGAAACTGTATAAGCTATTAGACATGTAGCAAATCTATTTACTCAGCAAAAATGTTCTCTCCTATCTTTAGGAAACCATTGTCCACCCCTCCCCCTTCTACTATCTGCTATGTGAAACAGTGCCCAGCCACAGGACAAAGTCCATTTAGCGTAGAGTTACACGGGAAGTTTGTCCCCCGCTATTTTTTAGACGCAGCTGCGGGCGATAAATCTCCTAAAAATACCTTTCCATTGTGGGAAATAGTAATTGATGGTGGTATGCCCAACTGATCACTAAATTGCCCGAAATTTATTTTTAGGGTGATTTAGCGATCAGTTGGGCATACCACCAATTCAATTACCGGCAATGGAGAAGCATTTTCCTGTGCGCAACTGCCCTTAGAGGCCTCTTCTGTGGATGACCTTTTTTTTATACTTGAGTAATTCATTCTCATAATATCTTGTAGCCCCCAGACACCCTTTTTGCTAGCATCACTACTTTTTCTTTGGGACTACTTCTTTTTTGTGTGTGTGTGTGGGGGGGGGGGGGTTCAGACATCAAGGATGACTTGTATCTCTGTGCTCCTTCATGGCTCTGCACAATATAACTGAGGTTTGCAGTACATATGTCCCTCCTTGCTTGTAAAAAGCTGCTTGTCAGATTCAGATTCATTAAAAAATGGAAAGGTTATGAGCTTTGGGCCTATATATGCTGTGTATAGATAGCATTTAAAGACTGTCTGCAAGTGGTTTCAGCCATCTCATGTATTAGGGGCTTAGAATGAGCTAAGAGCTGAGAATGGCTGAATTTTAAGGACAAGCCAATTCATTTTACAGTTCCTAAGCATTGCATGGCATGCAGGGCATTCCTCTGTATTGTTTTAGCTTCAACAGCCCAATCATTTCCTCTCTGATTTCTTTTATTCCCCACTCTTACACCTCCCCTTTCAGTTGCCCCCCTCACTCACCTGCTGTGCTGGGAACCTGCAGACTGGCTCTCTTTTTAAACGGTGATTTGCTTCCTGACATGTTGCTTGTGGGTATTCGTATATCGTTTTCCTTTTAACACACGACTATGGGATTTACTTGTGGGAGAGGTCCCTGTAGAAGAATGGAGCGTCTATTCTTTCTGTGTATAGCTCTGAATGTACATGTCTGTGTTTAAATATCTATGTTTAAGAGTGTGCAGATTAAACTGCAGAGATGGTGCTCTGAGTGTTTATAGGTTTGAGAA
Source organism: Xenopus borealis (assembly GCA_024363595.1). Lineage (NCBI taxonomy): Eukaryota > Metazoa > Chordata > Amphibia > Anura > Pipidae > Xenopus > Xenopus borealis. Next base: position 57,870,058 of record CM044434.1, on the reverse strand, counting down.
TGTAATATCTGTGCGAGGATAGAATAGTGTGCCAGAAGGAGGAGGAAGAGAAAGCTCTAGTGTGTATGTGACTTGTGTGTGCCTGTGTGTATTTCTGTATGGTGGGAGAACTGTTATTACAATTTTTGTGAAAGGCTCCTCCCCCTCCACAAGCAACAGTGTGAAGTGCTGCACAGCAATATGTGATTTCTTTTGAATGTGGTGGCACTGCAGAATACTGATTCAAAGGGATTTTTCTGTAAGAAAGCCTAGTTATAGACAGATGAAAGGAGATGTTATAATAGCATAAAAGAAATAGCTTGGAATAGCTAGTAAATTATTACACAGCACCACCTGGGATGAAAAAAATCCATCTGTACTATGAAAAATTTTAGTACAGGTATTGTATCTGTTATCTGGAAGCTCATTATCCAAAAAGCTCAGAATTATGCCAGGGTCATCCAAAAAAAAAGTCCAAAAGAGAATGATTCCTAGCAGGTTCTTGAATGAGCTCAAATAAACAATCCTCATCACTTATTCAAGGTGGTTTGTAGCATAAACCATTAATAATTTTCTTTCTGTAACCTTTTGCCCAGTATAAATCTCTACCGAGAGGGATTCCAGGTACTCCCCAGTGATGGTTATTTCCTTACAGCATGGCTTTATTTCAGGCTTTACATATAGACACACTCATTCACCCTTTTTAATACCCCTGTCCCTCCTAAAAAGTAGTCATTCAAATTCACAGGCCAGTCAAATGTTTCATCCCACCAGGTCTCAGTGATACCAATTATATGTTTAGAGCATGCACATAACTCTAGCTCTCCCATTTTACCTAACAAACTCAGGCATTTGCCAGAATACAGTGGAAGTTACTACTTTTATTTTGAGATTTACTATACCTTCCAAACACTTTTTTCAGTTCACTATTCACCATAAACAAAGACTTTTCAATTGTGTTGCATTTTTATTTTATTTTTTTTTACTGTTTTCCAAACTTTAAGTTTAAAGATTAATGTTCCTGTCTCTGGTGTTTCAGTCTGGCAGCTCAGTGATCCAGGAGACTGCTGAACTGCTGCATTTGCTACATTTAGTTGATACAATTATTTGGTACATTTCTCAGCAGTATCTGTGGAATATTAGCAACTACTGTATCACATCTAACAGCTACCTTTAATGAAGCTCAGGAATTCTGCTCAGCAAGGACAAAGATATCAACTAAATGTATCAATTTAAAAGTTAAAGAGTCTGTGACCCCCCCCCCTTCCCAGAGCTGCTTTAGAAGGTGAAAACTGAAACTTTACACTTCAATATTACAAAAATGGTCAAAAATAGAAATAGAAAGTAATTGGAAAAAGTCTTTATTTCTGGTGATCTATCTGAAACCAACCAACTAAAAAATGTGTTTGACAGTTAGTATTAGCCTGTTTTCCTTGTAACAGAGGGATCTCTTTAGCTGGTAAACTGTATTCCCTCCTTACTCTCCCCCATGACCACTTATTAAATCCATCGACCAGTCAGCCCTAGCTCACCCCCTTGTCTAATTTAAACACTCATCTGACTTGTTAGCCATTCTTTCCCATAGAACAGTGGACCCCCTTCCATCGAGGTGCAATCCATCACAACTATATAGGTTGTATCCCATCAGACCAGTGCACTAGGAAGCCAAACCCTTCCTTCCTACACCAAGACTTGAGCCATGCACTTAGCTCCCTAAGCTCCTACTATCTTCCTAAGTTTGCACATGGCACGGGCAAAATTTTTTCATGGACTGGTACAGAAGTCTGAAACATCAACAATTCTAGCCTACTTCTTTGATTAAGATTTAGTTATCCTTTAATTACATTTACCTTTTTTCCACTGCTACCCTGTGCCACTGTACCTGTCAGCATATTGTGTGTATCACACATGGGCCCAAATTCACTAAAGCGCAAAGCGTCTAACGCTAGTGCTAATTCACCAGCGTGACGTCATTTCGCAACTTCGGAAATTCACTAACATAGACTCAGTAGATAGACTTGCACAACTTTGCACCTTTACACCAGGCGAAGTTGCGCACTGAGGAAGGATCTTAATTACACAAATTCAGTAAGATCAACATTTTCCTGAACGTTACCACTTACGCTAGACTTTACTTCACCTGGTCAGACCAGGCAAGTTCAATACAATAGATAGGAGTTTGAAAAAAAAATGTTGAAAATTTTTCTAAGCCCCAAAAAAACGCTGGTGTGTTCTACCATTGTAGGGTGATAGTCTGAAAAAGATCGTTTTTCTTGGGGGGGTTACCTTCCTTCTCCCCTACATTTCCTAACATATGGCAACACAACTATATAGGGGGCACATGTAGGGCAATAGGACAACTTTATTTTATTTAGTAAAGGTTTCCTGGGCTTGTGTAGTGTAATGTAGTGGCTGTAACATATACTTCTATTATACGCTTAAGTTCCCGCCGTATGCAAATTAGGCATCGCTAGCGTAACTTTGCTTTGCCTGGCGAAGTAACACTAGCGCAACTACGCTACCGTTCGCCAACCTGAGGGTAACTGTTAGTGAATTTGCGTAGCGCTGCCGAAAATTAGCCTGGCGAAGTGCGGCGAACGATAGCGAAGCCAACGCTAGCGAATTTTCGGATCTTAGTGAATTTGCCCCATGGTGTTTATTAGCCAATAACTAGTTGCAGTGAAAAGCAGGCAGTCATTTTGAATTCAGCAGTTTTTCACAAGTTAAAATGTCTATTGTGGCATAGGCCTTAACTGGCTTGAAACTGTCCTCTTGAGTGTTTTCTATACAGAACACTAGGTGCATTTTGTTGCAACTGGGGTTGCCACCTTTTCATGAAAAAAATACTGGCCTTTCTATATATTTATCTTTTTTCCTATTAATTACATTGGGATCAACCTTTAAACATACCGGCCAGGCCAGTAAAATACCGACCAGGTGGCAACCCTAGTGCAACCAGTGCTTTTCATGGCAATATGGCCCTAGTCTATATGGAGCATGCTAGTGTACACCAGGCTAAAGAAATTCTTTTGCAGACTAAAAGTAAAAAGCATCATGGAAATAAATATTCATGTACTTGAACAGAGATTGAAAATGAATGCCAGTGTCATGTCCACTTTTTGTACACTGACACTATTGGTATAATAAATCTAACTCCTAATTCTAAGTTGTAAGCATGTTTCACTTACCCTTTGCTTAGGAGCTCCAGTGATTAATGCAGCAAAACATTTAACTCTAACTTATTCCAATACACAGTGGAGACCCTGTGGCTGCAGCAGGGCTCAGGAGGTATTGGGGCTACACAATGCCATAATTCATATACAATTTTGATGAATATTGGTAAAACAGGTCAACCTCTAGACATTTTGTGGCCTGATAAATAGTTTGTTGTGGGGCCCAGTAATATATAGTTACACCACAGTACACGTATGAGAAATTCCTTATTCTAAGCTCAATTAAAGTTTCTGCAGGTATAGGATCCATTTCACCAAAAGCTCAGCATTATAGGATGTTCATCTCCCATACACTAAGATGCGCAAAATCGCTAGCGTTGATTTTGCTAGCGTTCACCGCACTTCGCCAGGCAAATTTTCGCCAGCACTACGCAAATTCACTAAGATGCGAATTTGCACTCAGGGCGGTGAACGTTAGCAAAGTAGCGCTACCGTTCATTCGCCAGGCAGAGCGCAGTTATGCTAGCGATGCCTAATTTGCATACAGCGGGAACTTAAGCGTAAAATAGAAGAATATGTTACAGCCACTACATTCCACTACACAAGCCCAGGAAACCTTTAATAAATTAAATAAAGTTGTCCTATTGCCCTACATGTGCCCCCTGTATAGTTGAGTTGCCATATGTTAGGAAATGTAGGGGGGAAGGAGGTTAACCCCCCAAAAAAATTATCGATCTTTTTCAGACTATCACCCTCCTATGCTAAAATACGCCAGCGTTTTTTTGGGACTTTTTTTTCAACCTCCTATCTATTGTATAGGTCTGACCAGGCGAAGTAACGTCTAGCGTAAGTGCTAACGTTGAGGAAAATGTTCATCTTAGTGAATTTGCGAAGTTACAATCCTTCGTCAGTGCGCAACTTCGCCTGGCGTAAGGGTGCGAAGTTGAACAAGTCTATCTACTTCGCTAGCGAAAATTCACCAGAGTCCGTGTTTGTGAATTTGCGAAGTTGCGAAATTACTTCATGCTGGTGAATTGGCGCTAGCATTAGATGCTTCACGCTTTAGTGAATCTGCCCCACTGACTCCATTTTAAACAAGTAATTAAAATTTTAAAAATTATATCCCTTTTCTCTGTAATAATAAAATAGTTTTTCATTCATACTAGGATATAATAAATCCTTATTGCAGTCCAAACAAATTAAAGGACAAGTAAAGCCTTTTTCCACTTCCTTCATCATTTAAATAGTCACTAGCTTTGAATGTGAAAATACATTTTCTAAACAGAATAATTTTTCCCCTACTGAAACCAATCGCCTCCGCCATCTAAAACCGGATTTCGTCACCATGCGCATCATTCCTGGCACATGTGTGGACGTAGCTGCTCTGATTACAAACAGAAAGATCCTTTGAAAGAAAACATGCTCGCAACAAATACCATGTGTACATGCATGGAATCCGAAGCCTATCTATTGCACAGGGTGTGTGTGTGTATGCTGGGTTTTAATTTGGAGGAGTTGAACTTGATGTACTTTGTCTTTTTTCAACCCAATGTAACTATGTTACTATGTCTTGGTCTTAGGAGGAGAGTGCGATATGCTCTGATCTTTGCAGAAATCAATGGCTGCATATCTATAACAAACACATACTTCAGCAAATTTACCACTCTATTAACCAGTATTGAGGTGAGCCTTTCCCTGCACTACATAATGTTTGTAGGGTTTCCTTGTCTTTTAAAGAATGTTTAAATGATTTTTCAGTAGATTTAAGTACGGAGATTCAAATTACAGAAAGACCAGGGCCGCTCCCGCCATGAGGCAGGGAGCGGGCAGTTAACAGGGGCAGCAAAAAGCCACCTCCTGTAACTTTAAGAGCTAGATTTACTTTTTTTAAACCAGAAATTTGTCTACACTAGTATAGAGAGCACCTTAGCTCTCATTGCACTAGCACATGGTGTCCCCCTTTGACCCACTGTGACACTGACATTTTACACACGGAGTGGAGGGAGGGACAGCAGCCCCAGTATCGCCAGTGGGAAAGACCCTTATCCAGAAAACCACAGGGCCTGAACATTCTAGATAACAGGTCTTCTAGCTGCCATTCTTCCTAGAATAAGGACAATTCTTATCTAACTAAAGTGTTTTTACCTTTTATCACTTATAAACAAAGATGTGCACAATTTCAGGGAATAATCGCCTATATCTCACTCCAAGAATCAGGGAGCACCTTAATTTATCTCACTCACATGATTCCGTGCTGCCTGCAACTTCCTTACCCCAAAAGGAGAAATCCAATCATATAGAAAAATTGAAACACAGAGCACCAGGGATAGGGAAAAAAATGTTTGAAAATCTAATAGTCCATTTCTGAAAAATATTTCAGCATAACAGCTTGCATACTTCACAAGAGATCACATGATGTGATTGCTTCTGAAGAAGTGGCGAGATGCAACGAAACGCGTAACGCGTATGTTATGCTGAAATATTTTCTGAAATGGAATATTCAATTTTCAAACATTTTTTTCACTATACATGTTCTGTGTTTTCGATTTTGCTAGATAATCACTTATGGGTACCATACCCTTAGGGCTCTTACTTATCTGTAACCCAGTAGTTTATAGGCAACAAAGATGTCCATTTGCAGATTTGTATAAGCATGGCTACTGACCTCTTTTTTCACTTGCTGTTGTGTTCCATATGTTCGACATGACTGCAGCAAAGACCAGACACGATTAATCTGACCACAGGAGAGGAGGAAATGGATACCGGCTGTAGTGTAATGTATTCAACTTCTAGATCTGGCACTATGCACCAGCTTTGGACACGCCTGGCCAAAGAGCAAATTTTTATGCATACACTCTTATTTGCAAGATACTCTACTGTGTGTTAATTGCTCATTCAGAGATCATAAAACTATTACCAGGCAAACCAACCCAGTGAAAGACATACTAGACAGTCAAGCTGTGTAGTATTTCTTTCACTGGTTTCGACAGGTATTAGTTTGCAGATGTTTTACATATATTATGATAATTGTAAGTAGCTATTCTGTAAGGAACAGTAATTTATACAGTCATCATACAATAGCAAAAAACTAAAGAAAAGTTAGTTTGTCCTTTAGGATCAAATCCTTCTGCCGATCCTTCCAAAGTCTCCCAGCTGTGCACAAAAGTTCACAAACAAAAATGAATCAGCGTTTATGGCAATGGGGAGACCAGAAACAGTATATAGTGTAATAAGTTCCAATTAGATTTGGATGACACCCTGTGTTCAAACAGAACTGTATTAAGGGTAGAGACACACCGGCAGATTCGGGGAGAATAATCACCTGTTCTTCTGGGCGAACTGCCTTTGAGCGTTGAATGTTACTAACAAATTATACAATATTGAACATTGCATCAAATGCACCACCAAACATGTAATACGGGTATGGGATCCCTTATCCGGAAACCCATTATCCAGAAAGCTCCAAATTACAGAATGGCCACCTCCCATAGACTCCATTATAATGAAATAATCCAATTTTTTTTAAATGATTTCTTTTTTCTCTGTAATAATAAAACAGTAGCTTGAACTTGATCCCAACTACAATATAATTAATCATTAGAAGCAAAAAAAAAAATTACGGAAAGATCCATTATCCGGAAAACCCCAGGTGCTGAGCATTCTGGTTAACAGGTCCCATACCTGTATACTGCTTAGGATACCCTTATGGCTTGCAATATGTAGGAAAACAGAGTACTGAGAGAAAGAATAAATAAACACACACTTATATGGAAATAAATTTAGTTTATGAAGCACTAGCACTTTAAAGTAATAATAATTGATGAATTATCAGTTTGATGAATTTATATTGTGTAACATAAAAAGATAAATACAGAATTCATTTGGCATAAAGAAAATTGATTTATAAATGCACTAGTACTTTAAATTATTTCATACATAAGCAGAAATGCTAAAAAAACTGTAAAATAGCAGGGATGAAAAGGAAATACTGTGCATATACAATAGTGGTGGTAATTTTGGAGAGCAAGGAATAGTACTACATGAAAATTGTACTCCAGCAAATAACTCTATACATGATTTTGAGCAATGTTTTATAACTAGGTTTTACAGAAGGGATGGCTTGGTTGCCATGACAATCCAAGAAGCCAGAACAACCTCAAACCAGAGAGGCTTTGAACCGGAAGCCACATTTGAGGGGGGGGGTTGACATGGCAAGCAGATGTGATCGTCTTTTTAAGGGAAGTATGCAAAATAGTTTGTATGCCTCTGAGGAAGCCTATTGGTTCGGCAAAACGTGTCATGCGGAAGTGACAGTACTGCTCAGGGTAGAGCAAGGTTCATCTGAAGAACACGTTTACTATAGTTCTGTTTGAACACAGGTAGGGTTGCCACCTTTTCTGGGAAATAATACCGGCCTTCCTATATATTTATCTCTTTTCCCTATTAATTACATTGGTCTCAAGCATCATTATTACTGGCCAGGCCGGTAAAATACCAGCCAGGTGGCAACCCTAAACACAGGGTGTCATTAGGGTTGCCACCTTTTCTTGAAAAAAATACCGGCCTGCCTATACATTTAACTTTTTTTCCTATTAATAACATTGGGATCAACCATCAAAAATACCGGCCAGGCCGGTAAAATACCGGACAGGTGGCAACCCTAGGTGTCATCCAAATCTGATTGGAACTTATTACACTACAGTATATACTGTTTCTGGTCTTTCCATTGCCAAAGGCACTGATTCATTTTTGTTTGTAACTACTTTCATTATACCTATAATTGTCATTAAATAAGTTGTCCACATTAAAACTACATCACTTCAGTTTATATTGTACACTATGGAGCCTATGCAGTACTAATTTGATATATCATGAAAAGAAAGTGTCTATGCTAAAAATATCAGCTATTTATTAGAAACATTTCTTGACAAACTGATGTAAAAAAAATAATAATGTGTGTAAGGAGTCTCTGATTTCTTTGGGATGCTTCAGTGAAAAGATTGTATAGGTATGGGACCTGTTATCCAGAATATTGTGTACCTGGGGTTTTCTGGACAACAGATCTTTCTGTAATTTGGATTTTCATACCTTTAAGTCTACTAGAAAATCTTTTAAACATTAAATAAACCCAACAGACCGAGTTTGCTTCCAATAAGGATTCATTATATCTTAGTTAGGATCAAGTGCATGGTGCTGTTTTAATATTACAGAGAAAAATTTGTAAACATTTGGATTACTTGGATAAACTTGAGTCTACGTAAGGTGGCATTCCTGTAATTTGGAGCTTTCTGCATAGCAGGTTTCCAGATAACGAATCCCATACTTATGCTAGGTGTGTCCTATTTTTTTGGGACGCTTCAGTCAAAAGATCATATAAGTATGGGACCTATTATCCAGAATACTCTGGATCTGGGATTTTCCTGATAACGGATCTTTCCTTAATTTGGATCTTCATACCTAAGTCTACTAGAAAAACATGTAAACATTAAATAAACCCAATAAGCTGGTTTTGCTTCCAATAAGGATGAATTATTAGGGATGCTCCGAATACAGGATTTGATTTGGGATTCAGCCAGGATTTGGTGTTTTTCAGCAGGGTTTGGATTCTGCCGAACTGAAACTAAAACATAATTTACATAAGTCCACACCCCCTGCAGGCCCACCAGTAGTTTCAGAGGCTTTTCAGAGGTTTTCGGAGGGATGGGCGGGGGCCCAGATGTTCAGTCTGCACCCAGGCCCGTCCTTCCGTTGTCCCCTTCCCTCACCTAATTTGCAAACACAAATTAGAATTAGGATTCGGTTCAGTATTCGGCTGAATGTTTCGCATGGGATTCAGGGGTTCAGCTGAATCCAAAGTAGTAGATTTGGTGCATCCCTATTAATTATATCTTAGTTTGGATAAAGGTACTATTTTATTACAGAGAAAAAGGAAATAATATGAAAAAATGATTATTTAAATAAGATGGATTCTAAGGGAGGTGGTCTTCACGTAATTTGGAGCTTTCTGGGTATCAGGTTTCCAGATGATCCCATACCTGTACTAGATAAAAACTGCCCACTGGGCAAAAGGTCCATTTCTTATAAACTTCCTATCGATTGCACTGACCTATTTTGTTTGTCTTTTAATGATGCCTCCATCATGTAAGTACCTTATTCCTTACACCTGTTTCCACGCTGCTGTCTGTCAGCTGGTGTCTGGGCACATGCCTTTAAAATATTAGGAAGCTTATCTACAATCTCCTAATAATTGAATGCAAACTTGACTTGTCACATGGTATGGTTGCCAGACCAGGCACTTATAAAAGAACCTTTTGTTCAAAGCTTTTTTATGGCAGATCCGTTAGTTTGCTAATCTAATGATATTTCCTAAATTCTCACTTGACTATTCTGCAGTGCTAGAGTTGAATATGCAGTAAAGCATGCAAAGAAGAGCTCATGCATGGAATTTGATTAAACAGTCACATATTATTATATTGTTATATTGTAGCAGAACTTTCCTTTCCATAATCAACCTTGCACAGTATCCATGTGCTTTCCCAGCTATGTGAACTTATTATTTCTTTTCATGGCCAGTGTTTGGGGGTTACAAATGCACTATAAGCCAGATTCATCTTTAACTGCGTCATTTGACCTTATTAAACCAATGACTCAGCAGCTTGGAGGGAGGGAGTTATAAAGGCAAAAAATAATAACTGATCCATGCTTTCCTATGCCATATTCAATCATTTAGAAACATACAAGACAACACAAACGTCAATGGATTTCTTGACTTCACAACACATGACTAAATGCATCTACAATATATTGGTTACAATATAAATGGCTTGATTTAATCCCTCCCAGTTCTATATGCTTCAGTGCCATCTAGCTAATTTTGTCTTTGATTCTGCAGACATTTCAACAATGAGTTTGGGGGGGCGGGATTTTTAGGTTTATTTTGTGACATTGTTTAATCCATATTAAACAATGTCACAAAATGAATCTAAAAATTCTGCCTCCAAACTAAAAGAAGGCATAAAGAATGCAGAGCACAATATCTTTTTTTCTTTATAACCTCTTGAACCTGTGTCAGGATCATTTCATTATCTTTAATTTGTCTCTGGTTGGCATGTTGAAGTCATGTTGCCCACCTGTGACATCACTACTTTCCACTAGCAGACTTATTACAACCAGGGCCAGGGATCTTCTGTGGAGTTCTGCAGTAGTTAAGGTACCTTACATTGGCCAACTATGATAAGTCTTTATTGAATAGTACAGTTTAATGGGCAGGTGTAGGAAGTGCACATATAGATGAGCAAACTAATCATGATAAAATGCCCATAGTGAAGACTTAGTGTAGCTTTTTATTCTGATCACACCCTTGAAGAAGAAAAAATGGCAGACAGCAAAATACTACACAACACAAGGTGTTTGACATCCTTACTAAAAAACAAATTGAGCAATGGTAATGAATTTGGTTGTTTTAAGTTGGCAGACTTTGGAATAAAACTCTGATATTCACTCATCTGTATTATTTTAAAACACAATACATAAAGCATTAGCACACTGCCAGTGAAGTTAATAAAGCTCTACCATGCACATTGCTTTGCACACATTTTTGCTGTTGCAATTACTCCTGGCGTTTTGCAATGTTGGCTATCACATACGTGAAGTAATCCTCAGCCTTTTTTTAGGCACTATTTTATTTGTCTTTTCTAACACTATCCAACATGCTGCATCAGCAGATGAAATGTTAACAGACAGACAGATAATACTTTTATTAGCAATAACATTTTTACAAATAACTATAAAACCAAAATGTGTCAGTTTAATACAAGATTTTGTGGTATTGAGGCTTGCCTTTCATGTTTATTTGTAAGTATTTTAGGTAGGCTAATTCTCAAGCATTTTCTATGTTCTGGGTAGTCTGGTACTGCTATCTCTTTATTCTGCATCTGATGTTCAGTGGAATATTTAAAGCAACTCATTAGTGATCCCAAATGGAACAGATTTGCAGTCCAGACATACAGATCTAGCTTAATAGCATGCAGTTCTCATGCTCTTATGCCAGCAGAACTGACTGTACTTACTGAATTGATATACAAAACTGTTTAAAGGGCAAGGAAAGGCAAAGAAATAAAATCCCATTTTTACTTTCTCCGATATACTTTAATTAAAAAATGTGTACCGTTTTTATAAGAAACCTGACTGTATGCAGTGAAATTCTCCCTTCATTTACTTCTGTGGACAGGAATTGTCAGATGGTCCCTAACTTCTGGCAGGGAAACAATCATACTTATGAACAGCAGGGGGAGCCCCTGCCTTACTTACCAGCTATGCAGAACTTAAGCAGCTTTGTTTTTTGATCATTTATGATGATCCCTAAGAAGCCCAGACCACACTGAGAATGTGTATGTAATCTAGTCTTGCAAAGATGTATAACAAAGTTACAAGATGACAGCCCCCATTGGCCAACTTTGAAAGCTTAAATCATTTGTTTGATTAGGCTTGTGGTGTAGTATGTTTATGTTTAGTATAAAAAATACAGCATTTTTACCATTCTATTTTAGACTTTCTTGGTTCTGAATTTCCCTTACATTGCACAGCATAGCATCAAGAAGTTATTCAAAAGTGATTCTTAATAATTTCCCCATAAGTATGCATCTTAGAGACAGAGCATTGGTCCCACTGTTCTCAGACTCTTTTTTTTCTGCACTCAAGGAGAAGATGTACTTTTCATTGCAGATAAACAGAGATGGGGAATGGTCTGGATCTGGTTCTATCGGCCTGCAGAAAAAATGCAGGTAACTGGCACTTGACTTTGAGGGGCATGGAACATTTAGGGTGTGCTCATGTGTAGGGCATTAGAGGATCTCTTTTGTCTTTATTCAGGTTCCTTGACATTTGTAATAAAAAGTCCAGAAAGACGTCCATATGATTTTAATGTACCTGCCCTATTCAAATTGCACCTGATGAAGGATGTTGTAGCCGAAACATGTCGTGCAGGATTTTTCTGCATAATAAAATGAAGATGATTTAAAGGAAACTTTTGCTCTCCAACCAATTTTAATTTACTATTCAAATTGACCTAAGTGCAAGAGGACTAATGAAGTTTTGCTAGGCAATCGCTAGCGTAATTCTGCTTTGAAACGCTCAAACTGCTGAAGTAACGCTAGTGAAAAGTCACTAGCATTCGGAAACCAGGACACAACTTCACATTTTAGTGAATTAGCATAGTAGTTATGAATATTCGCCTGGCGAAGTGTTCTATGGCAACAATTAGCCATTTAGTGAATATGCCCCAACATGCACTTGGTTTTAAGTCTCTGATTGCTAGGGTACAAATCACTCTAGCAACCATGCATTGATTTGAAAAAAATATTTGAATATGAATAGGAGGGGCTTGAATAGAAACATTTTTAATAAAAAGTACCAATAACTATACATTATATGCGGAGGATTGTGAGAATGATTACAGACAACCCAAAGATCACCTCCAAAGACCTGCAAGAACATCTTGCTGTAGATGATGTATCTGTACATCGTTCTACAATTCAGTGCAATTTGCACAAAGAACATCTGTATGTCAGGGTTATGAGAAAGAAGCCCTTTCTGCACCCACGCCACAACCAGAGTCGCTTGTTGTATGCAAAAGTAAATTTAGACAAGCCACAGTCATTTTGGAACAAATTTGATTGATGAGACAAAAAAAGCATGCGGAAGAAGAACACCACATTCCAAGAAAACCACCTGCTACCTACTGTCAAATTTGGTGAAGGTTCTATCATGCTGTGGGGCTGTGGGACTAGTTCAGGGACTGGGGCCCTTTTTAAAGTTGAGGGTCACATGAATGCAACCCATTATCTACAAATTCTTCTGGATAATGTTCAAGCATCACACATAGTCAAAAAGTTGATGCTACGCAGGGGTTGGATACTCCAACAAGACAATGACCCTAAACTCACTTCACACAATCTACAAAGGCATTTATGCAGAGGGAGATGCAATATGTTGGAATGGCTGTCACAGTCCCCCGACTTGAATATCATTGAAAATCTATAGGATGATTTCAAGCATGCTGTCCATGCTCAGCAGCCATCAAATTTAACTAAACTGGAGAAATTTTGTATGGACAAATAGTCAAAAATACCACCATCCAAAATCTAGACACTCATCAAAGGCTATAGGAGGCATCTAGAAGCTGTTACATTTGCAAAAGGAGGCTCAACTAAGTATTCATGTAATATCTCTGTTGGGTGCCCAAATGTATGCAATTGTGTAATTTTGTTATGATTCATATTGCATATGCTGTGTTAATCCAACACACTTTATGCCACTGCTTAAATACTACTGTTTCCATAAGGTGTGTTATGTATTAAAAGGAAGTTGCTACTTTAAAAGTTCAGCCAATGATAAACAAAACTCCAAGAATTAAGAAGTGTTTGCAAACTTTTTCATATGACTGTATAACACAGTAAAAATAACTTAAAGGTGAACCACCCCTATAATGATTGCAGGATAATAATATGGGGTCCCAGCATCAAATTTTACCATGAATCTCTTCAATGTGAGATAGAACAGTCTTGTAATACAGTACATACAAGTGTATATATATAGTTATTTTTGCAGTTCTTTGTGTGTTGGTACTGTTTTGTGGGCTAAATGAACAGTTTAGGGCTAATATAATAACTGGGAAAATAAATGTAAAATAAAACATGTTTCTAATACAGTTATTTTAGCCAAAAATTTAATCTATAAAGGATGGAGTGAGCTGATGTCTAACATAAAAAAAAAATGCTACTTGCTTTTAACTCTGAGTTAGTAACATAATAAGTCATGTTAAAAAGACAACATCCATCATTCAAACTTTTTAACTGTATTTTAAACTGCCCAGCTGCTAGTTGATTCAGAGGAAGGAAAAATAACCCTATTTGAAGCCTCTCCAATTTGCCCCTGATGGGGAACAAATTCCTTCCTGAGTCCAAGATGGCAATCGGACTACTCCCTAAATCAACTTGTAATATGAGCTATCTTCCATAACCCTGTATTCCCTCACTTGTTAAAAAAGCCATAAAATCCCTTCTTAAAGAACATGTCAACCCAAAAATGACTTTTTGCCTAATAAAAGAAAACACAATTATAAGCAACTTTCCAAAATTAATGTATAAAAGAAATTGTTGGTGCTTTAAGTTATTTGTAAGTGTAATTGCTATTGAAAGCAGCATATATATGATTCCTGGTTGTTACATTTTAAACAAAGTTGCAAATGTCTGTTAATCAGTAGGCTTATGTTACATTGTTTCAAAAGCCAGAGCCACCAGTACAGAGAATAGAAAGGGACAGATAAACACTGCTTTCAATAGCAATACATGTACAAATAACTTAAAAACCATAGAAAATGTGTAATGAATGTATATTGCAAAGTTGCTTAGAATCATGTTTTCTTTTATTAGGGGAAAAAATATTTTTGGGGTTGACATGTCCTTTAAAGCTATCTAATGTATCAGCCTGTACGATTCAGAGAGAGAATTCCACATTCAACAGCTATCACAAAAAAACCCTTCTGAATATTTAGGTAAAACCTCCTTTCTTCTAATCAGAATGGGTGACCTTTCGTCAGCTGGAAAGACCTACTGGTAAATAAATCATTAGAAAGATTATTATATGATCTACTTAAATATTTATACATAGTTGTCATATCACCCCTTAAAGGGGTTGTTCACATTTGAGTTAACTTTTAGTATAATGTAGAGAGTGATGTTCTGAGACAATTTGCAATTGGTTTGTGGTTTTATAGTTATTTAGCTTTTTATTCAGCAGATCACTAGTTTGCAGTGTCAGCAATTTGGTTTCTAGGGTACAAATTACCCTAGCAACCCTGCACTGATTTGAATAAGAGACTGGAATATGAATAGGAGAGGGACCGAATAGAATGATAAGTAATAAAAAAGTAGCAATAACGATACATTTTTAGCTTTACAGAGCATTTGGTTTTAGATGGTGTCAGTGACCCCCATTTGAAAGCTGCAAAGAAACAGAAGAGAATTGCAAATTGTTTAAAAAAAAAACTATTAAAAATAAATAACGAAGACCAGTTGAAAGGTTTCTTAGAATTGGCCCTTCTACAATATACTAAAAGTTAACTTGAAGGTGAACCACCCCTTTAATCGCCTCTTCTCCAGTGTGAACAACCCCAATTTGGCCAGTCTTTCCTCATAGCTAAGATTTTCCATACTTTTGCCTGCTTAGTTGCTCTTCTCTGTACCCTCTCTAATCCAGTAATATCCTGTTTCAGCGCTGGAGACCAAAACTGTACTGCATATTCTAGATGGGGCTTTACCAGTGTTCTGTACAGCGGAAGAATCACCCTCTTCTCTTGTGAATCTATGCCCCTTTTAACACAGCTCAAGATCTTATTTGCCCTTGAAGGTGCTGACTGGCATTGCTTGCTACAGCCAAATTTATTTCTACAAGGACTCCTTTACCATTATGGATTTGCCTAGTGCAGTCTCATTAAGGGTATAAGTGGCTTGGATATTTTTACATCCCAAGTACATGCCATTACATTTATCAACATTGGATGTCATGTTTAATGCCTTAAAAACATTGTCAGTATTTCAGTCTTTTCTACTGCCATTTTTTTAATCAGCAACTTGAGGTGTTACATGGGTCATAACTGTTCAGTTAGTTTTGCTTTTGTTCCTTAGCATGCAGCTCAAATTCAAAAGAAAACTATAATGACCCATATGCCCCCCAGTCACTGATTGGTTACTGACTGGCTACCAGTCAGAGAGCTGCAAAACAGGAAGTTGGATTCTAGATATAATCCATGACATACGGTAACTCCAGCCTTTATAGATTAGATTTTAAACTAACTATATTAATAACATTTTATATTTTGCACATCCTATGTATTTGCCCAGTTTTTATTTTTTACACTTAACAATTTCTCTTTGTTTACTTTGATTATTCTTAGATTTCTCATTTCTCGTACCAAGTTCATGTAAAAATGAGGGTAACTCTCAAATGATTTTTGCTTTACCCTAAACCATTGTATTACATATAGTTGAGCTTTAGAACAACATTGGTGCCCTATGTGCCCCTAGCAAGAGTAATAATATTTTTATAAATACAGGTAGCAAAGACATGTACATGAATTTGTCTGTGAGATTATTTACCGTAAGTTGATGGTGAAATAACAAAACTTCTTGCATTTGGTTTGTTTAGATACCTGCCCTGGAACCAATTGGCACACATCAGACAATGGATAGCAGGAAAATGCTTTAATACTACATTGACTAGAGCAGAACACACTATATGTATGCCTACGGGGGGGGGGTTGCATTTGCACCTGGGGGGTCATTCCCCTTTAAGGACACTCATAAGGTAGAGGCACTAGTTCTTGCAAGTCACCTCTCACCTGCCTGCTGCAAAAAAAAAAATGTTCTTATCATGACTGATGGAAAGAAACAAGGATGATGCAATTGTATACCAGGGACTTTATGATCCCACTATGACTGTTACTGTTATTCTTGTGATACCCACCATCTAATGTAAATGTCATTTGGCTTATTATTTTAAACTCATGGAAGATTGCCAAGATATTACCCAGTGTTCTCATCCTCTCTCCACATGTAGTTTTGTTAAGGACATTCACGAGGGAGAGGCACTAGTTCTTGTAAGTCACCTGCCTGCTTCAAAACGTTTTCTTATCATGACTGATGGCAGAAGCAATATTTTATTCCTGGAAAGAAACAAGCATGATGGAATTGTATACCAGGGACTTTATGATTCCACCATGACTTTAAGAGCATAACATACTGTTACTCTTGTGATACCCACAATCTCATGCAAATGTCATTTGGCTTGTTTTCCATTATGACCTGCCACACTGATGTGAAAACAGGATGCCTGTAGTTATATCTCCACCGATAGATTACTGTAAACCTCAGAAACCATAGGTCATTGAAGGCGAAAGAACAGATATAAATAATATAGTGCAGTGTAACTTACATTACACACTTGGTTTTATAAAAAAAGGGGGGGAAAATCTATGCTTATTCACACAGTGTTTACAACTGCATTCAGATTGTATGCAACTTAAAGGAGAATCCAACTTATAATGAAAAGAAACCCTACCCCCTCCCCTGTTTAGACCCCCCTCCCTCTTCCCCCCAGCCTACCTCCCCTCCCCCTGGACTTTTTACTTACTCCTCCTGCAGATTCGGGCCACGGGAGTTCAAGGCAGCCATCTTCTGCTGGTGTGTCTTCTGTCTTTTTCGGCAGTTGCGCAGTTGGAGGAGATTTCCAGTCCTGAACCACTGCGCATGCGCTGAAAGGCACAGGAATTTCCGAAAATTTTTTCGAGAACTAAACCCTAGAATGAATATGGCTATAATTGCCATATTTTATATACTGAACTTATTGCACCAGTCTAAAGTTTCAGCTTGTCAATAGCAGCAATGATCAAGGACTTTAAACTTGTCACAGGGGGTCACCGTCTTGGTGTCTATATCTCTGAACAGCTTTTGAGAAGCTAAGCTTAGGGGTCATCGTAATTTATCAAGCAGAAAGCTCAGTAAGTGACAGCAGCACAGAGCATGTGCAGTGAATCAGCAGAAAAGAAGACGGGGAGCTACTGGGGCATCTTTGGACACACAGATCTTTACTTCTAAGGGTAAGGCCAGACGGGGAGGTTTCGGGGAGATCTGTTGCCTGGCGACTTATCGCCGCAATGAATCTCCCCGAATAGCTTGTTAGCGATGCGCACACACTAGGTGTAAAGTCGCCTGCGCTTATTCAAACGCAGCGGCGCCATTTTCAAAGTCGCTGAAATTTGCCTTGCCAGGCAATTTTCAGCGACTTTGAAAATCGCACCGCTGCGTGTGAATAAGCGCAGGCGACTTTTCGCCTAGCGGGTGCGCAGCGCTAACAAGCTATTCGGGGAGATTAGTTGCCTCAAAGACGTGGCGTTTTGTCCCCAGGCGACTAATCTCCATGAATCTGCTCGTCTGGATGAGCCCTAAAGCGTTGTGGTTGCATTGGCTGGTACCGAAGCCCAAAACATCATGTACAGCATTTATAGCTACTTCTCTAGTCAGGCTTTAGTTCTCCATTAATCAGCTTATATCTGGAATATAAGAAAGATAGACTATGCACAACGCATTAAACTTCTTTTAAACTTATTTTTAATTCTTCAGAATAGCTCATCGCATTCTAGAAGAAACTCTCCTAATACAAATTAATGTAATGTTAATAATTAGAGCTTTTTTATTTTTAACTTTTCATAGTGATTTACCATTTTAGCATAGAGATATTTCTGATTTAAATAAAAGAATCCCTGAAAAACATGCTAGTGATGATAAACTGGTTTAGTATGTTATAGAGTTATACTCTTACATAACATAGCTCCCAAAATCATATAAAGTGTCCTTATTAAACTCATGGAAGATTGCCAAGATATTACCCAGTGTTCTCCTCCTCTCTCCAAATGTATTTCTGTTAAGGACACTCATAAGGAAGAGGCACCTGTTCTTACAAGTCGCCTGTCTGCTGCAACCTGCAAAATGTTTTTTATTATCATGACTGATGAAAGAAGCAATGTTTTATTCCTGGAAAGAAACAAGTATGATACAATTGTATACCATTGACTTTATGATCCAACCATGACTTTAAGAGCATAGCATACTGTTATTATTGTGATACCCACAATCTAATGTAAATGTCATTTGGCTTATATTTTTAAACTTATGGAAGATTGCCAAGATATTACCCCTTTCAACGTGTAGTGCTATTAATGACATTCATGAGGGAGAGGCACTAGTTCTTGCTGGCCACCTGCCTGCTGCAAAACCTTTTCTTATCATGACTGATGAAAGAAGCAATATTTTATTCCTGGAAAGAAACAAGCATGATGGAATTATATACCAGGGACTTTATGATTCCACGATGACTTTAAGAGCACAACATACTGTTACTGTTGTGATACCCGCAATCTCATGCAAATGTCATTTGGCTTATTGTTTACCATTATGACCTGTGTCCCTACTTAACATTAAGGGGCAGATTTACTATGGGTCGAATTTGAGGGTTAAAAAACCCTCAAATTCGACCATCTAATTTTTTTCCGATTTTTAACCCTTCACATTTGAAATTCGAATTCAAGAGCTTCAACGCAATCGCAAACGATCGATAAAAGATATTCATTTTGAACAATTTGAACGATTATAACCATTCGATCTAATTTTTTTATTCAATCTAAAAAAGCTGAAAAACCCTATGGGAGCTTCCCATAACAATTCGGTAGGCTTAATCTGGCGAACTAGGCATTCAAATAAAAATTTAAAGGGCAACTAATTCGACCATTGAATAATCGAATAGATTTTTATTCAATCTATTGAAATCATTCGATCCAATCGAGTTGAATTATTAAAATTTGAAGGTTGAAGTGGCCAGAAAACTGATTCAAAAATTTGAATTTTAATCTTTTTTAAAATTCGATCGAATTTCAAATCATTCACACAAATCTGCCCCTAAATGTGGCAAACCTTGGATACTTTTTTAAATTCATGTCCAGCTCTAAGG
>CM044434.1:57800255-57838554 GCA_024363595.1 Xenopus borealis | reverse complement strand
TAATAAGTATAAGGTTATTCATACCCAAATTTTCCTCATTGCCTCAGTTGATCTGTCTCCATCAGCAGACGATTTTAAATTATAAACATTGGACAAATTGTTTTAAGCAATTATTTATAAAAAGTTATGTTTTATACTTCTCCATACAATAGTTTTCGGATGGAAGGGTGCAATAACATGGGTTAGTTCTTTCTTCTCCTATGCTAACTCTGTTTAAATTACTTGACCCTGCACACCATCCCCCATAAAGTCAGTATTGATGGTAGGTGCTTCCCAATCTCTATTTTCATACGTTTAAACACTTTCTGCTTCTATATAGGATTTCCTGAATTGAGATTCTTGTTGTGTAACCTGATCTTTATTAGTCCTTTTAATTCAATTGTAAAAGAATTTTAGTTAGTCTTGAAATTCTTTTTTGGTTTTGATAATATATGAGATTATTTGCCCTATAAATGCTCTCTTGGAAGTGTTTCAGTGTCCCCTAGATAATCAACTCACTGGTGGGGAATTCTTTAAAAGATGGTATGCTGTATAAATAGGTGATCACTGCAATATATGGGATAAATCACATGTAGCTAGGCTTTCACACAACTCTACAGGGCAGATTTACTAAGGGTTGAATTTCAAAGTTAAAAAACTTTGAAATTCGACCATCTAATTTTTTTTTTAAAGGCCATTGTTTGAATTTTTCGAATGATTTTCAAAAAAATTCTTTGATTTTTCCAGGACTTAGAAAAAATCCTGGTTAAAGTTCTAAGAGTCCCCCATAGGCTAAAACGACAATTCGACGACTTGTGAGGTGCTAAAAGTACTGTACTACCCTCAAGGTAGAGACAAACAGATGAAGCACTGGCAATGCACAAAGTCGCTCCTTCCTGCCCTTCAGGACAACACAGTACAGAAACTCATCACTATACATATCAAGAGTTGGAGGTCATATGTCATGGACTCAGAAGAATAGACAACAGAATATGCATTGATTTTTCTACATTAAGCCGTAGTGATAAGTCCTCCAAAAGGCAGGAAGTGTTCCATAGATATGGACATCTCTCAAAACTTTTACTGAAGAAACACTTTCTCCTTCTTCTTCTTCTCAAAGTGATAGCATTCTTAATATTAAAAAGGGGCAAGTAATCAGTTCATGTCTAATAATTTAAATAGTTTTCAAGAGACTTGCAGTCTCTTAATTCTTACAGAGCTTCAAAGAGAAAAATATCCTAATAAAGACAGGGTAGGAGCTAATCCCTCCCTTGAAACAAAATGATTTAAGCAAAAATCCAGCTTTTTTCCTGTTCATTTGCGAGATGATACTCAAATATCAAAAAAAGTTGAAAGAGAATGCACTAAATGTAAATGTTCGACTAATATCCATAGAGTTGAACATAACCTTACACATGCTTCTATAGCTTTGGAACAACTTCAGAATGATCAGAATGTTCCTGTCCTGCGGACAAAATGGGGTGCTATTGTTATTATGAACTCCAGTGATTATATAAATGAAACGTTGTGCCAATTAAGTGATTCACACTTATACCATATAGTGGCTAATGCAAAGGATAGGTATCTCATTACACAGGAAACTGATGATTATCTTTAAGTACAATTACTGGTCTGTCCCATATTTTATTATTTTCAAGATTCATAAGCCAGAATGTCCTCCATTTGGCAGACCAATTCTTGCAGGCATGGGATAGTTAGACAAACCTCTTTCAAAACTAGTAGACTATTTTCCACAACCTTTGGTCTGGAAACTTAGTGGGAATCTTAAAAGTAGGTCACACCTTATAACTAGATTTAATGATTTTCATTGGGATTTCTCCTATAGTCGGGTCACTATTGATGTTTCTGCTTTCTATTCTTCTATTCCTCAACTATTCCTCACCAAATGGGTCTAAAGGCTATTGTGTATATATAGCATCTATTTGGAACCCCTTACGGAATTCCTACTACCAGCAATTCATTTTCTTCTGACACATAATTTTTTCCTATTTACA
This sequence comes from Xenopus borealis, assembly GCA_024363595.1. Taxonomy (NCBI): domain Eukaryota; kingdom Metazoa; phylum Chordata; class Amphibia; order Anura; family Pipidae; genus Xenopus; species Xenopus borealis. The sequence continues at coordinate 57,836,560 of CM044434.1, read as the reverse complement.
AATTAATTTTCCCCCCATAATCGTGGTACTGATATGGGGGCCAAATTCACCACATCTTTTGCTAACCTCTATATGGGGTATAGGGAGGAGCTATCCGTTTTCAATGATTTCAAACCATTTGGGGATGATATCGTTCTCATATGGTCAGGTAAAGATAGATTTGAAGATTTCTGTGTATATTTGAATAATAATAACCTTAACTTGAAATGTACGTTTAATAAACATAAATTTATCTAATTTTTGGATGTGAATGTCTGGATGGTCACACTATTTCAACCTCCTTATATAGGAAGGAATGCATGTAGAATACTATATTAAGAGCATCATCTGCACCCCCCCCCATTTGATTAACAATTTTCCAATTTCTGAGACTGAAACTTTGTGTTCCAATTTTAATGATTTTGCAGATAAATCCCCTCTGCATTACAGGTGGACATACACAGGAAGATATTGCCACAGGGCGATATCGCCAAATGAGCGTATCTCTCCCTGATATGCCCACATTGAGTGCCCAACGATCGGATCATAATGCATACGATATGGGCAGTCAGATTGCTGGACCACATACACGCACAGATGCGCCTGTGATCCGACGGGATTTTTTAACCTGCCCGAACGAGATCTGCCCAACTTTTGGCCAGATATCGATTGGGGAAGCCCGTCTGATGGCCCCACACAAGGGCCAATAAGCTGCTGACTCAGTCTGTCAGCAGCTTTTATCGGCCCGTGCATGGGGGCCTTTAGGGGCATTTACAGGCATTAATACCTGTGTGCAGGGGAGCAGCGAGGGGGGACTAAGGGGTAGGTGTTTTCATTACTTGGGGGGTTGAATTCCCCTTTAAGAGATAGACTTTTAGCTTGTGGTTATAAAATGCCAGTCCTGACTAAAGCATTCCACAGAGCAATTTTAACCCCACATAAAACATTATTTGAGAATTATAGATCTGGGCCCTGTGATAATGATAATATAACTAGACACAATCGAAACTATAGTTCCCAATACCCGGAAATTGTAAACATTATAAAGAAAAATCTTAAAATACTGAATATGGATCCCATTATAGAGAAAATCATACAAAAACTTTGTCAGTTTGTCTCTAGGACATCAAGTACCTTAAAAAATGTACTTTCGCCTAGTAGAATAAAGAGTTACAATAAACAGACTTGGTTTGAACACAAGGGGTGTTTTAAATGTGGTGTGAAATGGTGTATCACTTGCAAATATCTAACAGTAGGTGACACGTTTTCCTCTAACGTTACAAATAGAATCTTCTTTAAAATTAACCAATTCATCAATGGTAATACCCACCATGTGGATTATTTTATGCAATGTGGCAAATGTGGCATTCAATATGTAGGACAAACTAGTAGGACTCTAAAAGATTTAAAAAATTGCTGGTCAGAGCCCCTCTACAAGTTAAAAAAAATAATTGGTGACCAGAGCCCCCTTACAAGTTAAACAAAATTGGGGCCACAGGGAATATTTTTTTTAAAAAACATTAGTGGCAGTGCCCCCCTGTAAGTAAAAAAAAATTAGAATATTTTTTTTTAAAAAAACCTTGGCGCCAGGGCCCTCCTTAGAAGTTAAGGGGGCTCCAGAAAATATTTTTTTTAAAAAAACCTTGGCACCAGGGACCCCAGAGAATATTTTTTAAAAAAAAACATTGGTGGGAGGGGTCTATAGAGTATTAAAATTATACACTGGTGGCCAAAAACAAAAAAAAAACACATTGGTATTCTGTAGAATTGAACTTGACACTTCAGGACTTCAACTTTGCCTCTTTTCGTGACTTTGGGTCTTTTCGCTGCATCAGGACTTCAATTTTGGCTGTTCGGGACTTTGGAAGGGCTGCATGGCTTCAGTGTTGTTAATGGGGACCCGGCTATTTCGAAAAAGTGCAGCACTAGCAGGCCCCCCTTCAGGCCGGGTACACTTGTACCCCCTGTGCCCCCCTGATGGTGGCCCTGGCTCACAGAGCACAGCAGAAATGCAGAAAACACAAAAATCCCAGGTCCCTGGTTCAACTCAAAGCAGGTTGTTAAACCAACGTATTGACAATATCTGCAGTATTCATGTAATGCACCAAACCAGGAGGTGTTTTTTCTAAGCTGTCATAGAGTGGACAAGGGAGAGTGGTCCGTATACCCTAATCTTCTTTAATCGTTTAAATATCAATACGTTTATTAGGCTAGCAAACGTAACCTGTTGGAAATTTGAAATTTAATAACAAGTAAACTTTTAGGTATAATCAATTAGGAGGGTTCATCCATTTATGGGTTCAATGGGTAACGCAGGGAGAACCTGATCTGTCCGCTACTTTGATTTTCTCTCCCTTTCTGTATCTACTACTTTCTTGAAAATTCTCTCATTCTTCATCTTCTGTTTATATTATTTTTCTCTACTGGTAAATAAATTGAGAAAAACTATTATAGTCTATAAATAAGCTGCTGTGTAGCTATGGGGACAATGTTCACACATCAAATAACAGTTAAACTCTGCAGAATACAATGGGTTTAGTTCTTAAACCAAGGGTTCCCATACTGTCTCCCATTCACTTTAGGGTGACGGCATATAGGTAAGCTAGCTCGATGATTGATAGACAGATAAAATGTATTAGGAATGCACCGAATCCAGGTTTTACGGTGGCCATAGACATTAAGATTTTTCTCTCCCTAATGACCAACTTCAACAAATCCATCAAATTATCGCGAGGATAGTGGGTACTGAACAATCGTGCATCTAACGATCAGTTAAGTTAAAGGATTTTCATTGTTCACAGTGAAATGTATCCATTGTCCAGTTGTTTTTAGGCAGCTGCCCACAGTTTTCTTGGTTTCAACGAGAAGATATTGTTTGGTCTTACAATAATGAAAAGATCTTTTAAAAATTCTAGTCAGGATTTGAGTGCGGCTGCTTGGCTTTTTTTTATCTATATATATATCTATATCTTTTTGTATGTATTATATCTATATCTATATATAGATATATAGATATATATATATATCTATATCTATATATACTCATAGGACTTAGGGTGCACACCGTATACTGGGGTACATACCTGGGTGCCAGCAAAAAATATATAATCTAAAGCGAGACAAAGTAGCGGCACTCACAGGATTTCTTAGAAAAAATAGAAAAAACCTTTATTAGACTCAACGTTTCGATCCCCCACAGGGATCTTCGTCAGGAGTATACAAACAAACGAACAACCAGAGGACCCAAGCACCCCTTGTTCGTTTGTTTGTATACTCCTGACGAGGATCCCTGTGGGGGATCGAAACGTTGAGTCTAATAAAGGTTTTTTCTATTTTTTCTAAGAAATCCTGTGAGTGCCGCTACTTTGTCTCGCTTTATATCTATATATATATATATATATATATACATATATATGCACACACAGTAAATGCAAGTAAATCAGTATGTATTGCTAAAAATACTCCTGTGCTCCACCTACTGATAGATATAAGAATAGCACCCAACAAAACAAGTTGAAATATGACTTGGGAAAGAAAGAAGAATATGAGAAATAATAGCTGACTGAAAGCAGTTTAATTGTGAAGTGCTGGCACAATGACCTGAGATGGCTGCCTATATACCTATATTAAAACAAAAAAAAAATAATTTATTGGTTAAAGAATACAATTTTAACTGGTAGAATGAATTATTTTTCAATATACACAGTGTCATTTAGTAACAAAGACTACACCATAAAATGTATGACAGAATCCTTTAAATTCAACACATAGGGCTCTGTCACCACTTGTGCAATTGTTCACGCAGAGTCTGGCCTGGCACTTGTACAATGATTTATATAACATAATCTCAAACACTCCATAATTATAATTAAGACAAAAGAGCAAGGTTTGTCTCTCAGTCGCACAGCTTTATTTCTTTTTTTTAATATGTCTGGGTTAGATTTAGAGCTTAAATTATTGCAGTGTTATTTGGAAGTATGTTGTTTTTTATAGAATAGTTTTTCTAAGGAACAAAGACATTTAAAATAGAAAATTGGTCTAATTAAAAAAAATTGCTGTGACTAGTATTTAGGTCAAAGTAAACCATGGGCAGTGGTTAGAGGCATTTTATAGAATATAGTGAAATGGAATGAAGCCAAGAACTGTAGGACACAGTTTAGTGTGTGTGACCCCAGTGCTTTTTTGTAGTATGAAGACTTGGGGGAAGGACAGATTCAGGATTAAATCAGAAATCCCGCACTTTAAAGAGCTTAGAGTGGGCATCTGATTCCTATGTCAGGAGATTGTGGCAGCAGAGCTGAAGGATTAGAAACAGTTGTTACCTGTCACATTGAATCAACACATCTCAGAGGATCTCAAAGCAACTGCTAGGGGGCAGGGCATTGTGTATGCCAGATAGAAAATGAGATGGTATTGTAGAGAATGCCCTGTGCCTGGCATTAATATACAGATGGACAGCGTAAATAAGTATCGGCTTTCCTATTAGTTTCAGTTTAATCACACTTGAGATACTTCTTCATTGACACTACAGCCTCAATATGGCAAATGATGTAATACTTACAACAACAAGTATTAGTAAAAGTAGCTTTCTGTGTCAGCAGTGACTGCATATACATAACTACAAACAAAGATTGACAGTTAATTGTTATGTAAGGAAAGAATCATTGACCTTGAGAAAAGCTTGCAGGTGTTTGGCAATTGACTATGCCTACCACAAAAAACTATCCTTTTAACAGTACTCTTACAACTCCCACTGCTTAATGTTGGTCTTTCTTCTATTGGTGATAAAGGGCCTTGTTTTATTATACTTCTTCTGTGACGTTATATTAGTAAACTTAAGTCCAAAAATAATTTTTGCATTAAAGAGTTTCAGTACTCAAAAACTAGATTCAGAAAATCAATGACATGCTACCTGTCCCTCAAGAAATGTCAATGTTCCCTAATACGCCTATCCTTCTACTTAAATCCCCACCCACCCACCTCTAAGCTAAAAGACTCCTAATGGGATTTCCTAGGTCAGGTGATGATTGGAAAGCTTTCATCCTGAAAACTCATCCTAAAGAGAGCAGATCAAGACAGAAGGCAGTACAAGGTGGTTCCATGAGTAGGATAGAAAGAAGGCATTGAAAAGGAAGAGGAGACATTAGCCAGTGAGAGAGAACAGGGCAAGTGTAGAAATAGGAAAGAAAAGGGTAATATCTACAGACAGCAGCAAAAGTCACTGTATTTTGCAGATAACTTGTCTACTTAAACTAATAAACAAAAGTGAAGGAAAAGTTATTCACGTATCTTCAGAAGAGTGGTAAACAGTAATCTAAATTACTAGGGTGCATCAGCACCCTTTCCAGATCAAAAATAGATAACTTAAGCAAACTAAGTACAGGGGTGGAGGGCCAAGAGGTATTGATTCAAAGTGAAGAGGACACCGAGATCCTCAGCATTTCTACAGCATTAGAAGAAATGGGGAGCGGAGCAAGTGCAGAAGACAAGGAACTTGCAAAAAGATCAAAGGAGCTAGAGAAGAAACTGCAGGAAGATGCAGCAATGGAGGCCAAGACTGTGAAACTTCTACTGCTGGGTGAGAAGGGGAAAAGAACAATGGTGGGGGTCAGTGCTGACAATCAGTATGTTTTGCTTGGTGCATATGATTCAGGATCGTGCTTATGCTTATTGTGTACTATTCTCTTAAATAATCAAATGATTTATTCAAGTCCCTGCAGTAATGTATCAGGGAGGTAGTTAGCTTAACTGAAACTACATGCTTAGATGTAGAGTAAACTATTCCTAATAAACTTTCTTTAGATCTGTGTGGTTACTCTCACATTTTGAAACGAGACAGTGACATGAAAATCAGCTGTTATAGACTTCTGCAGTCCCCAAAGCTAAATAGATGGCAAAGTAGAGGATTGAGAATAAGGCTAAAATGTCCACTTTAACCTTAAAGAATACCTGCTAGATGACTTTTGGTACTTCCCCAGAGCTGTATTCTGGCATAGTTTCTCAAATACAAATCTTTAGCAGTGCCAGTGCGGTATGTGTTTTATACAGGGGTCAGAATCTAAAGGACTGAAGAAGAATCAGTCAGATACATATGATTAAACAGGTAGAGAGAGTAGCTGTGTGTATATAATTATTTATTTCAAACAGTATTATGAGATGACAACAATGTTTAATAAAAAGGATATCTTTTTAATACAAATCCTATATAGCACTTGAACCTGTCTGTGATATTGCTGACGTAGCAGAAGTTTTTAACACTTTCCAACAACCCTTTTAAATATGTACAGTGGAGGGTTAATATAGCCTTAGAAGCCCTTCATTGATTCTAAAATTCAACAAAGATTATACATTCAAGGGTATTTCATTAAAGTTTCTTACAAAGATGCTCTAATTAGATTCAGATTGATTTTAGAATACAAAGTATTGAACTTGGTATTTCTGCCTACTGTACTGCCATACTGTATTTTCCAGCATCCTTACCCAGTGCACTGACTGTATATCCTATTTGTAGAGTTATAAAGAAATGTCAGCATGTCATTTGAGGAAAATCAGAGAGAACCATGTATATTTAGAGTGCAGAGCACTGAAGCAGGCAAATTAAGGATTAACCAAAATATATGGTTATAGGAAGGCACACTCGCTAGTTGTTGTTCTCACTAGGAACTGAAAGAACAGAAATGTAATTTTTTTGTGATCTTACTAAACTTGTATCAAAAGAATACAACAGTATTTCAAAGAATACAACTGAAGTTTCTATAAGGTATTTCTTTGTACAACATATCAGCTTAAGGCACAGAGATGGCAGATACAATGTATCCCTATTCAGTTTGAAAGTAATGAGAATAGTGGTATAAAGCATGGACGTCCTGGAGCAAAGAGTTGATCTCTGATGCAGTTAATCCTTTAATATTACTGTGCCAGCAGCTGCTGCTCATTAGCTTGATGATTTTCTGAAGGTGATTAGCAGGAGATGAGAGAGTCTAGAGCTGAGGAGGATGCAAAGAACATTATCTGTTTCAGTTATGCAAACTCTAAAATTAGCCTTTGCTTTAAAAGAAGGCTTACCCAGATAGAAAAGCATGTGTTATACTCAAAGCATCTTTAATCTACACATGTGCCAAATATTTCTCTGTTTGCTACAAAGAACAATGTTCATGCAAATATTTGCACATAGCCTACAAAGTGCACATCAAGTCATTGTTTCATATCTGACTGCCACAATCATAAATAAGAGTGGGCTGACCTGACAAGTGCTATACAACTGAATTATGTCATTTCACTCATATGCCCAGCCCAGGTTACTCATTGCTATGAGGGTAAAATGCTCAAAACGGCCCATGTGCCATTGCCCTAATATGGTTTACCCATCATTTCGAAACCCTTTGCATGCTGACTCTGCTTGACCTGTCCATACTGTTGCCAAATCATGCAGCACAGCATAGGTCAGAGAGAAACCTGGAAATATAGAATTTATGGAACTGTCAGACTTGTGATATAACAGTTTAACAAGTATGTGTTTGTTTCCTTTTGCTTTTTGTAACCTTCTTTCAACCAATATATATTTATACAATTTAGTATCCTTTTATCATTTCATCCAATTTTTCACTTGAATTTCCTAAGTCAAACTCAAACACATGGCAGGTAATGAAATAATAGAGGAATCATCTGCACATTCAGACAATTTTGTGCAAATAGGCCACAAAAAATGAGCAAACTTGGTCTGCACACGAAGGTGATAAAAAGAGTAAGCATTAAAATAGCAGCCAGCATGTTGTAAAATAAACAGGAGCCACTTAGAGAAAGCCTTAAATAGGCGCAACCTACTCACTATTCTTGTATTTTCGTAGCGCTAAAATGGCACAGATTAGGATTAGTAGAGGTCTTTGCTTTGCTGCTATTGCTAAATAACTCACTGAAGGGACTGTGCAGTTAGGCTCCAGGAAGCTTCTTTAGAAGAGCACTGAACCTTTGCCTGAATCCCTTGACTCCAGCCAAAATCAGGTTGCATTGAACCAATAAACTCCAACCTTTCTGCATAGACGATTGAGAATAAAAAAAGACCATGCGGTTGGCACATATTTTAGAACTTACTTAGAAAACAGAAAAAAACAAAGGGTTACTATTATTTACATTAAATATTAGCATAAATTTGATCCAGGGATTGTCTAGCTAGCCGAACCATCATTGCATAATGTAAACTGTGGCCCCTAATGCATAGCATGAGTGGATTCATTTAGCTGATACTAAACATGAATCTTTTTTTGACATATTATATCTGATTAAAGTTGAAGTATATACTGTATCAAGCAAATAGTTTAGGATCACAAAGATGGCGTCCAGCTCCCAGATAGCAACATGTTATCTCGTTGGATCATTATCCTCTCCTGTTTAAATTAATTACTCTGTAACAAAATATCCCACTTATTAGGTTTGTCACTTGCAGGAACTTTCTTTGGGGGTATGAAAAAGAGAGATGAATCTCCTCTACCAAGGGTAACAAAGCACCTCTTCTGCCATAACTTTAAGTTCAGGGCTTCTGTACTTTATTATGGCTAATTGTTACAATGGCCAAAGGAATTTCCAGGCAGCGGTTTAATAATGGTTAACTGATCTTGATTTGTTTTGTTGGACACTTGCCCTGATATCAAGGCTATGTCTTAATTCCTGCTACTTTTAGTTGGGCTATATATGGAGAGACCAGAAAATGGATTTTCCATGGACACCCACCCCCAAAAAATATTATGTTTTTTTCCTTCAAAATGATAAAACTTACAAGAACATGTTTTCTGTTGACATTATCTTTACTTACTATTGCCCTTGATGAAGAAGGAAACACTATTACTTTTTACCATAAGGGGGTGATCTTATATGATACTGTAATACTAATTAAAACCAATTAATACAGATAATAATTATACTGTAGTTTGGCATGTGCTCTTTTATTTCCATAAATTGGGTGATAAACATAGTCTTGAGTATACACATATTGCTGTACAGACATATCATTGCACAGACACATACTGGCATACGTTACTGCCCAGACTGATGCTTTAATAAGCTCCATGTGCATTAATACCAGTAAAACATCTAAATGCATAATGTTACATTTATCAACATATAAATCTCATCTGCCGCTTTATACAGATGCCCCTACAAGACTGCTACATCCTGATGGCACTGGTCAACACCAGATATATAATTCATTGCCTTCCTGTAATTCATTAAATGGGTGGTTCACCTTCATGTTAATTTTTAGTATACTACAGAATGGTGTATTTTAAGCACATTTTCAGTTGGTCTCCATTATATATATTTTTTATTATTTGCCTTTTTCAATGATCCAATCTAAAAACCAATTCTCTGTAAGGCTGAAAATATATTGTTATTGTTACTGTTTAATGCTCATCTTTCTATTCAGGCCCTCTTCTATATATTTCAGTTTCATATTCAAATCAATGCATGCTTGCTAGAAACTGGAATATGAATTGGAGAGGATCTTACTAGAAAGATGAGTAATAAGCCTTACAGAGCATTTGATTTTAGATGGGGTCAGTGACACCCCCCCCCCCCCATTTGAAAGCTAGAAAGAGTCAGGAGAAGAAAGAAAATAATTCAAGTAATATGTAAAAAAAAATGAAGACCAATTGAAAAGTTGCTTAGAACTGGGCATTCTATAACATGCATAAAGTAGACCTGAAGGTGAACCACCCCTTATAGTAGCTGTGGTATTGAGAACCAGAAAAAAAAAATCCCAGGTCCTAAGCATTCCATTTCCCATACCTAAATGCTATTAGTGTAACCATTTCTTGGCCAAATTAGGCAGAACACCAACTAGATGGGTAGAGCATGGGCTACATACGACCCTCTTTCTCTAGGTAGGGCTTTCGCTAAGTGGAAACATGTGTGTTACAGAACTACAACTCTGACTTGGACCCCCACAGCAGACTCGGAACAGGGTTACACCATAGCCTAATTCCCTCATCACTACTGTGGTCCCTTCACTACAGGCAAAGCAAAGCCTGGGAGAGAGCTACTCCCATCTATCCTCCTAGTTGGAGCTTGAGCTGCTCTTTCTCACTAGCCTCACTCTCTCTATAGAGTGCTATTACAGGAGCTACACTACACACTAGCTCACCTCATTTACGGGGTCCCTGTACCCCGACTTTTCTGGGGCCTGCAAGGTGTAGGCAGAGTAGGCATGTGCCTAGGGCGCAAAAGCAGGGGGGTACCAGTCACACCGTCTCTGCCTTTCCTACCCCCTTGTCCGGTCCCCGGTCGCCACTTTTGCCAGCTTTCCTTCTCTTCTAGCACGCACATCTCTGCGCATGTTTTTTCGCGCTTGCGGGTTGGGCGCTAGTACTGGCCAGGCGGCCTAGGGCCCTGGCCAGGTTGGCCCGGCAATGAGTGTATAAACACTTATAAAAGCAAATGCATCGACTCTTGTTTCTTACTGAGCATATGTAGGGCTATATTTAAAGAATTTGCACCCATAGGCTGCATGGTCCTACTGCAACCCCCCCCCCCCCCCCCCCCCCCCCCTCCCTCAGACCAGATCTCCCCTGCTAGCTTCTTCATCTCCTGGCCGTCTCCTTGCACACCACATCAGACTCCCTCTCACCCCTGCCTCCTCCTGTCCAGTCCCATGTGGTAATGAGGCCAGTGGGGCGGCATGCCACCCCCAGGTTTTTGCTGCCTGCCTACAAATCCAGGTCTGAGAACGTTTGTAAATTATCCCCAATAATGTTTCCATAAACTGGTTGAGCTTCATAATTATTGTGTATTTATAATGTACTAATTTATTTAACCATATTGGCTACAGATTTACAGATATGATCACTATGGTGCACTAAGTGCAGCCCTGACTTTCTTCAGCGTGATTACAGATGCTGTCATAGGCCAACATGATTTTCATTAGGGTATTGTTCAGATCAGGGACCAGAAATAGCCAAAATGCATGTCTTGTGACTTGATTAGCTTGTGCAAAGTTAAAAGAAACTATGGTTTAGAGATATTGTTATTTTCTATTGCTTATCTATCTTTTCAAGCCCTCTACAATTCTTCTTACATTCTGAATTTCAAACAGTTGCCTGGTTGCCTGCTTGAAGGAAAGTCCTAGTGACCAGATACCAGTTGAAATTTTCTGCCTGAACAAAAAATGTTAATAACAGACAAATCACAAATACAATTGGAGACATAATAAAATGAAATACAATTTTTCATATTAACAGTAAGATTAGCTAACAGTTTGTTATTAAACTCTCTGCATTTTTAGGTTTTTGTATTCTTAAAGTTACTATGGAAAAAAAATCCCTTTCTTGTAGCATCAAAGCTAAACAATGGCATGCAGTTCTCATGTAAAAACATATTGGCTATTAACTTATTTTGTCATTAAAAATAATCTCTCTCATATTTAGACGTCAGTAAGTACTTTATACCAACCTGCTCTGCTGTTTGACCTTTTTGCAGGTGCTGGAGAATCTGGGAAAAGCACAATTGTCAAGCAGATGAAGTAAGTGTGATAGAAATGTCATAATTTTATGTGTTAGGAAAGACTTTTAGAATTCTGCTCTTTTCCCTAAAATAATTATTTATAGATTTTACTGACTGGTTAATGCATGCCTTGAGGATCTAATGCATTTCTTATTTCTCTCCTATGGTTTAACCTTTAAAATGTTTGGAGTATATGAGAAATATACAAGATGCAAACAGGAAACTATAGTTAGTAACTAGGATCACTTTAATAATTAAACAAAGTGCCATTAAGCCAGGACCCACTAGGGCGGGGGGTCCACAAACAACCACCTCAATTAAAATATATTTCAATTAAGTGTTTCTCTTAAAAACTTACAACATGTCTAACCATTACTGTTTGATTCCGCACAGCCTATAGAGCAGAAAACAGGACTTATTAAGCTTGACTTTGATGAATAGACCAAAGTCCTATAGAACAATATTCAAAAGGTTTAACGTGGACCTGTCACCCAGACACAAAAATATGTATAGTAAAAATCCTTTTCAAATTAAACATGAAATCCAATTTCAAATTTTTATTCATAGCTGTTCTAAGCTCTTTTAAAAATCTCAGCTATCAATCAAATATTGTCTGCCACTCCTCTATGCCTTGAAGAAGCCATACACGGGCAGATAAAAGCTGCCGACAGACTGTGTCGGCAGCTTATCTGCCCGTGTGGGGGGCCCTCCGATGGGCTTTCCCGATCGATATCTGGCCGAAAGTCGGCCAGATGTCGATCGGGCAGGATTAAAAATCCCGTCGGATCGCGGCCGCATCTGTTCGTTGATGCGGTCCCGCGATCTGACCGCCCGTACTGATCCGAACGTTGGGCCCTAGGGCCCACGATCGGATCAGCCCGATATCGCCCACCTCAAGGTGGGCATATCGGGGAGAGATCCGCTCGTTTGGCAACATCGCCAAACGAGCAGATCTCTACGTGTATGGCCACCTTTAGGCATAGAGGCGGGGCAGATAATTACTTTCACTTTCCATTCAGCACTTCCTAGATGCCACTGCTCCCCACACATTCCCCCAGTTCTCTTTAACATTTAATTGTGTAGCCAGGACATGAGGATAGACAATGGGTCCCCCATTCTGGTGCACAAACAAGATTCTGAGATGATGCAAGACTTGCCTTAATAACAGTGTCCACAAAATGACTCCTGTCTGCTTGCTAGAATTATGAATTCCCAGACTGAAGAAAACAAGATTAAAATAATTTACATAGTGTAATTAATGTTCATTTTCCTTGACTAATGTGATAAAATAGGATTTTGAATATTTTTTTGGGGTGACAGGTCCACTTTAAGCAGTCTATACATCAGTATTCAGGTAGTGGTTGTGGCTGAGATAGGCAAAAGAGCCAGGGACCAGAAAACCAGCACTTATAGTGCACCCTTTCCAAAAGTTACTTGTAATCTGGCACTTTAATGCAATCTAACACTTTAATGTCTTTTTATTTTGAATATGGTGGCATCCTCCAATTGAATTAAGTGATGGCTGGTGCCTATTGCACTTTTGAACTGTGTATATTTTACATTGTTAGTTACTTGTTCATATAAACATCTTAAAACCAACCAACTGCATGGTAGAATGTCTATGATTTTTGTCATGAGGAGAAATAACTCTTCCTTAGCTAGGTTTTTGAAACAGAATGTAAAATAACTGTAACACGCACCCAGGTCGGACTGGGGTCCTGGGCCCACCGGGATTGCTGTCCAGGGCCTGCCTCTGGACCACCTGGCCCCACTATTGTGACACTGCGCATGCGTGAACCGAGCCGAGCACATGCGTGAAAGGAGCCACGAGTGGAGTTGCGCAGTGGGGGCCCATGAGGGCCAAGGCCCACCAAGAGGAGATGCAATTATGGCTGTATTGTCTAAGGTCACACAAGGAGAATAATAGGGGGATACAACCCTGGCTATTATATAAGTTTTGATATAAATTTTTTGAAGTTAGAATACTACGATGACATATGAAGTCATGCTTTCATCTATTTTCATTGTATCTATCTTTTTTTCTTTGTATTCTAATTTTTTTACCCAAAGAATTATTCACCAGGATGGGTACTCAGAGCAAGAGTGTATTGAGTTCAGATCTATCATATATGGAAATATATTGCAGTCTATCCTGGCCATTATCCGTGCTATGTCCACGCTGGGAATTGATTATGGAGACTCTAGTAAAGCGGTCAGTATCAACCTTGGTAATTTTTGGTATATTTTATATTCTTTCACAAATGAAAACAACCTGTACCTCAGCCAGGCATATTTACCATGCTTTTGACATGCATTCTATATACAGAACATACTGACACTGCCATCTACTGGTTATCTTTTCCCATTATTTGTCTTCTGATTCATTATTGACTGAATGCCTGTATGCTATGACATTTTAACAAACTAAAGAAGCCGCTCAGAACGCTAAAACATTTTCAGTATTACTTTGCAAGTGAATTTGCATTAGACTAATCACTACTAAAAACAGTATATTATGACCTTTAAAGGAACAATTCAGTGTAAAAATAAAAACTGGGTAGAAATAGGCTGTGCAAAATAAGAAATGTTTCTAATATAGCTAGTTCGGCAAAATGTATAAAGGCTGGAGTGACTGGATGTGCAACAGAACAGAACACTACTTCCTGCTTTTCAGCTCTCCAACTCTGAGTTAGTCAGTGACTTGAAGGGGAGCCATATGGGACATAACTGTTCAGTGAGTTAGCAATTGATCCTCAGCATTCAGCTCAGATTCAAAAGAAGAAGACCCACATGCCCCCCCCTCAAGACACTGATTGGTTACTGCCTGGTAACCAGTCAGTGGAAACCAAGAGAGCTGAAAAGCAGGAAATAGTGTTCTGTTCGACATCCAGTCACTCCAGCCTTTATACATTAAAATGTTAGCTAACTAACTATATTAGAAACATTTTGTATTTTGCACAGCCTACCTATTTGCCCAGTTTTTATTTTTATACTGAACAATTCCTTTAATATATGAAAAGCTTCATATACATTTTAACAAGAGTTAATTACAATTCTCCAATAATGTTTTTCTGTGCTCTCCTATCCCTACCTGATCTTCCCAACCTCATCATAGGATGATGGGCGCATTCTGTTCCACCTGGCAGACTCCATTGAGGAAGGTACAATGCCTCCAGAGCTTGTGGACGTGATTAAAAAATTGTGGAAAGATGATGGTGTACAAGGCTCCTTTGAAAGGGCTGCAGAATACCAGCTCAATGACTCTGCCGCCTAGTGAGTCACTTGAATGTATATTTTAGAATTGAATTGATCTCTGACTGGAAATGTTGGGTCTTGTTCACACCAACAGCTTGTTGGGCAGTTTTGGCATAAAAGGTTATCAACATGTAATGGGTTTGCTGATCTCTTAAATATATGTATCTCCAGCAGTACAGACTGCTTCTTTCTTTTATAATGCAAACCTCCCAAGTGTACTATTTTTCGCGGGACATCCCCGATTTTGACAGCTCAACCGGCAGTCCCACCTTGTTACTGAAATGTCCCAGCTTTCTCTTTGATCTCCTGCACTGAACAGCCAGAAAAAGATACAAGTTTCTAATTGTCTTTTAGCAGAGAGCCCAGAACAGCCGACAGGTATACTTGGATACTTTTGTAACAATTTAAGATAAGTAATTGTGACAATTTAACATATGCAGGTCTCTTGGGAAAACTGTGACTTGTAGCTTAAAGAGCAATTCACCTTCATTAGCAAAACTGTAATAACACATAAAACATCTTTCTATTTCAAAAATGTTGGGAGGTATGATACTACTTATGGTGCAAGGCCCCTCAAGTTACCAGTGGCAGAAAATAGCTTTAGATGGTTTTATTATATTACCCCATTATTCCTAGACAAAATAATCAAAACTATAAAAGTGGCTCTAGTTATTGCAGTCTGGTTTCTGTTACACATGTCAATTACATTTTTTCTCACAAGTGAAAATATAGCCAATTGTAACGTTCACAGCGGGTAGCCGCTGTAATGGGAGTGGTAAAGGGCGTGGTTTATAAAGGGCAAATAATTAGGGAATACAAAACACATTAGGGTAACAAGGAGGGAGGAGACCAAGGAGGAGACAAACTGGGAATGAAACAGAATACAGAATTATAGCATAGGTTAAAACAGCCCCAAAAGCCTCTAGTGGCTCACTTGGTAAGTGCACTGCATGTGCACTTATCCAGCAACCCCAGTCCCAAGTGTTCAAATCCTGAGTGGTCCTTACACCAATGCTCTCCTGTTCCTCTTGTCGTTGACATTGTAGGCCCAATACCACCTGTCACAAGTGACGACAAACCATTTAATTCATGTCTATAATAATAAATATATGATGACTGTATCTATTTAAGTGCTTAACAGTATTTCTCCCCATTTTATTCAAAAGCTACTTGAACCAACTGGACAGGATCACAGCCCCAAACTACATTCCTAATGAGCAGGATGTGCTGCGCTCCAGAGTGAAAACCACAGGAATCATTGAAAGTCAATTCTCCTTTAAAGATCTTCACTTCAGGTACTTAGCAGTTCTGCAACAATCTGTCTGGTGCATTAACACATAACATATCATATCTGTCACATGCATGCAGGTAACATGTTCTATAATGTGAACATCTAATGCTAATTTCCAAAGATAGAAGAAAATTAATTTCACAGTCAGCAGTAGTAGGAAGTTGTCATGTGTAAAACATGAGCACCTGATATAAAAAAATGTTTTTGAATGTTTGGACTAGAGAAAGAACACTTAAAGGAAGATATTTATTGTATAAATATACAATAGGACCCTACAATAAACTCTCTGTTTCACTAACAGGTCCTTCCAGTAGGGGCATCCACTAATTTTATTATAGAGGAGGTTCCATCTTAATATTCAAGGTTTACAGCAAGAGCCGTAAAGTCTAACTGAGGCCCGAAAGAGACATTACACAGCTTCAAGAGAGGGATGAATGTTACTGAATTTTTTAAAAATTCTTTATTTAACTTTTTTCCAGAAAAAAAGGAGAAAAAAATGTACAACATACGAGGCATCATAAATATTTATTTAAAACCAAAGAGAATAAGAAGAAAAACAACAAATAATCCTTATATGCTTATGCCAAAAGTATATTCCATATTTGATTCATGTAAAGCACTATTAATCTATCCATTCTTGCCCAATCTTTTTGCGCTACTGAAACTCTTACAGACATTATCTTATTATAATTCTTAATATCTTTATATTGTTTTTTCACATTCAGAGATTAATAATTAACTTTACTTAAAAAAAAAAGATCAGATCATTTCCATATTTGAGTTTGTTTACTCTTCCACTTTAAAAATTACTGAAATGAACTTAGTAAAAAGTTAATCTGGAGACTGACCCTACTGCCCTGTAGGGGTTAAAGGAGAATTCAACCCCGTAATTAGAATCACCCTCCCCCTACCCTAAATAGCCCCATCCCTCCTCCCCCCCCCAGCCTACTTGGTACCCTGGGCAAATGTGGGGTTGAATTCTCATTTAAAGGGATCCTGTCATGGGAAAAAAAAAATTTCAAAACGCATCAGTTAATAGTGCTGCTCCAGTAGACTTCTGCACTGAAATCCATTTCTCAAAAGAGAAGACAGATTTTTTAATATTCAGTTTTGAAATCTGACATGGGACTAGACATTTTGTCAGCTGTCCCTGGTCATGTGACTTGTGCCAGCACTTTAGGAGGGAACTGCTTTCTGGCAGGCTGTTGTTTTTCCTTCTCAATGTAACTGAATAGTACGCAGTGGGACATGGGTTTTTACTACTAAGTGCCGTTCTTAGATCTACCAGGCAGCTGTTATCTTGTGTTAGGGAGCTGTTATCAGGTTACCTTCCCATTGTTCTGTTGTTAGGCTGCTGGGAGGGGAAAGGGAGGGGGTGATATCACTCCAACTTGCAGTACAGCAGTAAAGAATGATTGAAGTTTATCAGAGCACAAGTCACATGACTTGGGACAGCTGGGAAATCGACAAAATGTCTAGCCCCATGTCAGATTTCAAAATGAAATATAAAAAAAAATCTGTTTGCTCTTTTGAGAAATGTATTTCAATGCAGAATTTTTCCTGGAGCAGCACTATTAACTGATGCATTTTGAAAAAAAAAACACTTTTTCCCATGACAGTATCCCTTTAAGGAGGATAAAGCTCCAAAAAAGGACCCTTTATGGAAATGGTGTAAATACCACTGTTGTAAAAAAAAAAGTCAGAATGCTCTTCAGTACAACAGAATAAAATGGAATCCATTAGCAACGTAAAAAAAGCTACACGTTAAACAAACTTTGTGTTCCATTAGGACTGTAAAAGGTTAGTAATACTTACAGTATGGCAGACCATCACATATTTAAATATTTTTAAACCTTCCAGGGGCGTAAATATAGAGGAAGCAGACCCTGCGGCTGCAGGGGGGCCCAAGAGGTATAGGGGGACCCATGATGCCCTAATTAATGAACAATTTCAACATATACTAGTAAAATGGATAACCTCTGGATATGTTGGGGGTAACATCTAGTTACACTGCTGAAACCTTCTTTTGGATTGCAGCAAAGCTCTTTAAATATCTTAATCACCAGAGCTTTTTCACCAAGCCCCTCAAGACTTTCCTTTAGTAAGCTCAATAGATTTTTCTAGAGGGAACCAGCAATACCTTCTTCTAGTTAATCCTTGCATAAGTAAAGACGTCTCTGCCAAGTCTTTAAGTATAAAATATATAGAAGAGGTTAAAGTGAATCTAACACTTATGACACAGTTATAAAACTTTCATATTCAAGTTGGGGGTTTTTGTGTGTGGACTTTTTTTTTATTTTGGTGAGATTTCCTGACACACTTCTCCTTGGTTGCAATAGTAGGGAAGGTTGCAGTAAATAATACTTATTGTGCATACCAGTGTGTAGAGAGAAGTGGGTGGGTTGGAACATGTAAAAAAATTGATTAGTTGATACAATTAGTTAATACATTTCTCAGCAGTATCTTTGGAATATTAGCAACTATTGTATCAATTCTAACAGCTGCAAGGATAAGAAATGTATCAACTTAATGTATCATTTTAGAATACTTATAGGGTCCACAACCCCAAACCCTGAGCACTTTGCACTTCAATATTAGAACAAAAATATAAAAAATAGGAAGTAACTGGAAAAAGTATTTTTCTAGTGAAGAATCTGAAACCAACTGAACTGAAAAAAGTTTTTGAACAACCCCTTTAAAAAATTTTAATATAATGCATTGTAGCTCTGCACTGGTGTGTTTGCTTCAAAAATAATGCTATATTTTATATAAACAAGCTGCTGTGGAGCCATGGGATCAGCTATTCACGCTGGAAAAGGAGAAAAGGCACAGGATACACAACAGATAATAACTTCTGTAGTATACAATGGGATTCTTTGTGTTTGTGCTGTGTTTACTTCAGATACACTACAATTGCTTATATAAATAAGCTGCTGTATAGCCATGGGGGCAGCTATTCAAAGGAGAAAAGGCTCAGGTTACACATCAGATAGCAAATAAGCTCTGTAGAACATAATGGTGTTATCTATTATCCAGTATTTAACCTGTGCCATATAGCCTTTTTTTTTTTTTTTTTAATTTCCGCCATTGCTACACAGCAACCTGTGAAGTGAAAATCTCCTGCGGCACTTCGTTTTCCTCACGAGACAGGGGGAAGCGGTTCGGGGAGATTAGTCGCCCCAAAGAAGAGGCGATTTGTCGCTGGGGAGACTAATCTCCTTGAATCTCTTCGTGTGGACTGACCCTTACCAGTGCAGGGCAATAGTACATGATATTTTTTTCTTTACTTTAAACACTTACATTTTTTTGTGCTATCATTCCTTTAAAACTTCTGACTCAAAAGGACTATTTGAATCTGACAGAAAATGCATTTTGCACCCTGATGCCTTTGCCTAGAAAAAGAAACACAATTTCCTGTCTGTCACATATTTTAATCATGTTTTCCAGGTTTGGGCTTCAACATGTCTCCTTCAAAAGAAATGTAACATAAGTTAAACTTTAAAGCATTATCTGCAGTCCAGCATCCAAGCCACAACAATCTACATACTTCAACTAAAAATACTAGAGCTCTTGAACATTTTTTAACCATATCTGTTGAATTAGTCACCAAAATATAGGGGCCGATTTACTAAATTCACGTGAAGGATTCGAAGTCCGAACGAATTCGATCGAATTTCAAACATAGGATTTATTCGTTTGGTAGAATATGTGAATTTTAGCATATTCGATCATCGAATAGGGAATAGTCGAACGATCGAATACATTTGCACTTCAACATTAGAACAAAAATATAAGAAATAGGAAGTAACTGGAAAAAGTCTTTTTCTAGTGAAAAGTCCGATAGGCTTCTGAGGCTAAGTCCTGATCGAACAGGATTCGTACGATCGAAGTCTTCGATCGTTCAAATCGTACGAATCATTCGAATGATCGAATGATTTATTCGACTGATCAAATTAATTTGTATTCGATTGTGGAATTATCGAATAAATGGTAGCCTAGAACTATTCAATTAACATTCAAAAATCGAATGCTAATCGAATATCGTAGTGTTATTCTGATAAAGCTTTTATTATATTATAAGTTTGATTAGGTGGATATAAGGAAGCCTATGGGAGGTGGCCTTTCTGTAAGTCAGAGCTTTCTGGATAACTGGTTTCCCGATAACGGATCTCATAATTGTATATATAATACACAAAACCATGCATATGCTGTAAATTAAATCCTTATAAATGTCTCTTCCTGATGTCATCTGTTATAGTTGGAGCTTAGTGATGTCATTTCTGTCACATGACTCTTGAAACTTGTGTATTATTATAAATTATGAACCCCCTGTTGAAAATATGAGGAAAGTAGAAGTAAACTGAGTTCCATGACCATACACAATAGTAAATGATATTCTTATAAAAGGTGACTAGTGATGTCATCCATTATAAATGGTGAGTAGTGATGTCATTTCCATGACCTGTATAAAAAGCACTCGGCATTCAGCCTTGTGCTTTTATATGGTCATGGAACTCCTCGTGACTTATAATATCCTTATAATTTACAATAGGGGTACTTTATTCACTATATATATATATATATATATAATACCAAAACAGGGGGGTTTTGGGAGCACTCTAAAGGCTTTAAAGTATATATAAGTATTATAAATGCTAATGCATATACACCCAAAACAGGGGTTATTTTGTTACAAAGTTATGATCATAAAATTGATAAGCCACCATACCACGTCAAGGTAAACCCCGAATGGCGGTCCCTAACTTGTTTCATTTATTACGTGCATTCTAGCATTACCTGTATTCAGTGTTATTGAACGCTGTTTTTTCACTGAAGGCTAAATCCTCCCCAGCCAGCAATCAGGCTTTTAAAGGAGAGATATTAACAAACGCCCAATTTTAAAAGCATAGGATCACCACTAGTTTAAAGGGGGGGGGGGGTATGGGGTGCTACAACCACTGAAGCTATGCCACAGCTTGAAACTATACATACAATACCAAAACAGGGGGGTTGTGGGAGCACTCTAAAACAGCGTTCAACGGACATTGAATACAGGTAATGCTAGAATGCACGTAATAAATAAAACAAGTTAGGGACCGCCATTCGGGGTTTACCTTGACGTGGTATGGTGGCTTATCAATTTTATGATCATAACTTTGTAACAAAATAACCCCTGTTTTGGGTGTATATGCATTAGCATTTATAATACTTATATATACTTTAAAGCCTTTAGAGTGCTCCCACAACCCCCCTGTTTTTGATATTATATATATATATATATATATATGTGTGTGTGTGTGTTATGTTTCTATTTATTAGGCTTTAAATGATTTTAATAATCTGACACCTGTGCTATAACCCATAGCAACCAGTCAATAAATAACAATGTTCTTGCCAGCTGCAGGAAGAATAAGGATAGCAAACATTTCATTAGGTGCCTTGGTTTACTATACCTGTATACATTTGCCCATTCAGTAAATGAGGCTGGGGGTCTTGAATCTTAAAGGGGACCAGTCACCCTAAGAAATAATTCCAATTTATTTTCTATCATGTTAGCGGAGCAAAATACACCCTGCTATTGTGCATATAAACAAGCTGCTGAGTAGCCATGGGGGCAGCCATTCAAGCACAGTATACAGTAGATAACAGATAAGCTATGTACAATGCCATTTTAAACTACAGAACTAGTACACAACCTGTGCCGTTTGTCCTTTTTCAACTTTGTATGGCCGACCTCATGGCTACACAGAAGCTTGTTTATATGAACTAAAATAGTATTTCTGAAGCAAACACAACCAATTCACCAGTGCAGAGCAACAGTATACTATATTTTTATTACTGTAAAACCTTATTTCCCATGTTTTCATTTTTTCCTCTTTATATATAACAGGATGTTTGATGTTGGAGGTCAAAGGTCAGAACGAAAGAAGTGGATTCACTGTTTTGAGGGTGTCACCTGCATCATATTTTGTGGAGCACTTAGTGCTTATGACATGGTACTGGTGGAAGATGAAGAAGTGGTAGGTTAAGTCTGTAATAATGTGAAAAATCTCCGTGCAATATCTAACAAACATTTCAACATAAGGGTGGAAGCATAAATAGTTTTAACAAAGATTTTCAGCAATTAGAAATTATAGAAGCAAATATACATCAGACAACTCTGTTCTGTACTTTCTCCACCCACAACCCAGTCAGGATTTTCCAAACCAGATAAGGCATGGGAAGAATAGGTCTGAAGTGCTAAAATATTCAAATCACAAGACATAGAGGGTTATTTACTCAGTTGGGCTTTTTGAGGTCAAAGTTATTTGTTTTTTTTTTTTTAAAGGAAAACTATACCCCCAAAATTAATACTTGAGCAAAAGGTAGTTTATATCATATTCAGTTGCATATTAAATAATGTTATCAAACTGGAATATATATTTAAGTAATTATTGCCCTTTTACATCTCTTGCCTTTAACCACCATTTTGTGAAGGTCTGTGTGCTGCCTCAGAGATCACCTGACCAGAAATATTTCAACTCTTAACTGTAAAAGGAAGACATGTGGAAGCAAAAGACAGCACTCTGTCTGTTAATTGTTAAAGTGACCTAACTTTATAGTTTGTTTGGTATGTTTGTGTGCATCGTTGAATCATACCATTCCAGGAGGCTGTCCTTATTTTTTTTTAATTTTCTATTGAGGATGACCCAATGGCACATGCTACTAAAAAGTTTATTATTCTGAAAATGGTTTATTTACATGAAGCAGGGTTTTACACATGAGTTGTTTTATGCAATATCTTTTTATAGAGACCTACATTGTCCGGGGGGGGGGTATAGTTTTCCTTTAAACTCGAAATATAGTAAAGCCCGATGCAGCAAAAAGCCTGAATCTGAAAATCCACTGTCTCAGACCTGCCACGATTGCAGATAAGTCAATGAGAGATATCCCTATCCTATTTTGACGTTTCTGTGGTCTTCATGGGACTAGCCCAAAAACCTGAACTTTTTGGGCACAAATCCGAAAAATTTGGGCTTTTTGGGAAAAAGAGAGAAAAAACAATTCAGGGTTTCACTCCATTTTATTGAGTTTTTAACCGATTAAATTGCGTTTTTATAATAATAAATAAGGTCAAATCATGGATTCTTGTTTGTTCAGACTTTTTGCTATTTAAAAACAGGAAAATTCAGATTTTTATAAATAACACCCTTTGGGGCAGATTTACTAAACTCACATGAAGGATTTGAAGTTCAATCGAATTTTCAAATGCTTTTAAATACAAATTCGACCAGTGAATTTAGAAAATTCGATTGAACTGAATTATTCGAATAAAAATCTATTCGAATATTCGACAGTCGAATTACTTCCCCTTTAAATTTGTATTCGACTGCCTAGTTCGCCAGATCAGTCCTACCAAATTGGGATTCAAAAATTTTGATTGAATAAAAAAATTTGATTGAATGGTCAAAATAGTTCGAATCGATTCGAACGATCAAATTTTTACTACTTGATCATTCGACCAATCGAATAGCGGTAAAAATCCTCCGAAATTGAATTTGGAGAATTTTTTTTCCCCAACTATTCACATGGTCAAATTTGAGGGTTTTAATTCGACCCTTAGTAAATCTGCCCTTAATGTCCTTTCCAAATGCTATGATGATACGAATTGCTAAAAGTTGCAGAAAACACAATTGGTCATATCTAGTGATGGGCGAATCTATCCCGTTTCGCTTCGCAGAAAAATTTGCAGAACTAGTTGTTCGACGCGCTGCGTCGTTTTCGTCACTTTGTGTCATTTTCATCACACGGTGCGTCGTTTTTGATGAGCGTCATTTTTTTTTTTGATGTGCGTCTCGTTATTTTTTTTAACGCGAATTTTCGCTGACGTTTCACGAATTTGTTAGCCACCAGCGAATTGTGGGAATGTGCCGCGAATTTGCGTCTGCCGAATAAATTCGCCCATCACTAGTCATATCAAGGGTGAAAACAAACACAAGTTGTACTAATTAACAACTTTCAGCTGAAAGCCTGACACTGATATGTTCTGCAGCACCTTGATCTTTGAGTTGGCCATTCTCAGGTAAGCCACTGCCTGCATTTCCTTCACTTGCACACTTACCTTGGCAGATTGAGAGATTTGTCTAATGCAGTCTATGTTGTGGGAAAGGTAAATGCATTATTCAAAACATAGCGACAAATAGGATTCAATTCTTTTCAAGACATCTTACTTGTGACATACAAGTCCTTAAAGGGGTGGTTCACCTTTACGGTTTTATTATGTTATAGAATGGGCAATTCTAAGCAACTTTTCAGTTGGTTTTTATTATTTATTTGTTATAGTTTTATAGTTATTTGTCTTTTCGTCTGATTCTTTGCAACTTTCAAATGGGTGTCGCCGTCCCCTTCTATAAAAACAAATGCTCTGTAAGGCTACAAATGTATTGTTATTGCTACTTTTTATTGCTGATCCTTCTATTCAGACTCTCTCCTATTCACATTCCAGTCTCTTATTCAAATCAATGCATGGTTGCTAGGGTAATTTGGGCCCTAGTTACAAGACTGCTTAAAATGCAAATTGAAGCTGCTGAATAAAAAGCAAAATAACTAAAAAAAACGTAAATAATAAAAAATTAAAACCAATTGCAAATTATCTCAGAATGTCACTCTCTACATCATACTAAAAGTTATCTCAAAGGTGAACAACCCCTTTAATAAAGCTTGCATTATACGTTTCCTGTCACATGCAGGCATCAAATAAGCCTTTATTATTTGTGTTTGTTTACGTTTTATTTTGCCGTTTCAGAATCGTATGCACGAATCTCTACACCTGTTCAACAGCATCTGCAATCACAAATTCTTTGCTGCAACATCAATTGTCCTTTTCTTGAACAAAAAAGATCTTTTTGAACATAAAATAAAGAAGGTTCATCTTAGCATCTGTTTTCCAGATTATGACGGTAAGCAATTCTAGCAATCCTGCATAGTTACATGGTTAAGTTGGGTTGAAAGAAAAAGTCCATTAAGTTCAACCCGTCCATTAAAAAAAAAAAAACCCAGTGCAGATTCTGTATATACAGTTGTGTTCAGTTAAAAAATGTGAATAAAGCTCAAAATCCTTATAACAGCTTTTATTTCCATAAATGCAAATGCATTGGGAACACTGCACATTCTATTCTGAATCAAAACATGAAGAAAAAATATTTAGTTGTATAACCACTGAGAACTGTACATCTGTGTTGCATAGTTACATAATTACATAGTTAAATTAGGTTGAAAAAGGATCCATCAAGTTCAGCCCCTCCAAATGAAACCCAGCATCCACACACACCCCTCCATACCGTCACATAAATTATATTTATACCCATATCTATACTAACTATAGAGTTTAGTGTCACAATAGCCTTTGATATCATGTTTGTCCAAGAAATAATCCAAGCCCCTCATAAAAGCATTAACTGTATCAGCCGGCAGTGCATTCCACAACCTCACAGTCCTCACCGTGAAGAACTACCTGTGCTGCTTCAAATTAAATTTCTTTTTCAACCAACTTCTGGCACCAAAATTATTTTGCATTTCTTGGTTTTGCTTCAGAAACAGCATTTTTATGTCACCCCACACATTTTCTTTTGGATTAAGGTTCGGGGATTGGGCTGGCCACTCCATAATGTCAATCTTGGTCTGGAACCAAGATCTTGTTCATTTGTGTTGTTGTTCCTCTTCAACATAAGGCAACATGACCTCCAAGTATTTCTATGTTTTGAAACTTATCCATGATCCCTGGTATGAGATAATTAGGCCCAACACCTTAGTTTGAGAAACATCTCCATATCATGATGCTTGCACCATAATGCTTCACTCTCTTCACAGTGTACAATGGCTTGAATTTAGTGTTTGGGAGTTGTCTGACACACTGTCTGTGGTCCCTAGACCCAAAAAGAACAATCTTGTTTCATCAGTCCACAAAATGTAGTACACAGTTAATGTGTTCTTTGGCAAATTGTAACCATTTCAGCACATCTTTTTTTTTTTCAACAATGGGACTTAGTGGGGGCTTCTTACCGATAGCTTGGCTTCACATAGGCGTCTTCTAATTATAACAGAACTCACAGATACTGTAACTTTAGAATTTCTTTGATCTTCCCGGAGTCTTTTCATTTTGGCTAATCTTTCCATTCTAATGGTCAATTTTTTCCACATCTTTCAGGTTTTGGTTGCCATTTCTATGCATATGAAATCATTTTAGCTGAACAGCCTATCGTTTTCACTTTCACTTTATAGGTTTTCCCCTCTCCAACCAGCTTTTTAATCAAAGTAAGCTGTTCTTCCTAACAATGTCTGGAACAACCCATTTAACTCAGAGAGAAATGCACTATAACCAGCATGCAAAACATTTGCTGCCTTCCTTCCTTAAATAAGGAGTATAATTGACACCTGATTTTTTTCACAGAATGAATGACTACTAATTGAACTGAATTTTTTTGAACAAGACACAATAATGATACAATTACACAGCCATGACAGTTGGATATATTGTTTTTTCATTACACTACTACACCTACTAGTAAATTATTTGCCATGTAGAAATATAATTTCTACCAAAAACAGTGATCAGGTTTGTGATGTTGAACTGCTATTATTATGAACACAACTGTACATACTGTACACCCACTCACAAACCTTCCATAAAATCATGTCAATTATGTGTTCATAATAATAGCAGTCCAAAATCACTAACCCCAGACGACCCCCAAACATTGAATTCAAGTCACTGTACAGTGTGAAGACAGTGAAGCATGGTGACGCAAGCATCATGATATGGGGATGTTTCCTATGGTGTTGGGCCTATTTATCACATAATCCAATAGAAAACTTGTGGAGTGACATCAAAAATGCTTTTTCTGAGGCAAAACCAAGAAATGCAGAAGAATTGTGGAATATAACAGGTGCCAGAAGTTGTGCAGCAGTTCTCAGAAACACTGCTTATACGCAGGGGTAGGCAGTAACGGCACCTGCCTCAGGCGCAACAATAGGTGGGAGCTAGGTTTTTGCAGCCCTCTTTGGTTTTTGCCTCCACTAATCTCTCCCTCAGTCCCATGTCCTGCCAGCTGCTCACAAAGTTGGGCACACGCAATCGCACAAGATGGGATGTTTGAGTTTGTAAAGAAGAATGGAGACATTGGTATTTTTAAACAGTCTAATATTCCCTTTTCTTCAATTGTTAACACAATATTGATACATTTTTGCATCCCTCTAAACAGTTTAGTTGCATTTCTCTGTACTCTCTCCAGCTCACTAATATATTATTAATGGAACCGAAAACTGCAGTGCATACTCAAAGTGAGTCCTTACAGATCTATAAAGAAGCAAAATAGTGTTTTCATCACCTGTTCATGCAAAAGAATACTTTACTTTTATTAGCTACAGACACTGCCTAGAATTAGACAACTTATCTACAAAAATCCCCAAATCCTTCTATGGGAAACCCCACCCCACTGCCATTTAGTTCATAACCTTGCATTTATCAACACTGAACCTCATATTCCAGTTTGCTGCCCGATTTTCCAATCTAGTCAGATCACATGGAACCCACAATTATCATCAGCAAAATTAGAAACAGTACTTTACCCACCTCCTGCAAACTTTTTTTTTTTTTTTTAAATAAAAAAGTTAAAAAGCAAAGGACCAAGACGAGACCCCCTGCAGTACTCCACTAGCAATACTGGTCCAAGTAGAAAATGTTCCAATTAACACCACTCTTTGTAATCAGTCAGTTCTCTATGTTCCAGGCCAATATTCCTTTAATTATTAACGTTCTGTGTGGTACTGTATCAGATGCTTTAGCAAAGTCTATTACATCCACTGCCAGGTTGAGGTTCCTTCTCGCCTCCTTATAAAAGGAAATAAAATAATCTGGCAAGATTTGTTACGCATAAAACCATGCTGGCACAAACTCATTGTATTATGATTTGCAATAAAGTCAATCATCTTATTCCTTAATACTACTTTGAAAAGTTTTACTACCACTGATGTGAGACTAACCGGCATTTGGTTTTGAGGTTGAGAATTAGCATTTCACCATTCTAACAGTGCCATGCCAGACCTTAAAGGAACAGTAACACCAAAAAATAAAATAATTAAAATATAGTTTACTGTTGCCCTGCACTGGGAAAATGTTTTTTTTTTTGCATTATAAAGTCTACTATATTTAAAATAAATAAGCTGCTGTGTAGCCATGGAGGCAACCATTTAGGATGAAAAAAGGAGAAAAGGCAAAGGTTACTTAGCAAATAATAGATAAGAGATGTTATACAAAACAAATGTATTCGGCAGAATGAATCTGTTATCAGCTATGTAAACTGACCCTTGAATGGTTACCCCCATGGCTTCACATCAACTTGTTTTTATAAATGATAGTATTATTTATGAAGCAAACACCAGTTTTTTCCAGTGCAGAGAAACACTACATTAGGAAACCTTCATTAGCTGGTTCCTCGGTTGTGAAGACAAATGAAAACAGTTTAAAATCTCTGCTTTCTGCCTGTTCTCATCAGCCATCTGACACCCCCCCATATTAAGGGTCCCACCCCTTCCTGCTTCATTTTTTTTACTATTTACAAACTTTAATTAATAATAATTGTTAATCCTTTTACTTCTTTCTACAATGCCCTTTTCAATATCTATTTTAGCTCATTTGATTTATTGGCCTACTTATCCCTGATAAACGTTTCAACTGTCCAAGATAACTTGACAACCTTAAAGGAATTGTTTGGTATAAAAATAAAAACTGGGTAAACAGAGAGGCAGTGCAAAATAAAAAATGTTTTTAATATAGTTAGTTAGCCAAAAATGTAATGTATAAAGGCTGGAGTTACTGGTTGTCTAATATAGTAGCCAGAATGCAACTTCCTGCTTTTTCAGCTCTCTTGTTTTCCACTGACTGGTTACCCTGGTTACTAGGCAGTATCCAATCAGTGACTTGAGGGAGTGCCACATGGGTCATAACTGTTGCTTTTGAATCTGAGCTGAATGCTGAGGATCAATTGCAGACAGTTATGTCCCATGTGGCCCCCCTTCAAGTCACTGACTAACTCAGATTTCGGGAGCTGAAAAGCAGGAAGTTGGATTCTGACTATTATATTAGACATCCAGTCGCTCCAGCATTTATAGTTTGCATTTTTCCCTGACTAACTATATCCAGTTTTTATTTTTACACTGAACTGTTCCTTTAAAAGCACATCTTTCTTACCAACCTCAACATTTCTATCAAACCACTATGGTTTTGCTATGTGATGATGTGCTTACAAAGGGAATATTAAAGACATCCCGTTTTTCTTCTGTGTTAAACCCTGTGAAAGGTTTAACATTTGGCGTTTTAGTTACTCCCTTATAATGTTGTTTCTGCAACACAATCTCCATGTTATGATCACTATTTCCTAAATGCTCCCCCATGCAAATTGGTATTAGTTCCTGAACTAGCTGAAATAAAAAGTTATCATTTAGCATATTAAACCCAGAAGATTTTTCTGAATGTGCAAACCCCATTATCCCAGTTAATGTCTGGGTAATTTAAGCCACTCATTAACTTGACCTAGTTGTGAAGTTGCCTCCATTTGTAAAAGTAACTGGGACTCATTCTTGTAACTTATTCAAGGTGGCTTGTAGCATACACCAATGCCAAATTTCTTTGTAACCTCTTGCTCAACCGAAATCTCTATTCAAAGGGATACCACACGTCCCCAGTGCCACCCATGGTCATGGTCATTTCTTTAGAGCAAGGCTTTAAAGGGATACTGTCATGGGAATTTTGTTTTTAAAGGAGTATTCAACCCTGTAATAAAAAAAACTAAAAATGAATAGGACTAAAAATGCCAATGTTTATATACTGAACTTATTGCACCAGCCTAAAGTTTCAGCTTGTCAATAGCAGCAAAGATCCAAGACTTCAAACTTGTCACAGGGGGTCACCATCTTGGAAAGTGTCTGCGTCACGCACAGTGGGCTCTGAAATTATCAAGCAGAAAATGAGGTTGGCCTCTCATACAAACCAATGCTATGGGGCTGATTATTAAATTCTGATGCTAGTTGCACTTGTTTCTGTGCTGCCATGTAGTAATTATCCATATTAATTACTAATCAGCCTTAAGCTCAGCAACTGACATCAGCACAGAGCATGTGCAGTGAATCAGCAGAAAAGAAGATGGAGAGCTACTGGGCATATTTGGAGACACAGATCTTTACTGCTAAAGGGCTACTGTTGCCTTGGGCAAGTACAGAAGCACAAAATAATTTAAATTTCTAGACTACTTTAGTTTAACTTACCTTGTCCTTTAAGTAGGACAGTGTGGACCAACTTCTGTGGTTCTGAGGGTCAAATTTTTTCTGGCTTACATGGCGGAGGGCCGATAATGGAAGCCAGTTTTAACCACTCCCTGTTTTTAAGCAACACCCACTTTAAACTACACCAGTGTTACCACAAGACCATGTCCATGGTAATTGTGGTAGCACACCAAAAACCAAATGGTTGGTGCTCACTGCAGGGATATCACTGACCACTCATCATTTGTGAAAAAAAGTTAAGTCATATTAAGACCCTTAAATCCATATGCCTCCTCCTCCCCTTTGGATAACACAGCACGCGATTAAACACCTTAGGGGCCTGTAAGAAAATTGTCAAATGCGAACACCAAGAACAAACCACTACAAGGTTTATGGTCCACAGGCAGAGCAGGACACACACTGCTCTGTGTGTGTCCTGCTCTGCCTGTGGACCATAAACCGTGTAGTGGTTTGTTCTTGGTGTTCGCATTTGACAATTTTCTTGGCTCAAATAGGAAGCACAGGGCAGGCAGAGTAGAGCACCGCATAGAGCAGGTAGTGTATGGCGCACACACACACGGAGCATAGGGCAGGCATAGTATGGCACACCTAGGGAGCAAAGGTCAGGCAGAGTATGGCACACACAGGGAGCACAGAGCAGGCAGAGTATAGTGCACGCACACACACAGGGAAGTATAGGGCGGACAGAGTATGACACACACACACACACACACACACGGAGCATAGGGCAGTTTATACTATGCTACATACAGTAACACAATGCTGGTGCTAAGGTGAACTATGTGGGAAGTTTCAGTCTGGGTCTCATGTGTGAACAATACAGGGCTTTAGGGTGTGAACAATAATTATGTCACAGGTGTGAAAATTGCAGGAGGATTATATGTGTGAACAAAACAGGAGTTTACAAAATGAATTTGAGATGTAAACAATGCAGGGGCCAGTTAATATCTGTAGGGATACATTTTAAAGCTTATACATGGTAAGCAGACACAGAGAAAACTTTCATGTGGGGGCCGCCGGCCACATGCAGCCTGCCAGTTGGACAGCACTGGAGTAGGAGAAACAGGCCGTCAGAATAGCACTGGCTATTTCTGAAAGCACATGACCAGGCAAAATGGCCTGAAAAGGCTGCCTACACACCAATATTACAACTAAAAAATAAATACACTTGAGTTAGGAATTACATTTTATATTGCAGAGTGAATTATTTGCAGTGGAAGCAGTGTCATTTTGAAATAAAAACTACACCATATAAATCATGACAGCATCCTTTAAGACTTTACATAAATACAAACTCTAACACCCTTTTTTAATACCTTTGTCTCTCTTAAATTTCAAAGCAACCAATATCTGTGGTCCATCTATGGTTTGATCACCAAACCTCACACAAAATGAAAGTTCATTTTTTTTTCTTTGGATGAATACTGAACTGCATATACTTACCCCGATTTACATATGCACATCTTAAAAAACAGTTTTGTGTACCATGTATGAACAAATAATTTTGCATTCAGTTGCCTAGACATTTAAAGTCATAGCCTGTCATAGCACAAACTGGGAAAATGTTGCCCAGAAAATGCAAGAAGAGGCATAACATGTATGTGTATCTCTGATGCCTTGGTAGATACAGTATGTTCACTTAAAAGAGCAGACTGAATCATACAGACAAAGGACACATGCAATTGTCACAGTTTTAATACTGTGTACCAGACAGTGTTCAGAGTGCAAAGCAATGTTACACTGTATTTTGGGGAAAAAAGGGTGACCTGTCTTGCATGTGTTGTAGGGACAGGAATGCTTGCTTTGCTACAGTGTACATGGATTATGGACAGAAACTGCTGGTGATGACACTGCCTGACCAAAACAATGTTGTTAGTGCAGTGACAGAGAGATCACAGTAATTCCAATCATTATACACGAAATACTGGTGCAGGCTGCATCATCATTTATTTATACCAAAATACAGTGGGATGTTAGACAGAGGATTCTGGAAACCTGGATTTGATGCATCCCTACTTTTGAGTCACACTGTAGTCCACGCTAGTATATTTTAATTGATGCTTACTTTCTTCTTGCCGTGGACAGTGATAGCACCCATAAAAAAACATAATAATTCTGTAAATCAAAAATATAATCCAAAAAAATTATTAGCAATGGTTAGCAACATTATTAGCCAGTTACCATACAGAACCTAAGTGCCACTGCCAGATTAAAATAAAGTATAGATTTTTTTTTTTTGGGGGGGGGCAGCCAGGGGCAGCAAAAACCTCTCCTGGTAACTTAATGAGCTGTAGTTCCATTTTTTAAATCAGAAATTTGGCTGTTCTAGTTCAGAGAGCACAACTGCGCTCTCTGCACTAGCAATACAGCCTCGCTCGACCCACTCCAGTAAATGGAAAGGTAACTGCCAGGCGTGAGGGTGTGCAAGGCACCCTTGGGCGGCGAAAACCCCATAAACACCTCGGGGGGCACATCTGTCCTGTGGGCTACGCCATTCTAGCAAAAAATATTAACAGAGCTATATTTTTCAAGTTCTATGTGCTTTTCATTTTCAAGGTCCGAATACATTTGAAGATGCAGGGAATTACATCAAACAACAATTCCTGGACTTGAACATGCGAAAAGATTCCAAGGAAATTTATGGCCACATGACCTGTGCCACAGATACTCAGAATGTTAAGTTTGTATTTGATGCAGTGACAGATATCATCATCAAGGAGACCCTGAAAGACTGTGGACTCTTCTGAAGCCTCTGGCAAAAAATAAAAAGCATGCATCTTACTGCACAGAGAAAAAAATATTTCCTTTTGACCCTAATGATGACGGACAACCAAAAACAAAAGCAGATCATCAGACTCAAATCACAAAAGGCTGATTGCTCTGCAAATAAACGTCCGACATGACCTTCCACAGTAAAAATGTGAATAAATGTGTAAGCAAATGATACACAAATATACATCATGTTGTATGTATGCAGGCTCAGTTTGCAGGCTTTGTTGATGTGGATTTGTTCCCTAACAGGAGGAGGAAAGCTACTGAAGCAGTCTATTGCCAATAGATTAGCCACAATGATGCAAGCTATAACACTTTTTATTCTTCAGAATGCTTTACCATACCTTAGTAAACAGCTCTAGAAGATCTCTCGGTTTCTTTAGGATAGGCGCTGCCATATTAGCTTGGTGTGACATCACTTCCTGCCTTCTCACTCATTGCTCTGGGCTCAGATTACAGCAGGAAGGGGAAGAGGGAAAAGGGAGGGGGAGAGGGGCAAACCGAGCATGTTCACGCCCTAGCCCTTGAGGTTTAAGCTGAAGACAGGAAGTCTGATACAGAAGCCCATGTGTGCACAACAGAAGGAAAGAAATGCTGTCTGAGACAGAGGACTCAGAGCAGCATTACTTTGAGGGTTTACTGGTACATTTCCATAGACCTTTCTGATAAACCTTACTGAATTTTAGCCTTCTCCTTTAAGCACAGCTTGCAGAAAAGCCCAGAGTTTGAATGAAACGGTCAACCCATTAAATCTTAATACAAGCTTCTTACTTTCATTATTTTAAAAATTTGGTAATATTTAAGATTTTTTGGACAACAAATGCACAAACACAACACGAATAAAATTCTAATTCTAAAATTTTAAAATTCTTAGAAAATGAGAAATGAACTAGTAGTACAGTTTCTAGCCTAAATCAGTATACAATGGTACCTCTTTCCTAAACCCAAATAAAAGAGCTTTTCCCAGCATGTTGTATCCACCAGCAAAATATAAATACCAGCCACAATATATATGCCAGAATTATTTAGGTAGAGTGAGAAATATTCTAGGAGGAATGCAAACTGCACGGATACCTTTTTACATTTATATAATCCTTACAAATAGCAGAATAAGCCATAAAGAAAGAGGACAACTGTTTCATGTCTCACCATTTTAATACTGTGTACAAGACAGTGTTGGAGTGCAGAGCAATGTACAGGAGTGTAAAATGAAACACTGATTAGAATAAATGGATGGCTGAGGAATGATTAATGAATGCCAAGTGGGGACAAATATTACTGAAAAAGTATGTGTGCCCCATGCACACATTAAGGAATGTAAAATACATTTAAAAACTAAAAAAAAAAAAACCCATAACATGGGAGTTTGGCACAAGACAGGAAAGCATGCAGAGGAGCAGGAAGGAAGTGCCCACTGCACAAACAGGGCATAAAATACAGAAGAATTATTATTAACAGTGGTGGCTGAAATAGCAGCCCCGTGAGAGAATAATACACAGAGAAAGAAGCTGCGAAGGACTGAAACAAATTCAGGTGAGGAAAGTATGAGCAGATATCTGCTGAAGCACAACAGTAAACAAGAGAATGAAATTCATGTAACAGTCGCCAACCAATCGTGGCTTATTGTGAATGAAAGTTGCTCCTCCAATTTAAGGAGAAGTTTTAGTATAAAACAATGGCACAAAGCAGGTTAACTAATCATGGTGAGTGCAAGAAACGGTTATAAAGTCCAGTATTCATATGGGTGCTGTGATCTCTGAGCAGTGCATAGCTCAAGGACAAATCCTGACCGCAGAGAAAGGAAGAAGAAACAGTGTGAATGCGGCAGACTTTAAAAACAGAGGGTTCCTTAGAAAAGATGCAATGTCGTCATACGGTTTCTTCTGACGCAGCAAATACAGGTGGAAAGGATTAATGCTGCATTTATGAAGGTTCATAAACAGTCCATTTCATAAGGTGGGAGGAATTCTAGATGTGCAGAGATAGTGGTAATGTCATAGAAAACAAGGGGCTCAGAGCTCAGGGTCAGACACCTTAGATTTGCAAGACAGGGTTCCCAATGAAAATCAAAACAGGAAAATCTTGTGCTTGCACTGCAGGGATTCCTCTTTACTAGAGCAAATGGTCCTGAAATCAAACTGAGACAATACAGCCTCCCCTGCAGCATCTGCAAAGCACAAAAAACATCTTATTAAAAGGAACAGATCCTGGGTTACAAAAAAAAAATAGTTTTCATTCTGTTAAAGTGTATTTCACTTTAGTCACATTGCCTTTGAGATCTTTTTTGTACACACAAACGTTGCGCTTGTTTATTTCCTCCTATAAACTCTCGGCTTTCTGCAAAGATCCAAAATCTTTGCTGCAAGAACAAAACAAAAATGCAGAAATGTTTTGCAGACCTAACGCACACGGAGGTAAATGAGTGTAAAGGTGTAAAAACTGTTTGACATTTCCTGCTTTTATTTACTTATACACATACCACAGACCCTTCATTTACACTGAACGGATCAACTTATGGGGGACATGTTTCATTAGTTAATTGGTTCTGCCTCCAATAAGGATTCATTAGATCTGTTTTATTATTACAGAGAAAAAGGATATCCTATTTAAAACTTTGGACTATTTGGATAAAATAGAGTCTATGGGAGATGGCCTTTCCATAATTCCAATTCCTTTCTGGATAACGGGTTTCCGGATAATGGATCTCATACCTGTATAAGCATGCAGGATGAGTCTGTAAATAGTACCACTGCCCTAATGGTGAAATGCATTAACAATATATTTCTTAAAGTAATTCTGACACTAAAGAACAACTTTTTAAAATATGAATGTACATTAAAAGTTAACTAAAGGTCATGTTGATCATATAGGTCATTGTTAGTTGAAGGTCCTAAGCCTGACTGTTTTGCCAACCTGACTGTCTCATCTGAGCCTGTCAGTTACAGTTTTTAATACTAACGGACTCCTGCTGCACAAAATATGGCAGCCCCCTCATACAGGAACATTAGAAATGGTGCATCAGACAGGTAATGTAAAAGCATTGTGCAAACACTTTATGGCAGAGTAGCGTTCAAATGCATTATTATGACAGATGTAAAAATATAGTTTCATTTCTGGTGTCAGTGTTCAATCACTTTAAATTGATTGAAGCGTCCTACAGTGTATCAGGTTTCATTTTCAATGCTGCTTTTTTTTTTTT
>CM044434.1:57763513-57785538 GCA_024363595.1 Xenopus borealis | reverse complement strand
ATTGCTATAAAACAGGGTTTGACCCACAATGAGCTTTCAGCTTCAAATCTAGGTGCCACTGAATTACT
Organism: Xenopus borealis; assembly: GCA_024363595.1. NCBI lineage: Eukaryota > Metazoa > Chordata > Amphibia > Anura > Pipidae > Xenopus > Xenopus borealis. Next base: position 57,785,470 of record CM044434.1, on the reverse strand, counting down.
TTGTCCATCAACCATAGCAAACCAATTCATCAATTGGACAATCTTATAACTGCTAAACCCATGGACAGAAGAGCACTTTTCTGTATCTAAAAGGGATTGATACTTACTTCATTTGCTTCACAATAGTGCTTTTCCCAGACTCACCAGCACCTACAGGAAAAAATGTTAAATGTTGTTATAATACTACTGGTCTTGCTGACTTAATGATGTTACAAGTTTTTAAGTTATAATTGATAAAATTCAATTGTTTCCAAATGTCTATGGCAATAATAGTAGCATTATTGAATTATGATCCTTTATTTATTTAGCATCATCATGAAGAGTGTTTAATCACTTACATCACTGTTGTATACAAACAATATTTCCTAACAGTCACATAAAATTCATTTAATTCAGATCACTTGAAATTACATTACACTGACACCCAAATGCAAAAACAGAAACCAGAAAGAAAAATGCTTATATTCCCCAGTGTGGAGGGTGCCGCTTGCTAATTGACACTGCCAGTGGGTGGCGCTAAACTGACAATTTATTTATGTCTAAATGCTTTTTTTTTTGATTGAGCAACACATTTTTTTCACTCATTAGAAGCTATGGGTGTCATTTTCAGGGTGAAACTTGGCAAAAAAATGTGCTCATCGTTACTTAGGATGATTTTATGTTAGGATGAGTTGGATGACAGCTTGCTCTCCTAGATGTTTCTGGAAGCCCAGACTGAATGTCACCCAGGGTGAACATTTAATTGCTGCCCAAATATCATTTTTTTTTTTAACACCACAGAGCTATTTTATTTAGAACTGAAGATTTAAGATGCTCGATATAGGACTATGTATATTGACATTAGTTTTAAGCTTTTTGTGTGATTTTAGGCACAAATGAAATGGAATCTGGGGACAGATGGGAAACCTTTTCATGCTATTTGAACACTCTGAGAATGTCTCAAAAAGCGCTTAACATAACAGTATACTGCCTGTGTGAATTGCCTGGTCACGCCCTCATTGGATTACAGATTATTATTATTATTATTATTATTAAATTCAGTGGTGAGCTCCTGTTATAGATTATAGTAAAGCAGTGCTAGATCGGATCATTCCCGCTTGTGACAGATCATTCCTGTATCCTGTGGTATCCAATAACAAGGGCAATCTCTTGGCAGATACATGGATGATTGATTCAGCTGGTCAGCTTGAATATACAATCTATAAAGGCAAACAATGCCCTTTTTGCTTAAGGGTGGCACATAGGGAGATTTAGTCACCTGCGATAAATCTTCTCTACTGTGGGTGACCCCAGAATTGCCAGCAGAATGTTATATCTGTTGCTTCTGTTGCCTGAAGTTTTCCTGTAAGGCACCTTCAGGAAAACTGAAGCAATGCTTATGCCATTACACTGGTAATTCACATTCTTACCGGTGGGAAGGCATTTCGGGGATATTAGTCGCCCACAGAAGCAAAGATTTATTGCAGAATACAATCTCCCTGTGTGCCAGCACCTCAATAGGCAGGGCATTTTAGTAGCTTTAGCCAAAAAAAAAGTCTTACATACATAGTAAAAATATAGATATGGGTGAGTGCAGTGGACTTCTTGGGGTTCATTTATTAACATTGTGCAAGTTTGACCATGGGTAGTAACCCATAGCAACCAGTGCTTGGCTTTTATCAAGCAATTGCTAGTAGAACAAGATATGACAATTTGATTGGTTGCCATGGGTTACTGTCCACAGGCAAATTTGCCCAGTGTTAACAAAGGACTCCCTTGTCTTTGTATGAATTTTGTGGTCACGGCTTCATTGTCAGGCTAGGTTTCCTCAGAACAAGCAACTGTTGCTAATAAATAAAATATGCAGCAACTTGGGTCTGATTTATAAGCACATCTATTGCATCTACTGCACATGCACCGAAAGTCACAAAGTTTTCTGATTAACGTTGTGACTTTCGGTGGATGTGCAGTAGATCCGCACCAGCAAATGCCTGCTACTGCACATGTGCCAGAAGACACTGATCCATCCAGGAAGAAGACCGCTCTGTGAACTCCGCTGGAGAGGACCTAGAAGAAGGGGTAAGTAACAAGTTAGGGGCATTTGCCGGCGGGAGGTAGCCTGGGGGGCGGTTTTGCGCCGGAAGGATTTACTTCTCCTTTAGAGTAACTTTTTAGTACTGAAAGGATATAAGCACAAGAGTCCTTTTTATTTGAGATACAATATTTACAGTGTTAATAACAAGGGTTAAGCATTGCAGTGTTAAAGGAACAGTTCAGGGTAAAAATAAAAACTGGGTAAATATATAGGCTGTGCAAAATAAAAAATGTTTATAATACAGTTATCCAAAAATGTAATCTATAAAGGCTGGAGTGACTGGATATCTAACAGAACAGAACACAACTTCCTGCTTTTCAGCTCCCTAAATCTTTATTAGTCAGCAACTTGAAGGGGGGCAACATGGTACATAACTGTTCAGTGAGTTTGCAATTGATCCTCAGAGAGCCGAAAAGCAGGAAGTTGGATCTTGGCTATTATATTAGACATCCAGTCACTCCAGTCTTTATACATTACATTTTTAGCTAACTAACTATATTAGAAACATTTTTTATTTTGCATAGCCTATCTATCTATCTAGTTTTTATTTTTACACTGAACTGTTCCTTTAATGTTACACTATGGGGGGGCATGTGCAAGTCCTCTCTGTCAGTCACATACACAACCTAAAGCAATAAGTGATTGGTGCAGGACTGTATAAGGGGCAGACTAATAGGAACTGACCGCTTAAAAGCAGAACTATGGCAAAATTCACAAATAATAACGTTTATAGAGGGGGGAAAAAAACGTTTTTTTAGGAACATCGGGACAAAATTTAGATGTAAAATAAGGGAAAACATGACTTAAAATATAGAAAATGCACCCACTGAAATGCATTATAAATTGGTGGGACCACAAATAAAAAATGTAAAATGCAGGGTAAACTTTAAATCAGGTGACTTAAAATCGAGTTTTTGCAGTATGTCTAATCTGAATCAATAAGAACCAAGGGTAGGCAGAAGTCACACATCCTGTGCTTGGTTCTCTCCCCTTACACTTTAGTCTTTAGAATGCACATGCAGACAACATCCGTCTGTCAGTACGTATACAGGTCAGATTTTGATGTGAAAATGTGGACAGAGGCTGGCAAAAAATACAAACCCAATAAATTCATATTTAGCATGTCATAACCTTCACAATATCTATACACAGTGGACTTAAGCTATTGGCTTTGCTATGTATTTACCCCCAACTAAATTTTTTTTTTGAAATTTACGAGAAGTGAACAGCAGAACCATAAAGGGCATTATGTTTTCTGGTAAGACCATTTCCCCTTTCTTTATTAGAAGGCCTGGTAAAGGCCTTTTATCAGATATTTATTTTAACCACCAGAACAAATCATAGATTTTTTTTTATATAATCATAGGAGTTGCTCTTTGAGCCATCTCTGTAACGTTGGAAAGAGATAAATAGTGGGACCGTGGCAGCAGTATATTGCAAGACTTCACTGACACATGCTAGCCAAAATCCGCTGGCTGATCTCAGCCCTACCAAGGGCAGTAGCCTCCTCTCTTTTCCTGCATTGAAACTACTTGTGGTCGGATTTCTACTCAAATTGCAAAGACTCATGGTTCTTCCCAGAAACAAGAAAATTCAATTTAAAAAAAGAGAGGAGGCTCTTGCATAAAGAAGGGCATGATTCTTGGAAGAGTACTTCAAACCAGAGATGAATCGATACTGTTTAGACTGCAATGTTTTTTGTGTGTAAAGTAGCATTAAAGGCAAATAGAGATAAAGTATTGCAAATAGGAATGGTGGGAATTACAAAAATACAAATTAAAGGGAAGAAAGGAGAGAGCTTGAATGTGGGATTCATGAGACAATATCATGAAGACTCTAGAGAAGAAGGAATAATGGATTTATCAAAAGGAGGGCGGACCAGGCAAGATATTATGAAATACCATTATTGCTCATTTCTGCTCCAGTTAGCAGAGATTAAAATGCTCGGTCCTTTTCATTTTGTTAAACTGACAAAGCATGTAGGGAAGCTTTCTGGGTTAAACACATAAAGGACAAGAACAATAATTCTACCAATATACATTATTACAGAGCAGCAAATTCAGCCCTCCAAGCTAGAGGGTGGAAGAAACGAAGCATGAAGCATCCTCACCATAGTATACTTCAACAGGGTGAATATAAATCAATGTGACACACAAAACCCATCTTACAGTGTTCCCCTTTGGGGCAGATAATTAGGTGCTCGAACATATACTCCTTATGGCTTTTGCCTTAATTTCACAATAAAACAAGGGCTTATTTACAATGAATTTAAGTTTCTACGGCTAATAGACAACTGCAAAAGGCACAGCAATTGAATCTACATTTTAAGGGACCTTGGCTAAATCTGTTGTGAACTGTAGGAAAATGCATAAAAAAACAACATTAGAGCTCATCACATGGCCATATTTCAGACACCTCACTTGTATTACCCAATTTACTGCCTTTGTGCATACCTTGTCACAATAACACTACAGCATGGCAGCATACAACATTTTTGCGACATCTCTCCTGCGAACTATTTATATAATTTATGTTACTCTGACAGCTCTGCCAAACCCCAACCCATAGACACTTCAATAAAATAAATAAGAACATTTAAGAGCATTTTAAAGCAGCATAATATGCATATGTAATGGACAAATATGACTGGCCTTAAAGGAACAGTTCAGTGTAAAAATAAAAACTCCATAAATAGATAGTATGTGCAAAATAGAAAATGTTTTGAATATAGTAAGTTAGTCAAAAAAATTATCTATAAAGACTGGAGTGACTGGATGTCTAACATAATAGCCAGAATCCAACTTCCTGTCTTTCGGTTCTGTAACTGAGTTAGTCAGTGACTTTACACATGGGACATAACTGTTCAGTGAGTTTGCAATTGATCCTCAGCATTCAGCTCTGATATGGACCATGTGGCCCCCTCAAGTCACTGATTGGTTACGGCCAGGATGATTTACATTTTTGGCTAACATTTTTCAATCCATTTTTAATTTTGCACAGCCTATTTACCTAGTCCAGCAGACTTCTTCACCAAAATCAAATTCTCAAAAGGGCAAACAGATTTTTTATATTCAAATTTGAAATCTGATATGGGGCTAAACCCATTGTCAGTTTCCCAGCTGCAACCAGTCATGTGACTTGTGCCAGCACTTTAGGATGGAACTACTTTCTGGCAGGCTGTTATTTCTACTTTTTATAGTCTCAGTGGGACTTGGCTTTTACTATTGAGTGTTGTTCTTAGATCTACCAGGGACCGATTATCTTGTGTTATGCTGGCCATAGACGCAAAGATCTACCCTCAATATCATACGAATGATCGTACGTCCTCATATCCCAACCGACCACTAACCATACATATCAAATAACAGATCAGCCAATGTTCTCACCCTACAGCAATCATACGAAAGTTTATGTTCGACAAAGCAGTCTCCCACTGAAAATTATCTGATCAGCAATACATGCAGAGATATGATCGGCAGCCGACTGAAATCTTTTAACCTGTCAGATCAACTGAATGACCGATCGGCATGGCAAGATAAATGTCGTGACACTCTACACATGATCTAAAAATGGTATAAATCGAGGATTTGTACGATCGGATCTGTGCATCTATGGCCAGCTTTAAGGAGAAGTTATCTTGTGTTACATGACTGGGGCAGCTGGGAAATGGACAATATGTTTAGCCCCATGTCAGATTTCAAAATTAAATATTAACTTTAAAGTCTGTTTGCTCTTATGAAAAATGGATTTCAGTGCAGACTTCTGATGAAGCTGCACTATTAACTAATGCATTTTGTAAAAAAATATGTTTTCCCATGACAGTACCCCTTTAATGTCTTTACACAAGTGCAGTAGGACGTGGTACACATACAACTTCACATATGGGAAGATACAGTGAAGTTACAGTCACTTCCATATAGCTTCTGATGACTGACATCCTATTGTGCAAGTGGCTGGGAAAACAGCCAGCTAGAAGTGAAACTGCTAGTAGAGGTTTGGGGGAAATGTTCAATATAATAGAGAAAACAAACAGATTCCTTGTATTGCATACTGCAATGAGAAATACATCACATCCCCTATGTGTATTGATAGACACTAATGTTTTGTAAGTAAACCCTGCCTAACATCTATTTTATCTAGTGGAAGGCAAAAAAAAACTAATTTATCCTCACTTTTAAAGAAATAATCTCCTGACTGCAAAAGGGCAGTTGAAGTAGTTCCTGGATATACTGTACACAAAAAGTGTCAATGTCAGTAACTCAATACCTTCACTTGCTAAAAAGGCATCTTTCAGGTCAGATGACAACTGCTTTCTTCCAGTCTCAAAGGACACACTTGTGTCCTCTGAAAAAATTTAATAAGGAACAGTATATGGTTTCCTTAGGCGTTTATAATAACTGGGTTACAGATACAGGAAACCATCACAATATTCAGTTCAAAGAATATCAAGGGCAGCAAATTCATCTCATCCTAAATGACCTTGATGCAGAGCTTTCAAGTGCACCTTGGAGAGCAAAGAAATTTGCCCTCAACTGTTCCAGATCTTGCATTAGCGCTATGTCACGGATTCCAGCCACCCCCCCCCCCACACATATAAAACACCCTGAAAGCATTCAGAATAGTGTTTCGCATGCAAAAAAACAATTACACCTTCACTTGGAAAATTGTTGAGAAGTGTCATTCAAAGACGTAAAAATTAGATTTTATCAAATCCACAGTTAATATTCTCAATAATCCTTTATCACGATTCAACTGCTAAATCCTGCCAGAAAACTTTGGTTTATGAGGAAACCACTGTGGAAAAATACTTATTATGTGGATCTGGATTCATAAACTCTACATGCCACAAACATCTGCAGCATGCATCTACATTGGGGGTTGTTTTTTTTGAAGTTCAAATGGTAAATTCCAATTTTTCGAGTTGGTATTTTGGTCAAAACTCACAATTTTGATTTTTAAAACCACCAACTCAAATTTGAGATTTATCATTCCGCTACCCTGGAAATAACTCGAATTTGATAGGTCACCATCTATTTGAGGACTTTAATAGCCTTCCTGACATCTAAGTTTTTTCTGAGAAAAACTTGATTCGAATTGCATTCGAATTTGATTCCAACTCAATTCAGGTTTTCTGGTTAGTAAAATTTGATCTAATTATAGACGTCAATCCCTTTAAACGTAAGGGACAAAATGTCCAAAAATACATTTGTACTAAAGATTATGAGAATTGCTGGCAGTAAAATAACTTACTTGCATTACAGCACAAAAATGTGAATAAACAATTTTACCAGCAAGAATCATTCATTTAAATTTTACTGGCAAGTCCCTATGGATGATTTAGCACAGGTTACACACAGGTTGTTTGTAAGTGCTATAGCAATTAAGAGGGTAAAAATAAAAAAAATAGGGAGACAAAATACTAATCCCCCAAATTTTAATTGGGGTAAAAAGAAGGTGTTAAATTGATGCAATTCCAAGGGATTATGAATTCAACCTGGCTTTACCATACTCCTACATTCACAAATAGGTTCTGGAAAGTGGCAGCAGTAATCAGTATGGCTATATAAGGCACAGATTGTGGGATGCCACTGTATTGGCTCCACTTTTTTTTTTATTTATATTTATAAATTGGGAAAGGTAAAGCAAGCAGTGCATCAGTGTTTGCGGATGACAAAACTATGAAGACTAATTCCATCCAGGGTATAAAATTCTTGCAGCAAGATCTGGATAAAATTAATATCCGTGTTGCTAAGTGACAGATAAGATTTAGGGGGATTATTCACAAAAATATGACTTTTTCTCACTTTTCTTAAAACATACGACCAAACTCCCAAACCAGAATCCCCTTCATTTACCAATAATTCTTCTCAAAAAAGTCAGTGCAAAAAAAAAAAAACCCAACAAAATCAAGGGTCAATTTGACTTATCTAACAGAAACCAGTGCAAACAGTCAAAAATGTTCCATTTGTTAAAGCAGGGGTCCCCAACTTTTTTTGATGCAAAAAAATTCTGAAGAACCGGGGGGGGGGGGGGGGGGGGGGGGGGGTCGGCGTCCATTTTGGTGTGCCGGCGTCCATTTTGGCGCAACCTGTTAATTGCAGGCTAGGTTCCGTGGCGCACTCTAGGACTGCCCGCGACCCGGCTTCATTAATAAGCCACCAAATGTTCATAAATCTACGGTTATGCACCAAGGATTTAAAAATGTACAAGTCATCCATTTCCTAAAAAGCATAAGACTTGATGAGATGGATCTAAAATACATGCAAATAATAAACTTAGCTGTAGCGGGTTACGCTCACCATACACAGGCAGATAAAAGCTGCCATCTCTGCCCCTCCAGATCAAGATGGCAGCTTATTTTGTCATAAATAGGTATCTGTCATGGGCCTGCTGGCCACATTTATTGGCCAGGCTTAAAAATCCCACCAGGTAAGGACAGAATCTGGGCAGTAAATAATAAATGCATTATGATTATTATATCAAGGTTTTCTGGACCTACAAGATTTATTTTGCCTTGAAGCTGCTAAAAATACTCCAGCTAAAACCTGTTGAAATCATGTAGAAGTCAATGGCAGAACCCTTTAACAATTGGAACATGTTTTATACCAGGACTCTCGACAGTTTTGGGCTGTTTGTGCTGGTTTTTGTTTGAAAATCAAATAAATTAGTTTTTCAGGTGACGACTCCATAAGGTTGTACATTTTGATCAGCAAATGAAAAAAGTTGCATGATTCTAATTGTTGCAAAATTTTGTTGCAACTTTTTCTTGCAGCAATTTTTTTCATGAATAATTATTGGCAAATTAAGGGGATTCTGGTTTGGGAGTTTGGTCGATTTTAGAGAATGAGAAAAAGTGGAGTTTTAGTAAATACGCCTCTAAGGGCAGAGACACACGTGGAGATTCGGGGAGATTTAGTCCCCAGGCGACAAATTGCCTTTCCTTTGGGCAACTAACCTCTCCTAACTGCCTTCCCACCAGCTACAATCTAAATCACTGGCGGTTCATTTTCCAAAGTTTCCACGTGGGCTGACTTCGGAAAACAAAGCACTCCGAGTGCCATCCCGCCAGCGATTTAAAATCTAGCCGGCGGGAAGGCAGTTCGGGGAGATCAGTCGCCAAATCTCTACGTGTGTCTAGGGTTGCCACCTGGCCGGTATTTATGATGGTTCATCCCAATGTTATTAATAGGAAAAAAAGTAATATATATAAGAAGTACGGTATTTTTTTCAAGAAAAGGTGGCAACCCTACGTGTGTCTCTGCCCTAAATGACATGCAGTAAGAAACACAGTAGGAAGGAGATCTATAAAAAGTCTAACATACATTTTTCCTTATTAGAATAAAAAATTTTCAGCATGAGCCATATTAATTAAACTAATATTGATGTGTGGTATGCAGCCCCATTAAAGGACTGCTATATAAAATTCTATACCAATTCATAAATATTTAAAGAGGATACCCAGACTTAATTAGGACCCATGGAATAAAATGTTAAGAAACATAAAATTACAATACACAAACTTGCAAGCAAATCTCCACCAAATATCCACCGGTAATGAATGGGTACTGAATGTCCTGCTACTCTATACATTGAACCACATTATTCGTTTTTAGTTTTTGCCAAGGAGGAGATGTTAAAAATGAATATGTCTGGAAGCAAAAAGAACCCTGAAAAATGTTTAGCAATTAAGGTAATTTGATCAAACCAAATTGCAGGCTAATTTTTAACAAGTATATATATGATCCCTCAGGCTACACTTTCTGGAAATAAAGCAAACTGTACAAATATACTCATCTAAAAACAGTTTCCAAAGATTTGTCATTGGTGAATTCAGAAACTTTTTTCAGTTCAGTTGTTTTCAGATGGTTCACCACAAATAAAGACTTTTTTTTTTTTATAGTTTTTACAAAATTGAAGTTTAGGGTTTCAGTCTGGCAGCTCAGTGATCGAAGTGAAGATTCTGAACTGTTACAATTTGCTACATTTAGTGGATACATTTCTCAGTAGTTTCTGTTGAATATTAGCAACTATTGTATCAATTCTAACAACTACCTTTAATGAAACTCAAGGATTCTGCAGGGACAAAGATAAGCAATATATCCACTACATGTATCAATTTAGAACAGTTACAGACTGCCCCCCCAAGATGCTTTAAAAGATGAAAAATGAACAAGCTGAAAGCAACTGAAACTGAAAAAGTGTTTGAAGGTAAACAACCCCTTTGAGCAATCCTTCCTTCCTCTTACATGATACTTCCCTCTATAAATAATATATAACAATCTGTATGCAAGTCCATAGGAGACTAAATTAATACATTAGAAACGGAGTAAATAACTAATTACATTTTATATACTGCCCCTTCCTAATTTACATTACTATGTGAGCACAGGTAAAGTACTCACTGGTATAGGACAAATGAAGAAAATTAAGAAAAATGCAGAGATACCATAAAGGACAGGGAACTTTTAAATTCTACTTGTCATCTAATGTTAATCTAATTATCCTCATAAATACAGAACAGACAAAACTAACTTGTCTATTTACTAGGGATGCACCAAATCCAGGATTCAGCCAAATCGAATCCAAAAAAATCATGCCACTTTCGTCAAATAAGGAAAAAAAAATTATTAACCACACGCTTCTCTTTTACCCTTCGTTTCCCTAATTTGCATATGCAATTTTGGATTAAGATATGGTTTGATGTTCGGCCAAATCTTTTGTGAAGGATTTGGGACTCTGCCAAATCCTAAAATAATGGATTTGGTGCATCCCTATACAGCCTGGTGACAGAGAGAACCCACAGTATAACCATGCATTCGACAGACCTTGCAAATGTCATAACTAGGGTTGACACACAGCCGGTATTTTACCAGCCTGGCTGGTAAAAATGATGGCTGATCCCAATGTTATTAATAGGGAAAAAAGATAAATATATTGAAAATCTGGTATTTTTTTCGAGAAAAGCTGGCAACCCTAGTCATAACTGTGTGCTTGAAACATCCGACAATGCAAGGGTTGGCAAAGTTGTTTTTTCTCTCATGGCACATTTGTCCTGGACAATCTTGTTAGCAGATGTCCTAATATACAATTGTTTCCCCAACTATACAGAGAGTGAGGTAGACAAGTAAACTGGTATAGACTAGATAGTGGTCCACTGGTTCTATACCAGTTTGTGAGAGCTCATTCTTTCAATAGGGGCTCACTGCGCTAGCTACACTCCTGCCCCCCACACAGTGCCGGTCTTAAGCACATTGGACCAATTTCGCCCAATTGGATCCCGCTCTTATGGGGGCCCCGCTCCAGTGTGAGCTCTAATTCTTATTCCTAGTTGCCCAGACTACCCCTAATCCTGATTGGCCCAGCCCACCCCCAAACCCAATTGGCCCAAATAATAAGTGAAATGCATTAATGTTGTTTATATAATCCATGGTGCTGCCCAACACAGTTTACAGTGTTAACCAAAATTTGCACTTTTTTTTAGGGCACATAGATTAAAAAAAGTGAGGGAACATTTTCTCCCAGTTGCCCAGCCTGCCCCCATCCCCAACTGGCAGCCATCACTTGGACAGAGGTGAAAGCAGGCACTATTTGCCCATCCAGTCCTGTGACCATGTGACGGACAGCAAAGTTCCTTCTAGGGGGCCCCGCCAAAACGGTTCCAATTGGGCCCTGCACTTGGTACGACCGGCTCTGCCCCCACAGCAACCACAGGGTCTGCTCCCTCTGTAATTCCTCCCCTGACAATCAACAAAATAACAGAAGTGACTGGAACAAGGGTCATACGCTAATCCACAGCAGAGCTTAGTGTTCACAAACCAACAAAGGAAAAGTTTTGTAGTTTTTAGAAGTTTCAACACTTATCTGAACACTATGGACAAAGTTTCTTAGATGATAAATCCCACAGTGAGCGACACAATGCTACACAGGTCTGCAACACTATATCGAGAATAGCAATCCTTTATACTGCGATTCACAACATTCAGTCCAGTTTCTCAACTAGAAGCAAACAGAGTGCAGGACAAGCGGGACATTAATGGCCTTGAGGTGCTTTCCGGAGAGATTCAACGCGAGTTTTGTCTGTGCAGAACTGCCCCATACACCGTACACCGGATACATTGCTAACTTAGGAACATACTCCTCTCTCCTCCAGCCAGCTGTCCTGGGTACCCTCCCTCTCACCCGCCGGACACTAGTCATCTCTTTTCCCAATCCTTCTCACCGAGTAGCAGCAGTTTCACTTCCTTCGATGCCTTTTCCCTGTCTACCCGAAGGTTCCGATCGATCATTTTACTCCGCTCGGCAGCCTCCTTATCCTCGGCACTCAACGTGCAGCCCATGGTGGAGCCGGCACAGAATCTACCCCTCTGCCCAGCAAACTGCTTCTCTCCCTTGTCCACTGCCTCGCCCCGCTTCCTTTGCCGGCGATGAACGCTGCGCGTCACTTCCTGTCAATAGGAGGAAGTGGAGGTGGATCGGACTACACAACACTGCACGTCAAGGCGCCTGGCTGGAATGTGTCTATCAAGTTGCTGTAGTGGTGGTTTCAGAAATGAGTCTTTTTAGCTGGTTGGCTAAATAGGCAGCTTATTTCGTGGGATATCAGCAACGAGGCCACCTAGCCGACAGTACTTATTTTCCAAGGACAGATTCTTGTTCTGAATATTAAAAGGGGCGGTTCATCTTTCATTTAGCTTTTAGTATGTTATAGAATGGTTAATTCTGAGCACCTTTTCAATAGGTCTTAATAATTTTTTTATGTTCAAACTGTCCCGGTTTTACCCAGGGCCAGGAGTCCCCAACCACCGGTCGGAAGCCCAGAACCAGGCCACAGACAGTCCTGAGCTGGGCCACCTAAATTAATCTGGTGCACCAGAATTGGAGGCAGGAGACTAGAATTAGACACTGACCCCCCTCCTTCCTGACCCCCTGACTCCACTCTTCCTTACAAAAATTTTTGCCACTGTACAGGTCCCCAGATCAAAAAAGGTCGGGGACCCCTGGCTTAACCCACAGTCCTGGATTTGTACTGAAATGTCCTGACTCTCTTTGTTCTCCTGCACTGACCAGCCAGAAAAAGATACAACGTTAATTGGCTTTTCCAGAGAGCACAGAATCAATACTTAAAGAGATACTGACACAGACTGAGATGGAACAGCCAGGTTGGCAAAGTCAGTGTCAGAGAGTCAGGCTTAGGAACTTAAACTAACAATTATATACAAAAACAAACCTCTCAGCAAAAAATGATCAATATGACCTATAGGTAACATTTAGGGGCAGATTTACTGAATTCACGTGAATAGATCGAAGTTCGATCGAATTCCGATCGTATGATTTAATCTGATATTCGAATATGCAAATTTGGCCACTTCGATCATCGAATACCCAAAATTCAATAGATCGAATATTCAATAATTCGACCATTCGATGATCAAAGTACTTCAACTTGAAAATTTTATTCGACTGCCTACTTCGCCAGATTGAACCTACCGAATTGCAATAGAAGCCTATGGGAAGCCCCCCATAGACTTTTTTTTCTATCACCTACTCGAATACTATTTGTACGATCAAACTCCTCGATCGTTCGAATCGTACGATTTTTTCGTGAAATCGAACGATCGGTATTCGACCGTACAATTTTATTGAGGAATCGAATATCGAGGTAAAAATAGCCTAAAACTATTCGATAAGCATTCGATAGTCAAATGCTTATCGAATTTCGGCCGAATTCGAGGGTAGTAAATTTGCCCCTTAATGTACATTCATATGTTAAAGGGGTTGTCCACCTTCAAACAACTAGTTGTTTTCAGATAGATCACCAGAAATAACAACTTTTTCCAATTACTGTCTAATATTGAAGTGTAAAGTGTCATTTTTCACCTTCTAAAGCAGCTCTGGGAGGGGGGGTCAGCCCCAACTGTTCTAAACTGATACATTTAACAGATACATTTCTTGTCTTTGTCCCTGCTGAGCAGAATCTCTGGGTTTCATTACCGGCATCTGTTAGAATTGATACAATAGTTGCTAATACTCCACAGATGTTGCTGTGCAGTGTATCAATTAAATGTTGCAAAATTGTAACAGTTTAGAATCCGCCTGAATTACTGAGCTGCCAGACTCAAACACCAGAGACACCAACATTCAACTTTAAACTTAGATTTTGGAAAAACAGTAAAAGATAAATAATGGAAAGTAATTGAAAAAAGTCTTTATTTATGGAGAACAATCTGAAAACCACTGAACAAAAAAAGTGTTTGGAAGGTGAACAACCCCTTTAAAATTCTTTTTTTAGTGCCAGTATCACTTTAAAGGGGAACTCCACAAAAACATAAACTTTTTGAAAAGTAAACAAATTTCAAGCAACTGTGCAATATACATCAATTAAAAATATGCAGACTTTTCATGATTTTAATGGTTTCTGACAGTTCCCTAAGCCTATCCCGCTACTGATCTGTCTGACTACTTTGCTGAACTGGCTGACTACTGTTACTTTGTATCAGCAGCCAGCTGTCCTCAGCCTGCATCCTCCAAACCCCACAATTCCCTACACATGTGATTTCAATGCACTGTTGGTTATGTAGTTCCTGCATGCGGTCTGTAAGCTGTGGAGAAGTTGTTACAATTTGTAACATCAGTGTTTAGTCCCTCCTTCCCTGGCAGGATTTCATACAATGCAGAGAGAGAACTGTTACAACAGCTGGATTTCAGCATAGAAAATGGCATTTATTCATTCACTTTTTGAAGAAACACGTAACAGTGATGGGTATATTAGGTGTTTCTGTGTTATGTAGGCCTCTTTATCAAATTTTGGTTTGAAAGCTGGAGTTCCCCTTTAAAGGGCAATTCACCTTCATTAGCAAAACACATAAAAGCTACAGAAATGTGTTCAAACTTTCATAACCTGGCACACTTTGTAAAATGGACATGGTAATTAGGGGTTGTACCCCCAAAAATGGGTATGGTCAAAATATTTTCGATACGCTCCCCGCGGCAAACCTTTTTGTAACTCTTTCTGTTTCCAAATTGTTGAGAGG
This sequence comes from Xenopus borealis, assembly GCA_024363595.1. NCBI lineage: Eukaryota > Metazoa > Chordata > Amphibia > Anura > Pipidae > Xenopus > Xenopus borealis. The sequence goes on along the minus strand of CM044434.1, from coordinate 57,770,365 downwards.
TATGTTTTTTGCCTTTGTCTTCTGACTCTTTCCAGTAGTTTTGGGTTGGGGGCCCCCCACACCATCAACAATTCCTCACTGCTGCCAATGCCTCCCACAAGCCAGACTGACCCCCTCCACACATGCACAAGTGGGGGCATATGCACTTGTATGCTTTTACGGCACTGCAGCGTGATCGGAAAGAAGAGGGAGTGCAGGAGTGTGCCTGGGCCAGCGGGGCCCAAAAGAACCGGGGGACGACAGGCTTTTTCCCAGTGTCCCACCGGCCCAGTCCAACTGCTTTCCAGCTTTCAAATGGGTCGCTTACCTCATCTAAAAGCAAATGCTCTGTAAAGCTAAAATGTATTGTTATTGCCACTTTTTGTTACTCGGCTTTCTTTTCAGGCCTATTGATATTTCAGTCTCTTATTTAAATCAGCGCACAGTTGCTAGGGTCACTTGGACTTAAAAATTCTTAAATAGCAATCTGGAGAACTGTTGCATAAAAGGCTAAATAAAACCAAAGGGCAGATTTGCTAAATTAGTGTGAATGATTCCAAATTCGATTGAATTTAAAAATAAATTTGAATTTTCAAATAGTTTTTCTGGCCACTTCAACCATCATCGCAGTACTTGCCCTTTAAATTTAAATGCGAATCCCTAGTTCGCCAGGTTAAACCTACCAAATTGCTGTATAACCCTATGGGAGGCTCCCATAGGGTTTTCCCAGCATTTTTAGATTGAATAAAAAAAATTCAATTGAATGGTTAATATTAATCGATCATTAAAATTGTTAATGGTTAATATAAAAATGGTTAATATAAAAAAAAATTAGCTCAATAAAATCATTCGAACCATTCAAACGATTTTATCGATCAATCTAATTTTTTTATATTCGATTGGTCGAATTGCACTAAAACGCTTTGAATTCTAATATCGAATTCTAAGGGTTAAAATTCTGTAAAAATTCGATGGTCGAATTCGAGGGTTAGTTATCCCTCAAATTCGACCGTTGATAAATCTGCCCCTAAGTAATAAAAAATTGCAAATTGTCTCAGCATATCACGCTCTACATCATATTAAATGTTAGCTCAAAGATGAACAACCCACAACATGTCGGTGTTTGCTTACCAGGCAGTGTGTAAAGTGTAGTTTTTGTGTGCATTTTAAACCCACGGTAGCTTTCCAGCACTTTGTGTTGATTTGTTCTTATTTATTAGAGTTTGGTAAGGTGTTTTGTAAGCTATAACACATTGATGTGAAACCGAGGCTCTAAAAAATGCCTGTGGTGTTGAAAACTGATTGGTCTACAACCCATTCCTTTTTCATTTGATACTCACTTTTCCCATAATTAGCAACACACGAATCCTAGACATGCCACTATGATCACAGTAAAAAAAATAGATAATATCATTTTGCATTGACAGTTAGTTTTGCCACCCAGCCGGTATTTTACCGGTCTTGCTGGTAAAACACTGGCCAGGGCCGGTATTACAAATTTACCGGCAATGTAGCTGCTGGTAAATCTGTAATACCCCTATTAAAGGCCCCTGGCCCGCCCCAACTCATTAAAAACTTAATTTCTTTCCGGGATCACGACAAGCCCCTTTCTCCACGACCCCGCACCCCCCCCCACCCACCACTGCCGGTAAAAAAACTATTTCAAAGGTGGCAATTCGATTGACAGTAGATATGCCAGTGGAATCAGTTTCAAGATAAAAAAAACCTTCACAGTGAGAGCTGGGGATATGAGTCATAAGTACATTATACAGCAAAAGACAAGGGCTTCTAACACCCAAAGCATATAATAGTAAAGCACAGAGTGAGATGTATTGAGTACTGACACCCCAAACACATTATATGTGTCCAACTTTATTGAAAATGTCCCTACGTCCAGAAAATTAAAAAATGTCCAACTTTATTGAAAATGTCAATTTTCAATAAAGTTGGACATTTTTTAATTTTCTGGACGTAAAAGAGCGAGCATGGTAAGGATCGTATACTTCTCTATGAGGAAGCCAGTTCAAGGCGAAACGCATCAGAAGTACTAAACCTGCGAAAAGGAGACATATGCACAGACAGACTTAGAGAGAGTTGTGTCAGCACTGCGACCTCGGGTGAAGCCGCACGTAGGGATACGCGTCGAAGCGGTAAGCCTGTGAAGGAAAAAAACGCGCGCAGAGAGAGCACTGCACCGGCACCGCGACCTCGGAGGCGAAGCCGCACATTAAGTTGCGCAAGGAGTCTAACCTCGAGAAAGGACGATTCCATATTTTAAAGCAATTTTAAGAAGTTTTTTGTAAGTGCATTATTATTTATTAAAATACCTTTTAAGAAACTTTCCGCACATGCCGCTCTTATTATCTGTCCAAATTTGGAAGCTGATAGAACGACTTGGGCTGTAGATAAACGCCATACTACACTTAAACGTTCGTGAGTATAATCAGACACAGACTCGATACTGTGTGGGTATCGTTTAGATTGTATGAAAAATTCCCCTTATCACACGTGCACACTGTTTGATGGTGATAGAAGGTTATCCTTAATTTAAACTGTACATGAGTAAGAAATCACTTATGGGCATATGACTAACACACTGATAGTGGAACAAATAGCTCACACTGTTGGGTGAATTTTGATTTTGTTTAAATACTACACTATATTTTTGTTTTTTGTCTCCTCTTGCCTCTGAGGTACAGTCAGCAACGTTTCCTTTGGAAATCTTTTTGAACATTCTTCTTTACAAACTCATTCACTGTATAAATTGAAAAATATTTCAAGATTTTGCATTCCATTGAATCACTGAACTAATATTTAGTTGTATAACCACTGTTTCTAACTGCTGCACATCTGTGTTGCATGGAGTCAACCAACTTCTGGCACCTGTTATATTCCACAATTCTTCTGCATTTCTTGGTCTTGCATCAGAAACAACAATTTTGTTGGCCTGGAATCAATATGTTGCTTGTTTACTGGTGTGTTTGGGCTCATCAGTCCACAAAATGTTACACCATCTCTCTGTAGGACAGTCTTTCCTTAAATAAGCTCAGTAATTGGCATCTGTTTTTTTCACAGAATGAATGAATGAATAATTGAACTCCACACTGCTATTATTTGGAATAAGCCTCAATTAGTGATTCAGTTGCACAGAATCACCAGCATGATGCATGTCATGGCTGTTGGATCTATTTATTTTATATTACTCTACTACACCTACTGATAAATTATTTTCCAAGTAGAAATATAATTTCCAGGGATACACCGAATCCACTTTTTGGGATTGCCCCCCCCCCAAATCCTTCATGAAAGATTCGGCCGAACACCGAACTGAATCCAAATCCTAATTTGCATATGCAAGGAAAAGGTAGGAAAATGTTTTTTACTTCCATGTTTTGTGACAAAAAGTCACGTGATTTCCTTTCGCGCACCTAATTTACATATCCAAATTCTGATTCGGTTCAGCCATGCATCCCTAATAATTTCTACCAAAAAAAGTGATGGATCAGGTTATTGAAGTCAGACTGCTATTATTCTGAACACAACTGAATGTAGTACCCTCCTGTGTTTTCACCATTTATTCTCCACCCTTATTATTTTTTTCCACCCATTCATCTGGCTGTATTCATTAGTTAAATCCCAGTTTTATTTGGCCTTTTTTTGTTCTATGTCTTTGTTCTGCTTCTGTTTTCATTTCCTCAACCCCACCGCCCAAAATTATTCTTGGTCTCTAACACCCCCTATGCTTTTCTATTTACGGTCTTGGCCCTTTCCACCTTTATTTTATGTATTCCCATTCTTTCATCTGTGCTCTTGTCACCCACTGCCTTTTGGTGCAGTAATTATGATTTGTATAATGAATACTCAATTTTTCTCAGACTCTCCATAGGTGAATGAATGTCACATATGGGGTAACACTTATGGTGAGAAAAGCTTTTACTGCAATAACAGGTAGAATAACAGATAACAGGTAGAATGAATTTCTTCTGTACATACTGCATAGCCCATGTGGCAGGACAGGACAGTGACTATACAGAAGGGCTCAGTTCCAAATCTGTAAATATAAAGATATTGAATCAACCACAAATCATGTTTGCAGCAACTGCTTGTTAGGAGGCCTAAGAAAAGATAGATCCGCATAATGGCTATAGGGCTTGACAGTTAATAGCTAATAGGGTAAAATATGTTTTAGAAATACATTTTATTTAGAAATAGTAAGTGAATATTGCAATATTTTAGTCTAAATAATGTGTCCTCTTAGCTTTTCCACAGATGTTTTCTGGTTTTATGTTGTTAATGTATTCCCCTTATTTGGTAGATCTCTATGTGTAATGCTTTTATCTTTGTGGAACTGTAGGACTTTTCAAAGAACTGTAAATACAGACAGATATACAGGTAAGGGACCTGTTATGCAGATTTCTTGGAACCTGGGTTATTCCGTATAATTCCATAATTTTGATCTTCAGACATTAAGGGGCACATTTACTAAGGGTTGAAGAGAATTTTTAAAATTCGAATTTCGAAGTAATTCTATTTGAATTGAAAAAAAAGTACTGGCCCTTTAAAATCCTTTGAATTTGACACTTTGCCACCATAAAGCTGCTGAATTGCCATTTTAGCCTGTAGGGGACCTCCTACAGTCAGACCTGAAAACTTTTCTAAGTCCTGAGAATTCAAAGGATTTTTGTTGAAATTGTTCGAATTGAACAATGCATTTGAACGATTTGAACAATTTCAATTCCATCTTAAACAGACCTGGTCTTTTTTTGATCAAAAATGCCCCCCCCCCCAAAAAAAAATTCTGAATTTTTTTCTATTCAAAAATCGACCATTAGTAAATCTGCTTCCAGTAAGGATTAATTATATCCTAGTTTGGATCACGTACAAGGCACTGTTTTCTTATTACAGAGAAAAAGGAAATAATTTTTTAAAATTTTGATTATTTGGATGAAACAGATTCTATGGAAGATGGAGTTTGGAGCTTTCTGGATAGTTAGATTTCTGTATCTAACTATGCTGCAAAACCAGTGTCGGACTGGGATGCCAGGGGCCCACCAGAAAACCTTAGACCAGGGGCCCAACTTTCCAAACTATTATTCCGTCTCTCCTCACTTAACCTCTTTATTCTCCTATTCTTTTAGATCTACTTACTATACTCTATTCTTCCATTATTAAACCACTTTTTCCACATAAAGAAATAGGGAATGAACATGAAATAGGCCAAATTGTTAGAAACAAGAGGCCCACTGACACCTGGGCCCACCGGGAGTTTTCCTGGTATCCCTGTGGGCCAGTCCAACACTGTGCAAAACTCCCCTTGTATATGTAACACCCAAATATATTGACAATGCCTATATATTTTCCCATTTGGATGAAGATATTGAAGGGGTTACAATATTGGAACAAGCAACTCAGAAAGCAGTCCGTGAAATATTTCAGGACTAGTGGGTACATTTCTGCTGTGATTCAGGTGTAATGTACCAAAAAGTGCAGGCTTAAAGGAGAATTCAACCCCTCCCTCGCTAACCCCCAGCTAACCTCCCTCCGCCCCCCTGGCCTACCTCTCCCCCCAGGGGAAATGCCCCTAAGTTGCTACTTACTCCTCCTTGCAGGTCCCCTCCAGCCAGGTTCCCAGGCGCCATCTTCTACAGCAACATCTTTAGCTGTATTCCAAATTGAACCATGATTTTCATATTCAAATGAGCATAGTACCCTGCAGCATGTAGGTGTAGTCACAGTTGTTACTCAATCTGATTTTTTTTACTTTCTTTACAGCACTATATATATACAAGGAACACTGTAGCACTGAATGTGTTCATTCTGTAGTTGTCTAATAGTTATCTCAAATCTTCAGATAGGAATGTGTGTCTGCCAGTTTACTTATAAAATTGGTTTGCTTTTAAGGGATCTGTGCATGCTCTTTCATTTTTTTCCTGTAAATTATTCTGCTTTTAGAGGTTTGTTTCCTAGTTACATACTGCTGGAAGTGCAGTTGGGTGTGACCAGCAATTCATATGCTTGGCACATGCTTTATCTACAGGAGGGTAAGGGAAAACATGGTCAAACTGCCCTCACTTAGGTTGCCAGGTCCACTCTTAAGGCATTGTGAAGCACCCCGAGGACTACTTAAGGACCTCTCTAAATACAACTGTGGGTATACATGGATATATTAGCTATTTACCTATATGTACCCTATACCAATGAGGATTCAAACCTCATGGCCATATTTGAGGAACAACATAACATGTCAGGGTTACACAATATACGGAATAACAAAGATTACAAAATAGTAGGCTGTATTTGTTTGTGAGAACCTTACTATTGGTTCAAACAAAATTCACTTCCAAGGAGGAGGGAGGTGTGTAATACTTAGGCAATTGTGATTACAGTAGAAAGAAAAAAAATCAAAATAGTAGGCTGTATTTTTAAAACATTTCACAGAGCAGTCTAATGTGAGCATTAGAACACTATTTGATATAAATGCGTCAGAATTCGCTGAGCCCTTCTAGGCCCTCCTACAAGTTAAAAAAAACCATTGGTAGTCAGGATCCCTCCCAATTAAAAAAAATTTGTTGCCAAGCCCCCCCAAGTTAAAAAAAAAAATCAGTGGCCAGGGTCTCCCCTACAAGAAAAAATAAATAAATGCCCAACAGTTTAAAAAAAAGAAAAGACCATTGGTGTTCAGTGGAACTTACCTTTCTTCTTTATCAGTGGCTTTCGGTGGCAGCTCAGCTACAACTTCGGCACAGCATAGCTTCTACTTTGGCACAACTCAGCTCCTACTTTGACCCAACTCGGCTTCTTCTTCAACACACTCTTACTTCGGCAGCTCAAGGGGGCCTGGCTAATTTGGGAAATGCAGCACAGCCGCCCCCC
>CM044434.1:57734457-57761311 GCA_024363595.1 Xenopus borealis | reverse complement strand
TTTGGCAAAATCCAAATATATCACATCTACTACCCCCCCACTGTCCAGCATCTTACTTACGTCATCCTAAAAAACAATCAAATTTGTCTGGCATGAACTATCCTTCATAAAGCCAAAAAGCTCTGAATTATATGAAAGCCATCTACCATAGAGTCCATTTTTACTTTTTAAAAATTATTTATTTTTCTCAGTAATAATAGAACAGTATATTGAGCTCCTCTATGCATATCCCCTCACTAGCTCCCAATCTCTAGAATCAAATTCAAACTACTCACACTTACATTCAAGGCCCTTAACAATGAAACCTCTCCATGTATTTCCTTTCTGATCTCAAAATACACTCCTTCCGCAAACTTCACTTCTGACCGCCTTTCTGCTTCTCTCATCACTTCAGCTCATTCTCGTCTACAAGAGTTCTCTTGAGCTTCTGCTTTTCTCTGGAACTGCCTCAAGCTTTCAGACTTTCTCCTTCTTTCCAAACTTTCAAACACTCCCTAAAGACCCACCTGTTTAGGGAAGCTTATTCAATGTACCTTCAGTTATAGCTGTATCACAAATCACAAATTTGTTGCCCAAATCCTTATGTCTCAATTGTACCCTAACTTTTAGTTTGTAAACTCTTGCGAGTAAGCCCTTCTAATCCTATTGTACTCTGTAAAACCTTGTTTGTTATTAACCATTTGTTCCCTGTTCATTATAAACTAATGTAAAGCACTCTATTACTTGTTGGTGCTATAAAAATAAACGATGATGATTTGTGGCAAAACAATACTATTAGATATTAATGTATAGGTACAAAAAGGCTTTTATCAGGAAAACAGGAGGCTCCAAGCATTTCCTAATATAGTAATCATGACTGAATTATAAAAATTACCTCTATCTAAGGTTTCTCTAAATGTGATCAAACCTGACTAAATGTTTTGGGCTGTGCGAGTTTAGGTTATTAGTGCCACCTATCAGTCAAGATGTGAACTGAAGAACAACTAAAATGTTTACAGGACAGGATTTTAAAGGATCACTAATTTGTATTTGTAACTGAAAACTTTAAAGGAGAACTAAACCCCCACCAAAAGCCCCCCCCCCCATCTGGCAGACATTACCCCCTCCCTGCAATGTGCTTTAGTGTTATAAAAACACTTTTAAAAATTCTGACCCTTAAATGCAGAGAAGCACAGTGGAGCTTCCAGTCACCATCTTCTGGATCTTTGTGTTTTCTTTAGGTCTCTCTTCGTCGTGACGAAGCCTGCATGCACAGTTGAACAAAGTCAGGAATCGGCTTTAACTGCAAAGAGCTGGGCCAAGCCAGCCAGGTGCCCTAGACAACCTGGCCAGCCACAGCGCCGACTTGGTGCGTTCTTGTGCAAACAGACGTGTGAATATGGATGGTGACAAACATTTGCGAATAGTCGCTGGTGCGCATTTGTGAATGGACACTGGCATGTATTTAAAAAAGTCATACAGATATGGGATCCATAATGCCGAAACCAGTTATCTAGAAAGATCCAAATTATGGAAAGACCATCTCCATTTTATCCAAATAATCAAAATTTTTAAAAAGGATTTCCTTTTTCTCTGTAATAATAAAACAGTACCTTGTACTTGATCCAAACTAAGATATAATTAATCCTTATTGGAAGCAGAACCAACCTATTGGGTTTATTTAATGTTTACATGATTTTCTAGTATACTTAAGGTATGAATATCCAAGGAAAGCCCCAGGTCCCGAGCATTGTGGATAACCAGGCCCGGATTTGTGGCAAGATTTTGAGGGCAGCAAGATTTTGAGGGCAGCATGCTGCAATCTAAGGAGCACTGGGGTCACATTCTCCAATACACGTAATCCCCAATAATCTGACCCATGTGCATAGTCGCGCATAATTGCGTACATGGGGAGCAGCACACATCAGGCAATAGGACCCACTGGCCTAGGGACGGCCAAGGATACAATCTAAAACTTGTACCCACTTTTGTATTTTTATAAGAAATGGTTACATCTTCTTCTTTCCTCTCACCACACAACAGTTGTGCTCCACTCTACAATAGTCTGTATTGTAGAGAATTCAGACTACAGTGAAAAAAAGCTTAGTGAGGCAAAGGGAACACATCCACTGCCATTTTAGCACCCCCAAACATGTTATCCAGAAAGAGTATAAAATCAATTTATAGATTGATTTGCTTTTTTACTGTTATACTACAAAATAACCTTTTACTTGTTTACTTGTTTGAGCTAACTTTTAGTATAACGTAGAGATTGATATTGTGAGACAATTTGCAATTGGTTTTCATTTTTTATTGTGGTTTTATAGTTATTTAGCTTTTTATTCAGCAGTTCTTTAGTTTGCAGTGTCAGCAATTTGGTTTTGCGGGTACTAATTCCCCTAGCAACCCTGCACTGATTTGAGACTGGAATATGATTAGGAGACGGACTGAATAGAATAATAAGTAATAAAAAGTGGCAATAACAATAAATTTGTAGCCTAACAGAGCATTTGTTTTTAGATGGTGTCAGTGACCCCCATTTGAAAGCTGCAAAGAAACAGAAGAACACTGCAAATCATTAAAAAACTATGAAAAATAAATAATGAAGACCAATTGAAAAGTTTCTTAGAATTGGCCCTTCTGCAATATACTAAAAGTTAACTTGAAGGTGAACCACCCATTTAATGTCAACTAGGCTATTGTAAATCCATGTTAATGACAGAACAACACTGTTGAATTGTTCAGGGTAGTAGATAATAGATCCTATATCTATGAAGTGTTCATTCAATTAGATATTATTTTTAAAGGGGTAGTTCACCTTCATGTTTTAGAATAGTCAGTTCTTCAATTGTTATTTCTCATATTTTTCATTATTTGCCTTTTTTTTCTTTTCGTTTTTTAAAAGTGGGTCACTGACCCTAGCAGCCAAGAACTATTGCTCTGTGAGGCTACAATTAATTATTATTCTATTCAACCTCTCTCTATATAAATATTCTAGACACAGCCTGTTTTCTAGGGTAATTTGGGCCCTATCAACCTGATACTTGCTTAACTTCCATCTGTAGAGATGCTGAAGAAAAAGCTATATAACTGAAAAACAAGAGAATATAAAAAGTGAAGACCGGTTGCAAATTGTCTCAGAATATCAATCTCTACATCATACCAATTTATATTAATTTGAAGGTGAAGAAATGCAAGAATACTGATAACTGATACTAGAGATAAAGAGAGTCCTACTCAAAATAGCATAGTTATTGAGATTTAAAGAATTTGGCCATCAAAAAATTATCTTTAAGACGGGTGCCCCAATGTTGTCTATGGACCATACATTGATGTTGATATTATATTGCTTCACAATATTTTGACAAGAACATACAATTCATTACTATTACTGTAGCTTGTTTGTGTGGATGAATCATGGTCTGCCACTTTTATCCCAAGACCTCACATATCTAACAAATACCCCTATCAAACAGGGTGGATTCTGCTAGTTTTATAAGGAATCTGCACAAAAACTGTGCCATGCCAGAAAATATAATTATAAACAACTTTCCACTATACGTTAATTATACAATATCAGTGGTGTTAATATAACTGCAATAATATGTATGTGTTTATCCCTTTCTGTTCTCTGGTTCCTACTCTTGATATAATGTCACAAAAGTCGGTTCTTCTAAGAGGTCTGTTAATCAGCTGACTTGCAACATTGCTTCAGAACTGTTTTGGTTCAGAGGGGATCCCACTGGCTGTGGCTGCCCAAAAGCCCAAAAAAGGCAGAAGGTTGGACTAGCTAAAGAGTGTTTTGTACTTTGGAGTCTGGACACCTGTTGAGTGAGTACTACTGCTGACTGTAATTACTTTCCTGTGCCCATGTCATCGGGGAAGAAACCCTTCCTTCATTACTGCAGCAAGAAGCCACTGGAGTAAAGCTGGCCATAAATGTAAAGATTTTTAAAAGATCCAGTGGTTATCGTGAGACCACGATTGTCTCAAAATTATTATTTAAATGTCCGATGTGTCCATCAACTAAAAAGACCATTTCAGGCTATATTGCCATCAGCACCGAAGGGTCACTGCCTGCTTGGCCCTGCAAACATAGATAGATTACATGGGGACCAATAAAGATTTTTAACTGGTCGATCAATTTTCAGACCGATGTACGATCGTTTGAATCCCACTAACTGCACGATAATTTGACAGATTGGTCGGACTTTGCTAAGATCGGTCATTCGGCAGACAAAGATCTTCGTGTCTATGGGGACTAAAAAAGAACTAAAACAGTCATGTCACATGCTTTATCCATAATATCAGGAAGCTGCTTCTGTGCAAACTGATAAATGATCTGACTAAAGCCTCATTATACCTTTCTTGTGTCATCGTTGCTTATTATTTACAGGGTTGCCATCTGGTGGATATTATATAAAAAAAGATACTTGATACTAAATGAATTAATTGGGGAAAAAGGCAAACATATAGGCAGGCTGATATTTTCCCCCCAGATAAGATAGCAACCTTGATTATGTAAAGTAACTTTGCAAGCAATAGCTATAACACTTAGAGGCAAATTCAAAGTGTGAAGTTGAGTCTAGGTGGCAAATTCACTAAGCTGCAAAAATGCGCTAGCAAAGGCTTCGCTACAATTCGCGGCGCAGCCCGCCGCTAATTCACTAAAATGCGAAGTTGCACTCAGGGAGGCGAACGGTAGTGAAGTTGCGCTACCGTTACTTCACCAGACAAAGCGCATTTACGCTAGCGATGCCTAATTTGAAAGTTTAATAGACATATATGTTACAGCCACTATATTACACTACAGAAGCCCAGGAAACCTTTAATAAATAAAATAAAGTTGTGCTATTGCCCTGAACATGTGCCCACTGTATAGTTGAGTTGCCATATGTTGGGAAATGTAGGGGGGGGAAGGAGGGTAACCCCCCCAAAAAAATTACGCTATTTTTCAGACTATCACCCTAAAAAAAGTAAAAGAGTTTGAGACATAAAAACTCCTATCTATTGTAGGGTCTGACCTGGCAAAGTAAAGTCTAGAGCAAGAGGTAACGTTCAGTAAAATGGTCATCTTAGTGAATTAGCGTAATTACATCCCTTCATCAGTGCGCAACTTTGCCTGGAGTAAGGGTGCTAGCTAGCGAATTTTCACCAGGGACACTGTTAATAAATTGGCGAAGTTGCGAAATGACGTTACGCTGGCGAATAAGCGCTAGCATTAGACACTTCGAACTTTAGTGAATTTGCCACTTGAACGCTGGCAAATTTTCTCTAGCGGTACTTCGCCAGAGCGAGGAAATCAAAGCGAAGCTGTGCTTGTGTTCAGTTCTGCCTAGCGCAACTTTGCTAGAGTCCTTGCTAATTTGCATACGGAGGGCAATTTAAAGTGGAATGGACCTATTTATGTTACATGGTGCATCTAATACATTACATTTACACTGAAAACTAGACATGCCAAGGATACCTTAATAAAGTCAATAGAGTTGTTTTAATACCCTACACATAAGCCCACGGTTAAATAATGTGCCATCAGTGTCGGACTGGCCCACCAGAATACCAGGAAAACTCCCAGTGGGCCAAGGTGTCAGTGGGCCCTCATGCTGCTTAGCTGTTGGCCAATTTCATGTCCTATTTCTATTAGAACAAAGAGGCTAAATAGATGGAATAACTGATTATAGTATGTAAAGAAAATAAACTAGGAGAATAGAGGTTGATTGAGGAGATGAAGAATATTAGTACAGAGTGGGACCCTGGTCTAAGGTTTTATGGTGGGCCCCTGGTCTAAGTTTTTTGGGTGGGCCCCTGTGTGTCATACAGTATGGTAGAAAATGTATGGGGGAAACCGGGTGCCTGAAGAATTTTGTTATGCCTTTTGCAGCCTAACTCCTTGAAAAATTGAAAAGACGCCAGCGTTTTTTTGTACTTTGAAGATATTACACTCAAAAATTATGATGTAAGTAACTGAAGATTGAGGATGTTCTATGCACTTCGCCAGGTCAGAGCTGGCGAAGGCAAGTCTGGCGAAAGAGGTAATGTTCAGTAAAATCTGCATCTTAGTGAAAATTCACCTGGTACTAGAATGCGAAGCAATGCTAGCGTACATTTCCATCTTTACCAAAGAGGTGCCTGCGCTAATCAGTAAACAAAGTCACAAAATGATGTCACGCAGTCGAATTTGTGCTAGCGTTAGTCACTTCGCCCTTTAGTGAATCTGCCCCTAATGTTTCTGTCACTAGAGGTGGGCAAACAGAGTTGTGCCATCTGCACAGTGAGCCTGATTTTACATGATACCCATAGAAGCCAGGGCACTGACTTATTAGGTGCATGAATGTGTCCAGAGTTGCAGCCTTTGAGTGGGCTCAAAAGGCAGAACAGATGTCTATTGATAAAATTAAAAATGAGTGAATGACCTTGTTCATTTAATATGCCCATGTGGGTCGCCTGATTTTCATTTTATATGTATTTGCATATAGGGTAGGTCATGGCATTCACTCATTTTGTTCAAAACCTATTGCTTCATTTGGAGTACAGGCTCTGTTAATTTGCCCTCCAATGTGTGAAAAATTGGTGAGCTTTAAGCTGCCTATGATATGGCTAGGAATTGGTTTATGTGTAGCTATTTCTAACACAATTTCTAACACATCTTTCAGCCTGCAGACTTTTTCTACAGATCTCCAATGAATCATCCTGTGTGAGGCCTGTTTCAGTGTGCGGGGGTTTATGTGTTACTAATTATGGACAAATGATAATCATGCTACAATAAAATCAGAGCTTTGGTTTCAGCACAGAGATTTCTTGCATGAGGTAAGCACCACAAAATTGAACAGCACATGTAAACTCGTGGCCAGCATGTACTTAAAAAGTTTTACATTGCACGAGGCGAGAAACATGAAAGTGTTTTTGGCAGTGCTGCCCTTTTATGTATTTTGGTGTGGCAATGGCAGCTGCAAGTGTTACCCAGCATTGCTAGGCAATGTGTTTCCTATATGGTTAGGTGTAACACAGAATCTGCAGTGCTAACATGGCTGGTACTTACATGTTAGCTCTGTAGCTTCTATACCTAAAGGGTTAATGTGGTGGATATTGTTTCTAACAACTGTTTGCTATTTATTCTGCAGTTGGTTTCTTTTGGTTACCAAAACTGGAGGAACATATACTGATATATAAGAATTTTTTGAGATTTCGTCAAACAAGGCAAGTATGAACCAAAGATATTTGGTAAAGCCATCACCACTGGATAGAGATTACAAATACATAGACTTTGTTACCCTTGGAGTCTGTTTAAAGGTCTACAATACATTTTTTTTGTGTGTGTTATTAAAAGGCAACATGGGCTCCAGTCACATCCACCTATATCCACCACATATACAGGACAAATAAATGACATATCTAACATACAGATTCCTATCGGTTCTAAACGAGTGTATCAGAGCTGTAGTAATGCTGATATTGCACTTGATCTATACCATACCTTTTTTTTCCATGGTTTAGCAGGCAAATGAGGAATTCCAATGTTTAGGTAATAAATAGTTTATTTTCGCTCCAGGTTTCAACTTTACACATAAAAAGATTGTTTCTCTGAAATATCCCATCAAATCCTGCCAAGGAAGCAAAAAGGCCTCGGAAAGGCCAAGGAGGCACAGGAAGAAGGTAAGAGAGAGAGGAGTGGGGAGGCACAATGGGTGGGAATCTTACAGATAACTGTAAGAGGCACAATGGAGAGGGTATTAGAGAAGGAGAGAGGGGTTGAAGCAGACAAGAAATCACTGAAAGGAAATGACATAGGAAAATATACAAAATGGGGGCACATTTATCTCAAATAAATGGGAAGTTACAGAATCTTACAAAACAAAAATCATGGGAAAACATTTCTTAGGTACTCTATTCTGTTTCCTTTTTTTGGCGGTGGTGGGGGGAATCGAGGTTATTCATGAAGTGTTCACCTCACCCTGAAATACATGCCTAGTCAGCGAAGTATCACCAAATAAAGCATCATTAATATAATATATAATTCACATAGTCATTGTATGTTTTTGTGTTACCTTCTATTTCCTAAACTGCTTTATGGAAGCATCATTTGTTGCTGCTTATAAATGACAGTATATGTAGCTAAATATCCACAACTGCACACATAAAGTACCAAAATATGGCATTTAATTTTTTACTGATCTTTAGATGATGGCACCTGAAAATGTATATAACAATAATTTTTACATAGTATTGTAAACACTTGTCATGTGGTAAATTGTTTTGAAATGCATGTTCCTTCTCTGCTGTTAGTGTCCCTTTGATAAGAATGGAGGATTCCATACAGCTTCCTGGTATATGAAATAAATGTAATATGACATAACAGTGCCCTTAGTTTAACAACAAGACATACCATACATGAATTATTGTTTAAAAGCAATAATTCCTTTAGACCAGGTGCACAGTAGCACCTTATGTCCGATTTGGGTGAATTACAGGAAGGTGACCTGACTGGTCATACCAAACTTGAAGCATCCATAATAACCCATTCTGTTGCAATCTAATCTGTCCCACTCAGATGCCATTTATTTTATTAACATGATGTCCTTAGGCCTCCTGTACATAAACAGTTTTATGTGTCTTGTTAGACTTGAAAACAGGAAATCGAAAATAAATCAGCGGATACTTCCATTTTATGTGTGTGCACATTTATATAACTATGTTGTATATATATATATATGTTACAAGTCAGGGACAAGAGGCACAGGCTGCAAGTGTCTTTATAAAGTAAATGTTCTAGAACTCTTTATTCAAACCTATAGAGCTGCAGTCCCACCCATGTGTCAACATTTTGGCCAATTTTTCATTCTGGGCAAACCAACTGATAAACATCCTGTCAAAATAGGCTGTTAATGATGTTTAGACCAAATCTATGCTTGTAAGGCTACCTTTTTTCTGTTGCCTCGTGTATTATAAGAAATTGCCTACCAGAAAACCATGAACTTGCTTGTTTATTGGTTACATAGCAATGCAACATAACATGCATTTTGCATTGTATGGATTTTTTACCATACCATTTTGAAGATATTTTCTAGGATATTTTTACTGTAGCTTTTTCAGTAGGACTATTAACAGTAATACAAAAAACAAATCTGACAGTAGCTAGACAAAGCTCTCTAATTTGTAGACATAAGAAGCAGTTACAGTAAAGAAAAAATGTATATGTGTCGAATGATATTAGTCTTATTTGGTGATACTTTTGCATTAATTATGGCTGCAACAGGGATCATAGGTTTGTGGAGATCACTTGTCTTCACCATGATATAGTCAAGGAATTAATATGGGTGGATGATGTCCATGTTGTGTCATATTGAACTAATAGAGGTTAAAAAATAACCTGCCGAATGAAAAGGAAACCAGTTAAATGGGAGTGTTAAAGGAAATCTATCATTATAAAATGGTACAATCCACTTACCGTTACTTTAATATGTATAGTTTAATTTGTTTTAGTTTTGTTTTAATTGTTGTTTATTTGTTTATAAGCTGTTATAGTACCTCCAAAGTAGCTTTTATATAGAGGTGACATTAATGTTATACAGTAATGAACTAGGTAATAAACCTGTTATTTATATAAGTGCATCTGTATTTATCAAAACCATTTCTGAATATCCCACATAGCAAGTGGCATAACCAATGCCACACTGACCTATAAGATCTTAGGTGAAACTTTCCTGAGGGATGGTCTGTATCTCTGCAGGGAGGGATTTAATTGTAGGTGAAAGAGCTAGTTTACATAGGCAACCGTGTTACAACTAAATAATACATTAAATCACACCAAATTACACCAACTATGCAGCTTGAATCACTTAAACAGTAGTTTACCTGAGCGTTTATATATATTGTTGCTACAATTGCTGGTTCATGCAAATGAAAGGTTCCCTTGACTGGCACTTGAACCATCTCTGTACACTTTGTATGCCACATGGCATTTCAAATAACCAGTCAGTGGGAAAGATATCCAAAATCCTGTTTCCATTCAATCACTGAACTAAAACACTAATGTAGCATATCTGTAGCACCTTACTATAGTAACGAAATAGCGTCACAAGAAGCCACATATGTAAACTAGCCTTTTATCCCTCCACATATTCACATACAATTGGCAATGTCTACTATAATGCTTCACTGTATGACATTAACAAACATGTAAAGGTACATTTAAACACAAGTCCTATGATAGATTGCCTTTAAATTAACCCACAGATTACCTTTTTTAACACAACAATATTTAAATGACATGCTCTGGCATTAAAAAAAAAGTTATTCGTTAAGCCCCATGGGACTGCGTGTGAATACTGCTTCTATGCAATAAGCAATAATCTGTATAGTTGTAGAGTATTAATAGCCAATACAAGTAGCAAATAATTTATTTTTGTGCCCTTTAAACTAAGGAAGGACACTTAAAATTGTAAGGGGGTCTGCATTTTTCCACACATTTGTCCAGGAGATTGTCATGAGCAGTTGGGAAGAGGTGCAATGGTTTATGTTTTTGGAGATGGGCTGGTACTGATACAATCTCTGTTCACAGCTGTCACATCCCAAGGTTGCTCTAAAAACTCTGAGGTTTCTTCTGCTATCTGACCTGGAATTCTAAAGTCCACAGCTGGATGTACCCCTTTAGGGATGTTATGGGTGGGGGCTCTAGGTTCTGGTGGGCACCCAGTCCCTTGTAGGAACTGCAAGAAGTTTTCTTCAATGGAGCCTTCCCTGCTGGGCAGTCGTAGCTCATCTTCTCCAGCACCCCCTCTCTTAAAGAAGCAGCCTACCCACCTTCCCAGTTCCAAACGAATTTGCCTGTTGAGACATCCATAGAAAATAGGGTTTGATGCAAAGCAAAGGAATCCCATCCAGGTGACAACCCACTCTGCACGTGATCCAGGTGGTGGAGGAGGAGACCGCAGTGCAGCATACAGGTGGAAGCCAAAATAGGGCAACCAACATAGCAAAAACTGACCTCCTACTGCAGCTAAGACAGCTGCAGCCTTCCCTCCTCCTCCCCCACCTGGCACACGCTGCTGTGGTGTCCCACGAGTACCACCTGAACCAGTCACCATGGTGGAACGACTGCTAAGAGATTCTGAACGTCGCCGCTGAGGAGATGTGTCCATCCAAGTAGGCAGAGGCCCATGATGAAGGGCAGCAACCCGTGCCACCTTGAACATGCTGCAGTATACAACAATGATGATGGTAAGAGGCAATAGAAAATAGAATGAAGAGTAGAACAGAAGAAATCCTGCACGGAAGACACTGTTGCCCCCTCCCTGCAGACTGCAGTGTCCAGGGGCTGGGGGGTTCCAGCCCAGTATCGGGACAAGTGAAGTCAGAAGGGCCTTGACCCAAACCCCAGCCAGAACCCAGCTGACCAATCCCATTGTCATTTTGACTTGGTATCTCATTGGATGTACCACATAGTAGTATCTTTCTATGTTGATGGCAGAAATAGACAAGATACCTGTGCTGGTCAGACAAACACTCAAGAAGAGGTAGGCACGGCAAGCCATCTGCCCTAAACCTTGGCCTTCATACAGATAGGTGCTCCCACCCCCTGACAACATGGCCAAAGGCATAAGGGTTAGGGCAGCCAGAAGATCCACCACACATAAGTGGAAGACCAGAACAAACTTCCTGAGGGATGGAGTTTTCATGATGACCCCCATGACTGCCACATTCCCAGCAACTGCTAGAAGGTCCATGAGAAGCATGAGGAAGAGGGCCCCGTACTGAGGGTTTTTGGGAAATGTGGCCCCTGAAGAATTGAAGGAAAGGTTCCAAGTGTGAGAGGGAAGGGAGGTATCCATGGGGATGATTTGGATTAAAGGTCACCATCACCCTTCTGCTTACAGGACCATCACCCATCATACATAAAAAAGAAAGCAGGGTTCTGAAAGAATTATAGGAGAATAAAAAGGACAGGCATTGGGGATAGTGAACAATGGAAAATCTGCATGAACTGCAAACAATGTAAAGGAGAAAATTTAACAAAAGAGGGAAAACAGAGAGACGAGAAAAATGTTAATGGACTAGGAAAAGGGTTGCTTTGGGTCAAAATAGACGGAATAATAGGATGGACTAGAGGTCAAAGGGATGAAGGGGAGAGAAAGGGGATATTGTCCCAGAAAAAGGTCACATTTCGGACGAATATTTGTCACAAACAGCTATGTCTTCTGCGATGGTCTGCAACAAGGGGCATGTCTGGCCCACAAAGCATCATTCCTATATCAGATAAAGTATTGCCCAGTCAGAGCGTTGTCCCTTTAGGTATTCTTTCCTAAAGGGTGTTATTCCTTTTTGAAGAGTGTTATAATATCCTACAGAGCATTTCTCTGTTGTGTAGACCATTCCTGCCAACACTATGTTACTGTGGGTTGCCGAACATTCTTTCTGTTTTTATTCTGCAATACGCCATTCAGAAACCTGAAATCATTTTTCCTTTCTGTCATTCCTTACATCTTCTTCTGCATACAGAAGGACACTCCTCTTGATGTCCGAGTATCAGTACAGTTGGTAAAGGCACTCCCAATCTGTATCCAGGGAGGCAGTGTATGGCACAGTTTCTAGGTGCTTACTGCTGTACACAACAGCATTTGTGTCATTCAGACTGCTCAGTAGTGGTCATCAGATGCACACAACCTACATGAAAATGGTTAAAAGGGTTAAACTTAGTATGGTGAAGGCCCATTTTACATACCTTGTTGAGAATTAAAAAATAACCCATCTCCTTGAAGTGAATAGCTGCTGTACATTGCATCTCAGTCTAGCAAATTTAGATTTACTACATGTGAAACTGTGTCTTTAAAATATAAATGTGTGTGTATACAATATTAAAGCTGCCTCCATAACTCCTTTACAAATGCCTTTATATGTATATACCACACTGGCTGCTATATACATCCTCTTGTTAAACACCTGCATTTCTATTATTTTTAGCTCCTGTTTATATACCAAAATATAAAGGTTTATACTTACTACCTTTTTCTCCAAGGTGATTGCATGAGACCCTTCCAGAATAGTTAGGAATCTACGGTCAGCTTTTCTCCTTCATCCCCATACACCTGCCAGCCAGAGAGCAGGAGAGCGGAGCGGCAGCTCAGCCCCCCAGCATCTATTGCACAGCACTGCAGTGATGGAACCAGCAGGAACAGGGTCCTATAATCACTCAGATTTACGCTCACATACACACATATCCATTTTTAGTCTGGGCAAAGCTAAACCACTAAGGGATTCTGCATCTGTATAAAAGGAACATAAATAATATATTTAGCAGAAAGGTCTGGTAGACTCTACACAATGACACTCAGAAATAAAACAGGACCTTTGTTTGTACATGGTTACTAATGTGGGTAATGTCATCACTGGACCATTATTTCACTTTCTGTTTAATGGAAAAATAATCTATTTAAATGTGGGTATGTGAGTTTGCCATTTTTTAAGGCAAAACTGTGACTCGATCTCAATGCCATTCAAGCAACAAATACAGCACAGACAACCCATAATCCTTCATTTATTAAGGGAACTACAGGATTCAGCAATGGACTGTAGCTCAGCTTCCATAGGAGATTCTGGGAGTTGTAGTTCTTAAAGTTGATGGAGTGTTCACATTTGCCTATTCCTCCAAAAGAAGCTTCTGTATTTTTCCTAAGAATATGTGGGATTTTGTTTTAATAAATACTTTGTTATTAATAAAAAAAAAGATCAGTACAATGTTAGTATTGTTATAGCAATTCAGTTTATTTTTTAATGACTACGTTTGATTTTACCCAATTGTAACATGTAGTGTTTTACATGCATTCAACATGTACTGTACAAATACAGCACCCATGCCTGTTGCAACTGGATGCATCATGAAATGCACGGGTATGTCAAGCACAACTACTGTTATCCATTTTAGTCTGTCCATTTTGGATTTTGTTGGGTCTTTGCCAGACTCTGTTTGTCCTGCTGTCACACAGTTGTCTGGGTCTCCCCCCATCTCCTGCTGCCATGCCTCTTCATTTGTCACCATAATGTTGCTCCCTCCTCTCTGACCACCTGTTTCCCTCTTGAGAGCAGTTAAATCTCACTGCTGTTCTCTTTGTGCCATTTGCCTTACTTGTTACTTGCTAGTCTCTTTATATTCTGTTATGACAAAGAATGTGTTTCCTTTGTCACTCTGTTTATCTTCTGCTGTCATGAGACTGCCTCTGGTTTATTTTACTCACTATATTTTGTATTAATCTGTCCATATCACTTCATTTATGTCAAGCTGTTACATAGCAGTCTGCACTCTGTTCTCTCAGTACAAGAACTGTCTCTGGCCATGTCTCTGTGTCCTGCTGTCTCTCAAGGTCCTTTGTTGCTGTTCAGTTTTTTAACGAATGTATTTTTGGGTCCTTGTGTCATAGCAACATGGTCATGTGACCATTCTGAATATTCATGAGCTCCTCACGTTCTTGGAAACAGAGGACTATGGGAGACTGTTCACCGGGAGGATGCAGAGCCCATTAAGTGTCATTATCATTATTTATTTATAAGTATGGCTGGCCTTTTTACACTGTATGCACACATTTTAATACTCAGCACTGTGAATGTCAAATGCTCATAATAGATTCTAATAACTCAACAGATAGAATGATTGAGATATATATATATATATATATATATATATATATATATATATATGAAAGAAACTATTTTTTTCACCATTGGACAGTTAGTTATCCTAGCCCAGTCTGGTAATAAATATAGATACAGTAGATTAGGTGTTGTCAATTCTGCTTGTAATCGTTCATCACTCTCATGTATGCAGAAGGATTATTAGGTAAATTCCTTTTCTCACTATGTACACAGGGGTGCTAGTAGTTTTTGACACACAGAGAAATGAGATCTGTATTTTTAATGTTATATCTTGAGATTTGTATATGAAGAAAAACTACAACCCCCATCATGCACTGTGGGGTTTTTCTCAAAGGAGAGTGCAGCTGTAGCAATAAGAGCTATCCCTTGCAAATGCTAGTGAATTACGCAAAAGGGAATGCTAGGGTCTGAAAAAAGTGCAGATCACATTTTGCACTGTAAGAGACTGGCCTAGATTACTTGAAAAACAGAACACACAGGCTCACTAAAATGCTGCTCGGTTTCCATTAAGTCAAAAATAGAAATTTAAAATATTTATAATCAATAGGTTAGTATAAGGGATTAAAAGGTTTAGCTCTCAAGCTGTCTGACAAGAATTGTCTTCAAAACTGAATAACAATTGAAGGATGACAGGTTGAGGTTGGACATTTTTGGAGGAAGGTGGAGATAGCTGACCTGTGGATATCTAGTTGTTAATTTATAATTTGTAAGTGCCTGTCCTTTGTCTGTTCATGGGTTCTAGCATTAGCAGATGACACTGCAGGCTGTAATATGATTCTCATACCTCCTGCTGTAAGTTTTAGGCCGATGGTGACTTGTGAAGTTACTTTGGCTCCCAATCATAGTCATGTTCCCTGACTGAGAAATGGAAAGAGCTTGGGCAGATTGGATGATATTTGTGCATAACTTAGGCATGGGCAGTTGGGGATACAGGTCCCAAAGATTTGTGAAGGCAACCCTCATAATATGATGTATGTTTCCATAAATAATTGGACATTTTTCTTTTTTGAAATGCCCCCTTGACATTTAAACATGGAACATGAGCATTTCTCTTACTGCTTGATATTACTCCCTGCAAAAGTACTTTTTTAGTAGGTAAATAGCTGACCCAGATGCAGTACTATACTGTTTTTCTGCAAAGTTGTTGTCTATTGTGAGACACTTCGATTATGACAGTATACATTTTATTTTACTTTTCATGGCATCTTTGTATTTTACAGTCTTTCTAACTTGTCCTAAATTAAATGCTCTAGGTTTTTGATGTTTTACATGTATATGATTAAAACAAGGAAGGAAGACTGGGTTAAGCATTCACAGCTGAAAGTGTCCATCCCAGGCATCATGAAAGGAATGGTTTAATTCCTCCTGCTGGCTATAGAAGGTAGAAACCAACTTTATAAAGCACTTCCACATCCTTTCAGCCCCGGTCTTTTTTATTCTGTCTGGCTGTGATATAAATTACCCTGTTTAGGGAAGAACATTCTCTTACTTACTGGGCCCATGGTCAATGCTGACTATAGTTTTCTAAGCTATTGAAATGCAGCCCATACCGCTGTGATGGCATTTCACCCTTACAGATAGGAACCACTCCATGTCAGAGGGAGTTATTGGGAAGACTGGCCTTTGTAGTCTATCTAGCTTGGTGTAGGGTCTTAGGATGCATCATGCATATACTTGCTGGTGCACACAGTAAGTTTTTGTATTGCATCACTGTGAAAAAAAGCCTAGGTGGTTAATCATATTTATTTATTTCCAGCCACTCTACCTCTGCTGTGGAGCATCCAAGAAAGCAATGTAGATCATCTGAGCTTTGCTCATGGGACCACCAGTCTTGCGAAACATGCAGTAATCTAGCAGCACGTTTCTGGAATGTATAACAGAGCTGCTGGATAGACATTTTAAAACTTCTTTTTAGAGGGTCAGATCAGACCATTTAAATGAAAGTTTTTCTGATCAGGAGGGAACTATGGCTCTTCCTAAGACAGGGCAGACAGATATTTTTTGTTGCAGTTTTTCAAGGCATCAGAGGAGCTTTTTCTAAGGATAGTGCTGTCCCTTCTACAGTTAGGTTTTAATCTCTTACTCCTCTTCAGAATCTAGTTCTTCAGAGTAAGAAGAGAATTAGAACTAGAGCCCATCTTGATTAAAGTAGTGAGCCGTAACTTACTGTTGGAGGTTAAGAATCAGTCATCTTCTTTAGTATTTTTTAATAAGATGAAGGTCACTTTTCCAGTTCATAAGGAAGTTTAAGATATAATTAATGTTGAATGGCAAAAAAATTCTACAACGTTCCAAATGCTTTATCAATCCCAACCAGAATTTCAGGAAGTTTGGGATACTCCACTATTTGTGGATTCGCCTGTGGTTAAGCTGTTCATCACCGCAGGGGCATAATGCAAGTCTTCTATTGCTTTGGTTTCATTCATAAGAGCAGTCATGGAATTAGTCTTCAGTAAATTCTACAGGCTTTACCAGAGCTCAAATTAACAATAAAGTTTATACTTGACACTGTAGCAGATTTTACAAATCCGCTGGTATCTGTCTATAGACTATGTGACAAAGAACGGAGGGCATTTTTATACAGAAAGTTAAAATAAACTTTTTAGAGCAAGCAAAAATATGCTTTAATATGATTAGGCCATGTATACAACAGTACATCTATATTACAACAATAGCATATACGTACATACCACCAGTGTTCACAGTGCAAATTAGCAATATATTAAAGCAGACACATTGTGCAAAAGGGTGAGAAACCCCAATGTTTGGAAAAACTTCTTT
Source organism: Xenopus borealis (assembly GCA_024363595.1). Taxonomy (NCBI): domain Eukaryota; kingdom Metazoa; phylum Chordata; class Amphibia; order Anura; family Pipidae; genus Xenopus; species Xenopus borealis. The sequence continues at coordinate 57,743,908 of CM044434.1, read as the reverse complement.
CTCAAGAGGAAAGACTTATCTCATTAAAAACAGAATTTGTGAATGATGTCAAGGAATTCAGATTTAAGACAAGTAAATAAAGATCCTTTTTTACAGATAAAGTTGATATCATTTTTTTTAAATATATTGTTATATACACAGTTTATATTTTTAATATATGCAAAAAAAAATATGGTTACACTCAGAGCTACTACAATTCTGCTGCACAATCAGGGGCGATGCCAGGGCTGCTACTGCCTGAGGCAACAGACTGAATGCAAGGTTCTCAATTTGCCTCATGGCAGGAGCAGCCTTGTACATAGTATATCATTGCAGGATCCTTGGGTGTTTTAGCTGTAACCACATTGGAAATGTGTATGTGTGTATATTTGAATGACTATAGGAGCATTTGCTTTCTTGTTAGCTCACTGCAGAGCTGTGCAATAGATGGTGAGTGGCAGAGCTGCTGTTCTGTTCTCAGGATGAAGATTTGATAGGAAGGGAGAAGGCTGTGTGCGGTTCCATAGCCACTGTTAAAGCCTGTAATGCAGCCCACCATGGAACTAAAGGTAGGAAGTAAGGAAATTATGTGTGAGCATATAGCAGATGCTAATCAGAAAGGGCAATTCAGGTTATAGATACATATGATAACTAAGCCAATCAAAATTAATTATGGCCTATAAGACCACCTATATTCACAACAAGAAGTTGAAATTGTAATTTTTTTTCTGCATCACCAATTTCCGTTGGAGCAGGTCCATGGGGGTACATCACTAATACAGAGAGCGCATTTGCTCTCTCATGCACTAGAAGAGACGCATTTACTGTTAAACTGTAAATTTAAAGTTACCAAGAGCATTTTTTTGCTGCCCCTGGTAACTTGCAGTGAAATGCTGCATGAAGCAAGGTTTTCAGCTTGCCTCATGACTGGTGTGCCCTCTGCTACCAAGCCATGCCCCAAAAAACAAATAAGGGGTGAGAATAAATAGCATAAAAGCATTTACCAAACAGATGCTAAAGAGGCCCTGAATAATAAGGCCAGCATCACGTCTATGCAACAGGAAAGCTTATAAAATGTATAGGCCCTGAAAAAGAAAACAAAAGGCACAAGAACATGAATGAAATGCTCTCGGACATGGTAAATGACTGACTACAATAACCAACCACTACATTACTGTCACAGGCTCATGGTAAAAACAGGTATAACAGAGCATGAATAGTTATCTCCTGCTTAAAGGGTTCCCTCACCCACTGCATATGGCTACAGGACATAAAGCCTCAATGAGGGGAAGAACTAAAATCCAGGAACTGTTAAAACAAGATTTCCCTTTATTACAAAATATCTAATTAGATTAAAAAAAATTTTTAAAGAAACTAGAGTCTATATAATTTCCTAGTTGAATTCAACAGTTTTGACCATAAAATTTTTTCGAAAATTAGAATTTTCAATTCGAACCTTAAAGGAAAACTATACCCCCGGACAATGTAGGTCTCTATAAAAAGATATTGCTTAAAACAACTCATATGTAAAACCCTGCTTCATGTAAATAAAACATTTTCATAATAATAAACTTTTTAGTAGCATGTGCCATTGGGTAATCATAAACAGAAAATTGCCATTTTAAAGGGGTGGTTCACCTTTATGGTAACTTTTATTATGTTATAGAATGGCCAATTCTAAGCAACTTTTCAATTGGTTTTTATTATTTATTTGTTATAGTTTTATAGTTATTTGTCTTTTCGTCTGATTCTTTGCAACTTTCAAATGGGCGTCGCCGTCCCCTTCTAAAAAAAACAAATGCTCTGTAAGGCTACAAATGTATTGTTATTGCTACTTTTTAATGCTGATCCTTCTATTCAGACTCTCTCCTATTCACATTCCAGTCTCTTATTCAAATCAATGCATGGTTGCTAGGGTAATTTGGGCCCTAGTTACAAGACTGCTTAAAATGCAAATTGAAGAGCTGCTGAATAAAAAGCAAAATAAATCACCGTAAATAATAAAAAATTAAAACCAATTGCAAATTATTTCAGAATGTCACTCTCTACATCATACTAAAAGTTATCTCAAAGGTGAACAACCCCTTTAACTGTTGCTCAAGTATTCATGTTGGGGGTATAGTTTTCCTTTAATAAATCTATCCCATAGTGTCATGCAGGTAATTGTCCTCTTTCTTGCTCACATCGGTAATATTTTTCCAACTGCTTTCCACCAGCCATGAGCACTGTGATCGGTCCCATAATGCATATTTGGACTCTTGTGTCTCTGTTAAATAGCAAAAATACCCCTTTTGTCAGAAAGTCATTCAATTAGGCTTGTGTCAATAAGGTGCTTAACCTGAACTGCCACAGTAAATATGTATTTATTTTATTTTACACAGACATACAAGATTCCATGGATCGCTTCGGTTTTCCGAAGTTGTCCGAAGTTCCCTCGTGAGTACATTTCGGGTGACTTCAGAAAACGAATCGATGTGAAAACCTTCCCGCCGGCAGTTCACATTCTTGTGAATTCTTCTTCACATTCATTTCAGGCTGGCCTGGATTTGTGGAAAGGCCACCTAGGCCCGGGCCTGGGGTGGCAGGATTTTAGGGGGCGGCATGCTGCCCAGCTACACCCACATTGGTTCAGAAACACTGGGGATACAATAGTTTTTTAATTTCCCATGAGCCCATCCCCATTGCTCCAGTCCTGATGATGAAAATTTGCAAATAAGGGGCAGAGTATGGGGGTGACTAACTGCAGTGGGCCTAGGGGCACTCTCTTTGTAAATCCGGGCCTGATTTCAGGGAGAATAGTCGTTCAAAGAAGAAGTAGCTGGGTGACTAATATCTCGTGAGGCAATTTCGAGCGACTTTGAAAAACGTATCGCCGCGTGTGAATAGGCGCAGGCGACTTTAGCGCTAGCGGGTGCGAGATAACAGCAAACCATTCAGGGAGATTAGTCGCCCCAAAGAAGCGGCAATTAGTCGCCAGGCGACTAATCTCCCTGAAATCGCCCAGTCTGTCCCAACCCTTAAAGGGGTGATTCACCTTCAAGTTAACTTTTAGTATATTGTAGAAGGGCCAATTCTAAGAAACTTTTCATTTGGTCTTCATTATTTATTTTTCATAGTTTTTTAATGATTTGCAATTTTCTTCTGTTTCTTTGCAGCTTTCAAATGGGGGTCACTGACACCATTTAAAAACAAATGCTCTGTAAGGCTACAAATGTTTTGTTATTGCCACTTTTTATTACTTATCATTCTATTCAGTCCATCTCCTATTCATATTCCAGTCTCTTATTCAAATCAATGCAGGGTTGTTAGGGTAATTTGTAACCTAGATACCAAATTGCTGACACTGCAAACTAGAGAGCTGCTGAATAAAAAGCTAAATAACTATAAAACCACAAACAATAAAAAATGAAAACCAATTGCAGATTGTCTCGGAATATCACTCTCTACATTATACTAAAAGTTAACTGAAAGGTGAACAACCCCTTTAAAGTTTTTTACCACCCCCATCACCATTCAGGAAACCTTTCAACAACACACACTTTGAACATGTAATAATACAGCACATAAGATAGCCCATATGTAATCTCTGTAAGCACACTACACATTCAACTTTTTCAGGAAAATTTAATTTATCTATTAAATACCATAGTGTATCAAGTCATTTCAAGTATTAAATTCTGTTTCACTGCCTAGTATACAGAAACCAAGGTCATACAAAAACCAAGGGCATGCGTAAATGCTAGGTTAATGCATAGAAAGTGCTTTGTCTTTCATTACCACACTTCTTCCTGTTAGCTATATCCTTTATTCCTGCCTTGTGCATTCAGTAAGTGAACAGACAGAACATTACAAAATGGTGGCTCAATGTAGAAGATGTATAATGGCTTTTATATATGTGTGTGTTTATCCTGACGACGGCTCCATGCGGGCCGAAACGCGTTGATACACCATGCAAGAATAAATACGCTTTGATATACATCTGATGGATAATGCCGTGAGTGCTTTCTTTGGACTAATTTGAGACTCTGCCCTGGTGCCAACAGAAATTGTGTACTTACATAGAGAAAGAGGCTGCTGCACTCAAGGGACTTCTTGAAAAAATAGAAAATGTTTTATTTAGATCAACGTTTTGACCCTCATTGGGGCATTTATCTTGACAAAGGCCCCAATGAGGGTCGAAATGTTTCTCTCTCTCTCTCTCTCTCTCTCTCTCTCTCTATATATATATATATTTTATTATTTTTATTTTAATATATCAAAAAAAGTTTTTGTGATTAAAACTTTTTTTTATCTATTTGACTATTGCAGTAACTGATTAAAAAGCAAATGTGATGAGGAGTTGTAGTTCAGTAACTCAATTGTCACTAACATTTCCACAAAAACTTGCAGGAAAAATGCATGCCTCTGCGAAGACAAGAATTTTCTGTCTCTTGCCCCCAGGGAGCCTTAAACAGTACCCCCTGGATACAACAGCCAGGTATTGTGTATGTTATAGTGTCCCGACTACTGTCACCAGTGTAGTTCAATCCTATTGTGAATATGACAAGATCAATATGTCTGTTGTTTTTTTAAGATCATGGCATTGGCTAGTCTTGATATAAGAGACTATTTAAACCCATTATAGCACCAAAACTGTGAAAACTGTTGGTGAAACTTCTGCTTGGGTGTCATTTGCATTATGATGTACACAATTTGCTCCACAACGCACACAATTTGCACCATGCCACATGCAATTTGAGTTATGACATTCGCAGACACATTATTTGGACATACCCCTGCTTCACCATAGAGGCACTGATGTTTATGTGGAGGGGTTGAACCAATTATTAGCCCTCTCTCTTCCCACGTTCCCTGGTATAATAACATTAAAGCAGAGAAATTTTATTTTCTCCACTCTTGGCCTGATACTTTGACACATGTAAAGAAAAATTCCACATGTCCTAAGTGTAAGGCTGTTCTATTGTACTCTCATATTGATCTCATAGTTTGATAGCAGTAACGTAAATGGAGGGGGGTGGACATGCAGCTGGGCCTCCCGCCCCCCTCGGTATGAAATTATCCTCCTGGTGCTGCTGGAAATTTGGCAGTACCCGAGCTGCAGGGGGACCCCAAGGGGGTGCAGGCTCTGGCCCAATAGCACCCCCTGCTCCTCCAGTAGTTCCGCCACTGTTTGATAGTTGTAATGTATTTTACATATTATTTTCACAATAGGATCATATTTTAAGCAATATTTTGGCTCTTCTGGATTTATTGTGCAGAGGTACAATTTCTTCTGTAATTCTACTTCAAATACTTCTATAATTTTGGCATTTCACTGGTTAGATTGTTTTGCCAACATACCTTTTTCCACAACCTATGTTCTGAACTGCCATTTATGGACTGATTACACTCAGAACTGTTCGAATGAATTCTAACACAGTGATTAACACCAATTAACTTGGACTTGATTGAATGAAGTTATGTCTAGCTTATTATATCAATTCCAATAGGTTTTTAACAATTGTGTATTTAAATAATAAAGTAACTTTGGGAATATATACTCTGTAAATGTATGATTGGCGAAGGGTGGTTTAAACCATATGGAAAAATAAAAATTTGATGCAATGGTTCATAATTACTGAGTGCAAATTGAGACACTTTTTTTCGTTCAAATAATTTGTATGAAAACATTGACAGGTAGTGATAATTCTAAAACTATTGTTATCAGTACACATTTCACCCAAAATTACATTTTAGGAGTATTAGAAGAGCACATGGTAATTCTTTAAATATTCTACCTAAAGTAGTTTTTAGGCCAGGACCCCAGCAACTGTTTTAGGCCCCCAGGATGGGGCAGCTTGGGAACGACTGCCCTAGATGGATGGGTTGGAAGAGCATAAAAAAACCTCTGTGGAGGCTAATGGGGATTAGATGTGAAGAAAGGCCCTAATGGAGATTGCTAATGTCGGTTGTGTACAGAGTTTAGGAATAAAGGGACTCTGGAACAGGAATGGAATTAACATGGTGCCAGGAAATATAGGTTGAAGAAAGACACGTCTGTCCAATTCAACCTTTTAGTTGCAAGATCAAGAGTACAAATAAACGAAAACTGAGAGGGACTCATGTTTACTCAAATTTAGAGGGGTTGTTCATTTTCCAAACACCAGTGTTTCCCCTTATTTCAGTTAAGTTAATTTCAGTACATCAGAAATAAGAGCCTTTTTTATTTTTTTTAAATTGAGCAACCACTCATAGTCATCTGCTTCTAAGAATCCTCTGCTTCTGAGAATCTGAGGTGAAGCTACATATTGTGAATGGTCACACACGGCAAGGTTGCTATGACAGCACAAAAAGGGCCTTGAGCGAAAGACAACAGGAGACACGGCCAGAGACAGTTCCTGTACTGAAAGAATAGAGTGCAGGCTGTCACGTCAGCTTGACATAAATGAAATGAATGAAATTGACAGATGCAATACAAACTAAAGAGACTGATAAGAATCAGAGACAGTCCCATGACAGCAGAAGATAAACAAAATCACTAGAGTAACCAGGTTTTTGTCACAACAGAAAATAAAGGCAGTAACAAGAAGCAAGGCAGATTATTATCGCACAAATATAAAAGGAGTGTGATTTTACTAATCGCATGGAAGAAGAACATGAACAGGTGGCCAAAGACAGATTACAGAGGGCAGCAAACATACAAAGTGACAAGAACAAATGCAAAGGCATGACAGTAGGAAAACTATATGTCAGCATGACATAAAGGACCGGGAAAGTACAGTGTAGACAAACATTATTATCTTTATTTGTGTAAGGCCAATATATTATGCAGTGTTTTACAGAGATTGTTCACAATTAGTCACTGAACCCTGTAAGACGTACAGAGTAACATCATGTATGCAGTACAGTGAAGAGTAATCTAACTTGTATGTGAGAGAAACTAAACAAGAGTTAGTGGTGGTGCGGAAGCCCGCCGCACTGCTCCTCCGTGCCAGCAACCTCACAGTGCGGGTGCCGCGTGCACTTCCTATATTTAAAGGCGCAGGCAATGGTGCCAAATTTGAAAATATTTAAAGGGGCATTTGGGTTTTTTTTCATTGCCCATGAAAAGCTTCTGTCTGTTCCTGAATACCTGTTTTTGACTATTCTGATTATCTGTATCCTGACCTGTGCCTGTTATTTGTCTGCTGATTCTGCCTCATCCTTATCTGATTGATTACCCAGTTTGACCCTTTGCCTGCCTGACGACTCTTGTTATCTGCCTGCCTCGACTCAGCCTGTCTGACCACGAATCTGCCTGCTCCTGACTGTACTGTGACCTTTGGCCTTAAAGACTCTCTATCCAGTCTTGCCCCATTGCTGGCCAGAACTCCTGCCCTGTATCTCTCGTTTAAGTCCAGGTGGCATCTGAGTAGCTGTGGGCTCCTCCCGAAGCCAATGGCGGTCACACTACTGGTGAAGCACAAGCCGAGACCAGGGTGCTTTGCATTTCTTCTGGTACTGGGTGCCGACTGTGACAATGAGCATGGAAGCTGTGCATGGGACGTACTTGGACATTCCAACATGATAATTATTGCCAAGTCAACCTGTCATTGGCTACAGCAAGTGAAGGTTCTGGAGTGGCCATCTCAGTCTCCTGACCTCAATGTCATTGAGCCACTCTGGGGAGGCTTCAAACATGCAGTCCATGCAAGACAGCCCAAGAATTTCAGGAAAATGGAGGCCAGGAAGAATGGGCAGCTTTCCCATCTGAGAAGATAAAGAGTCTCATCCACAACTACTACAAGTGACTTCAAGCTGTCATTGATGTTAAAGGGGGCAATACATATTAAATACATATTAAAGGAGCAGTAAACCCTGTCGGCCTCAAATGCCTCCCCCCATAGGCCCCCCTCCCTCCTCCCCCCCAGCCTACCTCCCCCCAGGGGCAAATGCCCCTAACTTGTTACTTACCCCTCCTTCTAGGTGCTCTCCAGCAGAGTTCACGGCTGCCATCTTCTCACGAATGGTCTTCTTCCTAGATCCATCTGTGACTTCTGGCGCATGCGCAGTAGGTGGCATTTGCCAGTTCCTGATCTACTGCGCATGAGGCCGAAGGTCACAAACCACTCACTACAGGAAGAAGACCGCTCGTGAGAAGATGGCAGCCGTGAACTAAGCTGGAGAGCACATAGAAGGAGGTGTAAGTAACACATTAGGGGCATTTGCACGGGGGAGTTAGGCCAGGGGGAGGAGGGAGGGGGGCCCATGCGGAGGCATTTACTTCTCCTTTAAGTACTGGGGAATGTAAATTTTTGATCAGGATCATTTGGATAGTTTATGTAGTGAATTGATTATGATTTAAAAACAGTAAACACAGTTGTTTGACAATAAATGGCTTCAGCCAACCACTAACCTTGAGTGAAAGAAATTCTGCCAGGGTATGTAAATTTATGAGCACAACTGTACCTGCTAACCTTCTGTTTGTCAGCAACTGGTCCAAAAATGCTTTTATCCAACTGAAGCCTTATGCTGCAGCCTGATGGAGACGAGGTAAGATTTTTTTGCATGTACAATTGGTTCATTGACAAACACTGGGGCATTATAAAGCATTACACAGGGAGAATGGGGCTGATGTACACAGCAAGCAATATTTAATTTTACAAGAACCAATTTTTCCTAAAAACATGTAAAAATGCTGCAGTATAGGTGCACTGTGTCTAAAATGGTTAAAGTGCCTGTCCTGTAAAAAGGAGATCCTGAGTTTAAATCTCAGCAGGGCCTTCATTGAAGTGCTACGACCTATATTCTCCACCAGGTAGGAGACAGACCCTTAAAAAATCCCAATGCTCTCCCCAGGCAAATCCCATACCTCTTCTATGCACTAAATATCAAAATACACACTGAAATGTACCCAGTAGTGAAGATGAAAAGTGAAAATTGTGTCATACTTACCACAATTGTATTTTCCTGGACTGGAACATGGTATAGGGCCGCAATGGGTTAATCCCCCTGCCATGTGGGATAGGAAATACCTATAAAAAAATCTTACTTTCACACCCGCCATTTTAAATTAACAGAATCTCCCCTACACAGAGTGAGATGCCATGCCCACTGCCATTTTCCAGTCCAAATACAATCTCAGTAAGTATGATATGATTTTCACTTTTCTTGTTCCTTTCACATGGCAGTGGTAACAATGTGATGTACACAAAAATGAACCCAAAGCAGGTACAAAACAGCCTTGCCAAAAGAAGTGGGCTTTCTACTAAACACATACAATTTGTAATATTTAATGACAAGTGTGAAAAGATGGCCACACTACTACCCTGCACATGTCTTCTGAAGTAGCCCAGGACTGGAAAGCCAAGTAGGCAGACAAGCCCTGAAAGAATGGTAGAGGGTACAGTGCCAGATTGTGAAGCATTGGCAAAGTGAATACACTGTTTTATCCAGTTTGCAATGGATGCCCTGGTTAAGTTCCAGCTTTTTTCCCTCCTGCCCCCCCCCCCCT
>CM044434.1:57705329-57718048 GCA_024363595.1 Xenopus borealis | reverse complement strand
GCGGGCGTCCCCGCCGCACCACTGGACCACCAGGGTGAGTTTTTCTCACACCCTGTTTCACAAGTAATTTAGTATGTAAGATAATGCATGTATTTTGCAAAAAAGGCTTTTTTATTTACAAAATTATAATAATAAAATTAATAAGCCAACATACCACGTCAAGGTATACCCCATATGGTGGTCCTAACTATTTACCACTGGTCAGGCTTGTTCTGGGTTGGCACCTCCCTGAATTTTTATTTAGACTTGGAGTGCTCCAACAACTCCCATTTTTTGGAATAAAACTAATTTAGAGGGATTATAAACCAGCAAGATCTTTCAGATCACGAAAAGAAATTAAGTATAGTAAGTAAATTAACATCACTCCACTTACTCCAAGTCAATCTTCTATTCAATGAACTGAATTATTAATTGTTTTCAAAAGCTTGCTGAATTTTTTGAGTTTTTTTTAGAACTAATTTTATTGTTTTTACAATGATAAATAAGGTCAAATTGTGGGTTCTAGTATGGTCGGAAAGTTCTTTACATAAAAAAAAAAAAAATCGGATTTTGATAAATAACCAGCTAAGTAGAGTCCTGCAGCTGGTCGGGTACCGCGGGTTACCCACAAAAACCTGAGGTACCCTGCGGCTTACGGGTAGAAGTTCTGAGTGCGGGTATAGACACGGTTGTTCGGGTTTGTTAGTCTTGGGTCAGGCTGTGGGTCTTCTCAATAGCGATTTTTACAAATTTTTTTCTGATCATGCCTACGTCCGATGTTGTCACTTCCAGTTACAATGACAGGACTTCCTGATTCAGTGGGTCCGGGTTGCAGATAAGGTACTTGAGGGTCAGCGGGTCCAGGCGGGTCCGGGGATGCGGATTGCTGGTTGCGGGTACGGGTCGCAAACAATGGACTCTACAGCTAAGTCTACTAGAAAATCATGTAAACATTAAATAAACCCAATAATCAGATTTTACTTTCAGTAAGGATTCATTGTATTTTAGCTTGGATGAAGTATAAGGTACTATTTGGATTATTTCATTTTAATGAAGTCTGTGGGAGACTGGCTTTCTATAATAGGGATCTTTGTGGATATCTAATATATATATATTCTTTTATATGATTTTTATAACTATTTTATAGGATTTGCAACAAACAGATACTGAAAGTTATATATTTGTCCATTTAAATAATTGCAGTTGCAAAGCACACCAGTAATACTATCTCACTTAATACGTCTTAGATGCTAGGTTTTTTGACAAGATGCTATTGCTATATTTATTCTAAGTATCAACACACGGGGAAAATACTTTCAAATTAGAATTTTTGCCTCAACTGAAAAAAACTGCAGCAAAAAGCCCAACGTTTGATTCAGAATTATTTTTCAGAACTTGCATCTAAAAATTGGAATGATATATCAAAATTTGTTGTAAAGTTAAGGGGAGTTATATTTTTAAGATTAAAGCTATTGTCAATAAATTCTTTCATTATCAAAAATTCAGTCACAAAGGGCTTTATACCAATACCCCATCATGAATAGTTGTTTCATAAGATGGGCACTCTTTATTAATAAACTATTTAAAAGGATGGGCAGGTCTTATGTCTGGAATGTATAATCCAGAATCCAATTTTACCTTCATTTGGATCACCATACCTTAAGCCTACTAAAAAAACATTTCAACATGTAATATACCCAGTAGGATTGTTTTGACAGAAATATTGATTTATGCAGCTTAGTTAAGATCAAGTAAAAGGTACTGTTTTATTATTACAGAGAAAAAGGAGATATATATATATGAACTATTTTCTTTAAAAGGATGTCAGCAACACCAAAACTGGCCATTATTTATTTAGGAATAAAGGTGCCAAAACTGTCTGAAACCCAAGTAGGAGAAGTTGATCATTAATTCATTTAGGACCTTTAGGTGGAAAAAGGAACTATCAGCAGTAGGTCTGGGAAAATTATGAAGTCTTAATTATAAAGTTTACCAGATGTGAAACTTTATAATCTAGTAAACTAGCTATACAACTTTTTCTATTTGTTAATTCTATAAATGCATATTCCTTATGTCCTGAAAGTCTTAGCAACCCTTCCTTAATAACAATAAAGTGTTAATAGCAACTATTATGAGGGTGATGTTACTAAAAGACAAAGACACTGCAGTCATGTCAAGGGGACCTGGCACCCAGACATAAAAAACTGTATAATAAAATTAATAAAAATGATAGAATAAAAAGGGCATCAGTGATTGTTAAACACAAACAGAAGATTTATTGAACATTGAAGAAAAAACAAGAAAAGGTAATTTTATAGCATAAGTAATGATGTGGCTGAAATAAGATCCAATAATACATATGATAAGCTTATGAATGAATGTACACGCCTATTGTGCTTAGTTCAGGTAGGCAGATAGTAAATAGTTATATTATCACCATGAAGGTTGACACAATGTCATTCTGGAACCTCTCTTGTAATCAATAAAGCTTGGGTTCCTTTTGAACTGTGGTTAGGTTCAGACAGGGCTCGGGGAACACCAAGAAAAAATTCAGTGGGCACCGGCCCTCATGGGCCTCAATGACCCAGACCTACTCGATCATAGAGGAGTTGTAGCTTCTGAGGTATGGGGGCAGAGGGTGGGATGAAGCTGGGGCAGGGTATCAGGGGTGGGTTGTGGGCCCATAACGGTAACCCCAGTGGACCCTGGACCTCCAATCTGACACTGCCTACGGTTGCTTCACTGGACAGGCATTGCCGTGGGATTACAAACTCCAAACCAAATGTTTCTTTATGACCCCGAACGCAAATAAGATTTTCTGATCAATTGAATCTGGCCCTTTACTGTACAGAAGAGAGGTACTGAGCTACTGACTTTAGTACCTTACATTGCAGTAAAGGTGTAATAGTTCAACCATACCTGTACTATAGGTTAACACAACCATCTCACTTTAAGGGGATTATTTATTAAAGTCTGATTTTTTGTATGGTTGGCCTTTTAAAGGTGAAAACACAATTTTTTGTGGGGGGAAAAAACTAAAATTTTTTGTGATTTACTAAACCATACCTCCCTTTGCTAATGAAGGTGAATTTCCCTTTAAAGGGCACCTATTGGGGCAAAATTATACCCCCAACCAAAATTGCGGGCTGATAGAGCCCGCATTCCGGTTGGGGGTTTCACTATTTTTTTTAAAAAAAATATGCCCCTCGCAAGCACAACCGTCTCCCCCTTAGGCGCGCATGTGCAGAATGAAAAATCGGTCACAATTCTGGCTGCTTTTCATTCAGCGCATGCGCGTGACGTCATTAAGACGCGCGCCTGTGGGGAGACGGCTGCTCGCTCCGGGAGCTCCCTCCCGGAGCGAGGCCTCTAGCGCTTGCGAGGGGCATATATATATTTTTTTTTTAAATAGTGAAACCCCCAACTGGAATGCGGGCTCTATCAGCCCGCACTTTTGGTTGGGATATAATTTTGCCCCAATAGGTGCCCTTTAAGCTGTAAGTCTAAATTCTCCCAAGGGACCTGTTATCTTAGATTGTTACAATTACATATTTTCTTATCTCAAAACTGTTAGAAAAGTATCTTAGCTACTGCTGTGGCTGTTCTGGGCTCTCTGCCAAAAGCCAATTAAGTTAGAAACTTTGTTTCTTTTTCTGGCTGTTCAGTGCAGAAAAAAATGGGACTTTCCAGTACAAATGAGGGAGTGTGAGTTGAGCTGTCAAAAGAGGGACTGTCCCTCAGCTGGAAGGTATGATTAAACCCCAATGCTGCTAAAAGTCAGTTTAAAAGTTGGGAAGTATGATTAAACCCAATGCTGCTAAAAGTCAGTTTAAAAAAGTACTCCATCTCAAACCTCTGACAGATGTTTTGTTTACAATTGTAAGATATCCTGATCTGCTCTGGGTTACATTTGATAATCCCAAGATTTTGTGGTTTTCAGGCAATAATCTGAAAGAGTTTTTGGGCGTCAAATTCAGAAAAGTAGTATTTTGTCTATTCCCGCACAAGAACTTTTCGTGAAAATGTATTGATAATTGGGGGGGGGGGGAAGTCTGTACGGAGTATTTTTTAGAAAATAGTGAAAACATTTTAGATTTTGATAATTTGAGACAGTTGAGAGATCAGATGAGATCAGCATTTTCTGTACAAATCTAATGTTGCTTTTTGTGAATGTCCAGTCACAGTTCTAATTTAATGTAATGTGAAATTCAAATTCTGTTATATCATTTGAAAAATATGGATGTATGAGTGTAATCAGGGTCGGACTGGGCCAATGGGAAAAAAAACAGATGGGCCCCCATCTTTTATGGGCTCTGCCAGCCCAGATCCTCACCGTGCTCCTCTTCTTTCTTCCTGCTACGACCATGTCTTATTGAAACAGCCTACAGCATCACTATAGCAGTAATGAGTCAGGCCTTGAAAGTTTTTACAGGAGTTTCCCATCTTGGATTTTATTATAAGTGTGTATGATATACACATGTTCAGTGTGCTTTGAGCAGCTAAGCTCAGGGTCATCATAAATCCCCAAACAGGGAATGAGGTTTGCCTGTTGTATAAGCTGATTATTAAATTCTGATTCTAACTGTACTGGTTTCTGAGCTGTACCAATAATCTAAACAATGTATTAATCAGCCTTATATTGTGACATTTCTATTTTATGAGTACTGTATATTTTGAGTCGTTCCCTAAGCTCAGTAAGTGACAGCAGCAAGAAGATGGGGAGCTACTGGGGCAGCTTTGGAGGCATAAATCTTCCTTGCTAAAGTGTTGTTGTTGCCTTGGACCAAGACCAGAAATAAGGGTAGGTAGAATCGACATGTGCCTAGGCAGCAAAGTTTGGGGGGCATCAGGCATGTACCTTTCCTATTTGTAAGATGAAACAGCACCACTTCTTAATAAAATGCCTTTATTGGAGCCTTTTTAAGGCATTACAGCAACGTTTCGGGTCTCACTCGACCCTTTATCAAGCTTGATAAAAGGTTGAGTGAGACCCGAAACCTTGCTGTAATGCCTTAAAAGGCTCCAATAAAGGCATTTTATTTTATTAAGAAGTGGTGCTGTTTCATCTTACAAGCTGGAAAGTATACCTGTGGAAAAATGGCCACCGGGAAACCTGCACTAAATAAAAGCCGGGAAGCTGTGCTGACTACTCTGCATGTTTCATGTACCTTTCCTGTTGCCTACCCCTAATCCAGTGCGTATGTGGGGGTGTTCGGCAACGCGGCCGCCTGGGGAGTCCTGCTGTCCTGGCCTTGGCTTTGGCTGTTTTAGAAGTATAGAAACATAATGTACAACATTTCTGCCCTATTTGTTTAGTTAAGCTTTAGCTCTCCTAACATACCCCTCAGAATGTTGTTAAAACTTTGTACTAGACCTGTTTGAGGTTTGTATACTGAAAACTGCAGGTGCAAAATGTTAAGCAATTTACATAGCAATTTCATACAAGCCTTTTGTGACCTTGGAAGTGTAGCATTGGAGGAGAACTATTATAATAATACTGCTTTACATCTTTAGGTCTAGGCAAAGGATCTTAACACATGTAAGAGTACCAGATCTAACACTGTATGTCTATGTGGTTGTGGAACTAAGATAAAGGCAACCATTTGGTTGGCATCCATTTTGAGCAAAGCACTTTTCAATTAATCTGTGCTGGAGTTGAGACATCTGGGTGTAGCCATTTCCTGACAAAGTGTATTAGGTCATTCATTACATATTTGTTGATATTAAACTTACAGGAATGTACTTGATGTGTCTTTATGCCTATAGTTCCCCTGGATGGGCAATTATTTCTATTTTTAGATTTTGTAATTGTTGGGCTTCTGCACTATTCAAAATGAGTTTTTTTGGTCTGAATGATTTAGAAAAGAAGCAAGCATTTGCACCCACTGTTGTGTTGGATGTTTTGCCACACTTTCAAATATGGCAAGGAAGGTCTCCACAGGAATTGCCTTTTGCAATGAAGCTTGAACGCTTTTGCACACAGAGGTAAGCTTTCACTGTATTATTTGTGACCTCTCCATCATGTCATCAATCCTTTTCTTGAGCTGTTGGTTTCTTACTGTAGCTTTAAGGTAGGTTGAGAGGTGTCTGCAAACAGTTGATTTATCTCCTTCTGTAGCAAATGGGGCTGGGGATCTGTGCATGGGCTCTTTGTTGGCTTGTGTACATGCACATGTAGTGGAGTTCGTTATGCTTTTTTACTTTGGAATCCATTCAGTGTTTCTGTACAAAAGCCGCTGCAGTACCCGTCAGTACATACAGGAGCTGTGGAAAGTAGATTGACTGTGAATCAACAGCCTAAATCTGCTTCTGATTAGCAATCTGTAGCTGGGCATTAGCCTGGACAAGCTAAATGTCATATTCAAGGTCGGACTGGACACTGGAAAAAAAACCCTGATGGGCCCTTAATGGGCCCCCACTGACCCAGGTTTGCTCCCACACCATCCACCTCCTAAATTTTAAAGTTATAATGTTATATGTACAGTATATATATAAATAAAGTTGATCATACAAAGGTGGTAAGCAGGATGCAATGTGACATAACCAGGACTGGACTGAGAATTAAAATAGGCCCTGGCATTTCAGGTACACAAGAGGCCCATCAGCCCACATAGAGGCCCAAACAGCCCCCACCAGCCCACTAAACACTGACTTTCTATGGGACCTTATAGCAGCCCCTCTGGCATTTGCCCTAACCCACAAATGGCCAGTCCGGGCCTGGACATAACATATTCACATGTACAGGTGATAAACAGGGCCCTAAGTGTCATGAACCCTCTATTCCCCAGTCTGCTACTGTTTTTATCTTAGAGATGTATTTTTGAATCACAGTGTTCAAAGATGTGTTCAAACCCATTTAAAAAATGATATACACGCTCTGCATTGAGTAGCCTTAAAAAGCAGAGACATAAATTGCATACCAGCACCATCATTTTTAATAAAGGACATGATAGTCTGCAGGCCCGGATTTGTGTCGAGGCCACAGAGGCCCGGGCCTAGGTCGGCAGAATGTTATAGGTGGCATGCCGCCCAGCCGCTGTGTGGGGAGCTCTGTTCCCCAGCGGAACGGTGCCCGCGTGCATGAGCACTCGCACCAGAGGGGGGGTATGTGGGCGGGCGCCTGGACCGCATGGCCTTTGGGCGCCCGCCAATGAAATCCAGCGATCATAGTCTATTTTTCTACATTGGTGGTTTTTGAAGTTTGCAGCCTGTTGGCATATTGGCATTGGTATATTTGAATATTTCTGTCTTACTAGATAATGAGTGGTCTTTCTCTTTGGTGTAAAGAGAAGCTGTGCTATTAAATTTACTGTGCTTTTACAGCATATACTATACAGACTGCATTTGACTGTGTGACATTAACATGACATTAACCTGCATGCAGATGCCACAAGAATATTTTAGGCTCATATGAATCCTTAGCTTGTGGCACAAGCAGTTGTTTAGGGTGTAATATGACACTCCTAGCGACAAGCTGCAAGGTTCTTTCAAGTAAAACTATAATTCATGTCTTTCCAGTTCTATATATACATGCCATTTGGTGAAAGAATCCAAGACATTTAAAAAGACTGTGGATAGCTATTTCCTTGTCATTGGCCACTTTTAGGGCAAGGGGGGGGGTGTTGCAGTAAATATTACTTCTAGGAATTACACTTCAACTTTTAAACTGTTGCAGACGTTTTAAAACAGGTCATAGCTGGACATCCCTGAATTACTTTTTACTTAAAACTAAACATATGTTTTAAAATAGTGATCCTCAAACTTGGCCCTCCAGCTGTTAAGGAACTACAAGTCCCACAATGCATTTGCCTGACTGTGGCTGTCAGACTCCTTCATTGCATTGTGGGACTTGTAGTTCCTTAACAGCTGGAGGGCCAAGTTTTAGGATCACTGTTTTAAAAAGACATTTTAAAGGGGTGGCTCACAAGTTAACTTTTAGTATATTGTAGAAGGGCCAATTCTAAGAAAGTTTTCAACTGGTCTTCATTATTTTTTTTTTCATAGTTTTTTAATGATTTGCAGTTTTCTTCTGTTTCTTTGCAGCTTTCAAATGGGGGTCACTGACACCATCGAAAAAACAAAAGCTCTTTAAGGCTACGAATGTCTTGTTATTGCCCCTTTTTATTACTCATCTTTCTATTCAGTGCGTCTCCTATTTATATTCCAGTCTCTTATTCAAATCAATGCAGGGTTGCTAGGGTACTTTGTACCCTAGAAACCAAACTGCTGACACTGCAAACTATAGAGTTGCTGAATAATAAGCTAAATAACTCAAAAACCACAAACAATAAAAAATGAAAACCAATTGCAAATTGTCTCAGAATATCACTCTCTACATTATACTAAAAGTTACCTCAAAGGTGAACAACCCCTTTAAGAGAAACACTGCCTTTTTTTACACATTAGCGAAAATTTGAATTTTGGAATTTGAATTTTTGAGGATTTTTTTGTCAAATTCGACTAGGGAATTGTTAAAATTTGATTTGGGTTTTTAAAAAGATTTTAATTAAATTTTCGAAATTTATCATACACTGGCCCTTTAAGAATTCTAATTCGACTGGAGTTGTTTGCAGCCTTCCTGACATTCACTTTTTCTTCTGAGAAAAAACCTGAATTGGATTCTATTGGAATTCAATTCAAATTCAATTCGAGTTTGTCCATCCTATTCACCAGAGTTCCAAAAATTAGATTTTTTTCATAAAATGAAATTGGTTGAATTTCAGGTTCATGGGAGTTTTAAATAACTCCCATGAACTCAAAATTCGACCCTTGATAAATCTACCACTAATAGTCTCGTGCCCTGTGGGACTGTAGTTGCCATACTGAATATGTTGGCAAAGACAGGTCATTTTTTGAAATGAAAGTGTAGCTGCACATTTGGTCACAGACCGACATGCAAAGGGGGCATGAAATTTGAGCAGCTGCAACCTGGCATACTGCATACTGACTTTTTGTCAATCTTGGTTGGCACATAGCATTGCCAATTACATTTGTATACTTGCCCCCAGTTGGCCCACTTACCTATCTTGGGCTAGCTTTTATCTATCTACAGTAGAGATATTGGTAATGGGTTGTAGGACATGCATAGAAACAGCATGCAGGGTGTAAACACACACAATTGAAATGAAAACATATATCACCAATTCTCTGTTATTAAATAGGCCATACTTAGGGGCAGATTTATTATGTGGTGTAAAAAAATAGTGGAATAAAGTATATACTGCTCACTATTTTTTAGGGATGCACTGAATCCACTATTTTGGATTCGGCCAAACCCCGAATCCTTCCCAAATGATTTGGCCGAATACTGAACCGAATCCTACTTTGCATATGCAAATTAGGGGTGGGAAGGTGAAAACATGTTTTACTTCCTTGTTTTGTGACAAAAAGTCATGGGACTTCCCTCTCTGGCCCTAATTTGCATATGCAAATTAGGATTCTGATTCGGTTCGGCCAGGAAGAAGGATTCGGCCGAATCCGAATCCTGCTGAGAAAGGCCGAATCCTGAACCGAATCCTGGATTCGGTGCATCCCTACTATTTTTACAATCTGTGACTGGGCTCCAAGCCGAATGATGAGGTCCTAGGCAATAGCCTACAGAGACTTTGGCATAATCCATCTCTGATTAGCACAGGGTATAGTTCATGCCATTTTCATCCTTATTAGTACAATTAACCATGAAATGAAGCATGTGCACCATTAACAGTAGCTGTTTACTATCCACAGCTACTCAGTAATAATTTATAGTTAATTTCTTTGACATGCAGATGAAAAGCTATGGAGAACCCAGCTGCGATGCCTACGGCATGAGGGGTGGATATTGAAAGTAATGAGAGGAAAGGATGATTGAGATAGACTGGAAAATAGGGACTTGCCACTCAGGGAGGAAGGATGAAAATCATGGAACATGGAGAGTGAAGCAAAGATATTTAGCAGCAACAGTTGCAATTTGGGGAAGCATACGCTTTCCAAATATTCATACTGTCTGTAAAAATATAATATATAAATCAGACGTTTCACACTATATATGTCAGCTAGGCAAGGGCTTGCACATGGTAACAATAATCCCCTGCCTGTGATTGTCTATGAACTGGGATTGGGAATTACAAAAAATATTAAATCATCTAAAGGAAAGGGATTAGAAGGGCAAAAAAGTCACACAATCAGATTATATTTTGCAGTGTGGAGCTGAGGTTTATACCTGTGTCTGATCATATGTTCCCCTCCACCCTCCCTTTCCTCTCCATCTTTCTTCTTTTGTCTTTCCCTCTTTCTCTCCTTTCTCCTCCCTCTCCATTTTCCTCTTCCTTTCTTCCCTTCCCTTTCCCTCACCCTCTCCTCCACCCCCTCCTCCAGCTATCCAGCACCAATAACAAGGCAGGGAGAAGCAGCAGCTGCAGCTTTCCTGAGCATTCTGAAAGCAGGGGACAGACCCAGTCTGCACCCATCCAGCACCGCTGAGACATGGTAAAGCAGGGGAATGGAAAGCTGCATGGCATAGTAAGGGCAAGGCGGAATCAGGTGCTGCTCAGTGCACAGAGAAAGCAGATACCAACAGGGAGAGGAAAGTGATATGGTACAAGGAGAGAGTTCCGCAGAGAGGCAGAAAACAGACAGAGATGTAAATAGAGACATAACCTGGGACCCATCCAAAATCTGATACTGAGAGAGAGAAATACTGGCAGACAAGGAGGGAGGGCACACGCTCACAAGCACATACATATACTCATTAACACACTCACCTTGTTTCAACAACAGCACAATGACATCCATCCAGAGGACCTGCAGCTTATCTGCAACATCCTGGTAAACATCCACCCCCCTCCCATGCAGAGCCAGGTCTGAAAGCTGCATTCAGCCACTGACACTCACACATCTATTCACCTTCATAATTGCATCGGCATAAAAAGGGCATCTTATCAGGTATGTACAAGATGCGGCTCTTTGTACTGCACAAGTGTATTATAGGAGAGAGGAAAGTATATGTGATGCTAGTGAGGGCAAAGCTTGTGGAGAATGGAGAAGGAATGAATCAAAAATATATATATATGTATATGGGAGCTTATAAAATGTTGCAGGTTGTTTCAAAAAAGGATTGTCATTACTGGACATTGTATATGCATAGTGGCCAATTGTATGGGTAGGAATCTGTACTCACAGAAGAGAAATAAGTTGCGAGCAAATTAATACATGTGAAAGTTGTTTAAATGAATGGTATAACATTCAAAATACAATGCTTCGGGCAGTAGTTGGGTAGATGGCGTATTTTGATACAGATGTTATTACATTTAGGTGTTTTACAGGTAGGCCCAAGCTGATTTAATGGATAAATTAATGGGAATTATGTGTAAAACGGGTACTTTTAAATATATATTGTATGTATATGTGTGTAAATTATCATTACTTATATGGCATATTTGAATTTGTATTGTGGGTTTCAATGATTTTCAGTTTTGACATCTGGACTAATCTGACATCATGCAAAATCATGGATGTTTTGCAACGCATGATTCTAAATCTGGTGAAGCAAACAAATACCATTCCCTTATCAGTTCATAGGATTGCAATGAGATGTTAGAATGCAGTTTGGTGATTTATTGCATGCTTTCTTCAGCACAAGGAGCTATTTCAACCTCCGGGCCACATGTAGCTTGAGATCATAAACAAAAATGGTTGTTTTAACTGGTTTCAGGGTGAATTGCAAAGATAAATAATGGTGGCAGATGAAATGATTGGGCAGCTTTAAAGCAAAGAGAAACTACATTGCTACATCATCCAATAGTTCGAACAATTTCTAGTTAATACATGTGGAAAAAGGGTGAAAAATTCAGTTTTTATCCCCACAATCCACTGGCAGTGGTTGAATCATTATGGTGTCATTTAGGTATGTACAATGCAATATCACTAAAGGTAGCCATTCACAGGCAGATTAAAGCTGCCAATATCAATCCTTTAGAAAGATTCTACCGTTTATCTTTCTGTGTGTGGGGGCTTCTGACAGGTCTCCCCGATTGATATCAGGCCAAAAATCAGCCTGATATCGATCAGGCTGGTGTGATTTTTCTTGTGATTGAGGACCGCATAGTTGATGTGGTCCTATGATCCATCAGCGCCCATTTGCTTAGTTGAAATCCTAGGGCCGAACATTCTGATCAAACTGATATTGCCATGGGTGGGCATATCGGGGAAAGATCCACTTGTTTGGTGAGGTTGCCAAATTAGCGGATCTTATTGTGTATGACCATCTTAAAAATTGCTAAATCTCACTCTGCACTTCATACACATCAATGCACTGCTGCTAGATACAGGCAGAGCTGTATTCATGGAGGAGGAGCAGGTCTTTGCACTCTCTTATTGAGCCCAATTGATTTTGACTCACTGAATCTCAGTGCTTTACAGTTTAATAGCTACTTGGCTGTGTGTTGGGGGGAAGGGGAGGATGGCTGGGGTTGTCAGAAGGGTTTCATTCTTCTTTAGTAGGCATACTGTATGTATATTTGAGGCATGCCAACAGGCTAGATTTTTTGGATTCCTATATTTTATAACTGCAAGGAGACAGTTTCATATGACTACAGCAGTGACAATTTGGATGACTTAAAGGGGGTTGTTCACCTTCAAACATTTTTGTTCAGTTGGTTTCAGATTAACCAGAAATAAAGACTTTTTACATTTACTTTCTATTTTCTAATATTAAAGTTTTATTTTTCACATTCTAAAGCAGCTCTGGGAGGAGGGGGGGG
>CM044434.1:57686982-57702676 GCA_024363595.1 Xenopus borealis | reverse complement strand
TATATATATATATTTGACAATAATAACACACGTGTTATAGTTCAAGCACCCAGACATTTTAAGCTGTGGTTGCTGCTCTGTATTTAGTACCAAGATGTATGCTTGTTGTGAACAAGCAAGTCTAATTTTAATTAATGTTTATTTAATGTTTAAATGCTGCTGAACACTAGCCAACACTGTTATGTATATACATTCTGAACTGGTTACAGCAGCATAAACCCATTATGCAGCTACCTTGAATACCCATGAATTCAAACACACCCGTGCCAGATTAGGACCAGGACTTAACAATCATATGACATTCTGTGTTTTTATGCAAAATCCACATCAAAAATTGCACTCATACATAGCAAAATGTTGAAATTTTGCACGGCTATAGATGAGAAATGCTTTTTAGGTAGAATTAGAAAATAAATATGTATACACAAGTAGCTTACATATTTTGTGAGTGTGGCTACCTCCTTGGTTGCATATTTAAGCTGATTTTATGATTGCATATGCCACAATTTCACATTAAAAATAATTATATATATTGCTTCAACACTTCTTCCTGTTACAGTTGAAATATTTCTGGTCAGGTGATCACTGAGGCAGCACACAGACCATCACGAAATGGTGGTTTAAGGCAAGAGATGTAAAAGGGCAATATTTACTTAAATATATATACCAGTTTGGTAAGATTCTTTAATATGCCACTTAATTTGATATAAACTATCTGTTGCTCAAGTATTCATTTTGGGGGTATAGTTTTCATTTAACAGGACATCATGCAGAACACTTATGTTAATCTAAAAATGTTCTTGTTTTTTCAGGAGCAGTTTTTTGGGATTCCGAACTATCTTCCCCAACAACACAACAGAGCACATCCAGCTTTGTTCTCTGTTATAGTCTAGCATAAGCAACTCACAGACATAAATCTACAAGGAGCTTAAAAACAGCACTTGCTTGGCTGACTGGACCATGGGCTGATATAAAATAAATTTTCAGTAGACATTATTGTATTTATCTGAGGTAATAATGAAGAAGAAACAGGGCTAGAATGGGTAGGGTGCTCATTTTCATCTGTGGAAGTGAAAGTGTCTAGAGTCTATGTCCTGGAAGGACAATGTCCTAGACTTATACTAACTCTAATACCGTATTCACTATGAGGTTTACTTTTGATCTTTCCCAGTTCGTATGGGTCTTCAGTATCTTCTTCATGGACATGGCAGTGATACAGTCAATGGCATCCCCCTTAAACTGTCAGACTACCTGTGTGTGTGCCAGTGACATAATAAGCTGCCCCAAAAAGGAACTGACTTTGGTGCCTAGTGGGCTTCCTAACTACACTGCAGTGCTGGATCTTAGTCACAACATGCTATCTCGATTGCGGGCAGAGTGGGCTCCAGAACCCTTGAAAAGGCTTCACACACTGGTTCTCTCGCACAACTCTATTAGTTTTGTATCTTCTGAGGCTTTCTTATTAACCCCTCAGCTGCGTTATCTGGATCTATCCTGTAACAAGCTAAATGCACTAGAGGAGAATGTATTTAGTGCTCTGCAACGGCTGGAGGTGCTGCTTCTTTTTCAAAACCAGATTGAACGCATTGACCGTACTGCCTTTGATGATATACAGTTATTGCAGAAGATCTACTTAAGCCACAACCGTGTGACCCGATTTCCACTAGAACTAGTGAAAGATGGAGAGAAGCTGCCTCAGTTAGTGCTGCTTGACCTTTCCTCAAATAAGTTAAAGTATCTTCCTGTGCAACAGCTCAAAATCCTGCCTGCTTGGCTCAGCAATGGGCTTTACCTACATGGCAATCCACTGAACTGTGACTGTGACCTGTATGGACTTTTTTGGAATTGGCATGTCCGGCAGCTGGCATCTGTTGTAGATTTTCGAGAAGAACTGCTGTGCCAGCTGTTCTCTCAACCCAAACCACCATCAAAGACCACCAATGTATTTTTGCTCAACAACGGTGATGGGATGAATTGCAGTGTTGTGCGAGAGGCTGGCATGGAGGCATATCTAGGGGACACTGTCATTTTAAATTGTGACAGTAAGCAGAAGAGTGTAAACCAAGTGTGGGTTACACCTAACAATGAGTGGGTTCAGGTACAACAAGAAAGTGGTGCAAGAAACCGCAGTATATCAGTATTAAGTAATGGCAGTTTGCAAATTAGGCCAATTCAAGTGGAAGACAGGGGAACATATACTTGTTATGCACAGGGTGAATTGTTAAATGAAACACTGTATGTTTCTCTTACTGTATTTAACTTTACACAACATGTGCACCATGATACTCTTAATACAGCATATACCACACTAGTGGGCTGTATTGCCAGTGTTATACTTGTATTTATATATTTGTATCTTACGCCATGCCGTTGCTGGTGTCGGCCAGGTGATAAGGGACAAGGAGAAGACAGGGAAAGCATTCATTCCTCTGTCCTAAGTGCTACACCCAACCATGAGACCACCAGTGATAAGGCTGCTTTAAGTCGTCATGTTGCATTTCTGGAACCACCAGGAGATTTACATGGTCAGAATGGAAAACTAAAGCCCAATGGGTCACAGGAGGTACCTGTAATAAAGGGTTCACCTTTGCAACCAGAAACACCTAACAGAAAGCTCTCAGACCCTGGATCCATCAGTTCAGTGTTCTCAGACACCCCCATTGTGGTGTGAGAAATACAGTTTAGGAGAAAGGAAAGGCTGGTATATAAAGGGAGTTTAGGCATACTACAGACTTTACCTTCTTCCGTTACTGAGTTTCTGAATTCCCAGCATGTGCACGTGAGACTGGAACTCATTGGTAGTGAGTGGGACAAAAAGAAAATGTTAGCTAATTAAGGAAATAATAAACAGCAGGTACAAAATAAAGCATGACATCAGATATCAAGAATAAGGAAACCAGAGTAGATGAAATACTGATATTGCATTAATTAAAGGTCACAATTAACGCAGCCAAAGAATGTGTCATCCACACCGGCATTCGTGAAGCAGTGAGTGTAAAATAATAAGCGAAGCTCTTTTACCACTGGTTCTCAGACAAAAAACTATAATGTCCACAACTTCTTCTGTAGCATTACACATATAGAGACCCACCCACCCACTGTGCTCTCCTTTTTGGTAAACATTAATTGGCTGCATGTTCAGCTGCCTCTTTATCAACCCATAAATGAAAGCAACTGTTAGCAAGAAGTCTTTACTATGTAATTATTCTCCTGAATGCTTTTGATGTTCTTTGCTTTTTCATTGCAGGCAGTGATGATACACTGACCCTTCTTTTCCTGTTAGCTTGTCTTGTCACCCAAATCTTGTAACCTCATGTAACTATGACTGTCACTGTGACAAGCCAAGAAGAGAATCTGCAGCCCCTTTTGTTCTCTTCGACTTCAACAAATCTTGATATTCTGTCTCGCTGTCATTTCTAACTGTGATGCTCAATATGGAGACTTCTTATCAGCATCATCTTACAGTATATTTATACAGTGACAGCAATTTACACAATGCAGGTATGGTACCGGTTATCCAGAATGTTCAGGACATGGGATTTTCCCATATAACAGATCTTTCTTTGATTTGGCTCTTCATACCTTAAGCCTGCTAAACAATAATTTAAACTTTAAATAAACCCATTGGGCTCGTTTTACCTCCAATAAGTATTAATTATGTTATTTTGGCTCAAGTACAGGGTACTATTTTATTATTACAGCAAAAAAGGCAACATTTCCAAAAAAAATTTATTATTTGCATAAAATGGAGTCTATGGGAGATGACTTTTCCATAATTTGGAGCTTTCTGGATAACGGGTTTCTGGAGCACATATCCCATACCAGTACTTTGAAAAAATTGTATAAAAATAGGGGTTCTCCCATCAAAATTAATATATGGGAAAGAATTTTTTTAAGATGTACATGTAATATGATACTGTTTCTGCACGTTAACAATATATTTAAATGAATTGTGTTGTTTTTCAGTAGGATGGATAACACTCCCTTTTTGTTGTGTGAGCACTCATCAGCCGGCTGTTGTAAAAATGCTCATTAATCACTGCAAAGGACGTTTCTTATCCCAACAATCATATTTTGTTAAGGTTCAAAAATATATTCATATAATACACAAAAGCCGTAAATATCTTGCAAATTATATCCTTATAAACGGTGAATTCTGATGTCATCAGTTATAAACGGTGAGTTCTGATGTAATTTCTGTCACATGACTCACTGAAACTTGTGTATTATAATAAATAAAGTACCCCCGTTTGCAAAATATGAGGAAATTAGAAGATACCTCGGAGTTCCATGACCTGTATAAAAACACTTGGCCTTCGGCCTTGTGTTTTTATAAGGTCATGAAACTCCTCGGTAACTTATAATATCCTTATATTTTACAAGAGGGGGTACTTTATTCAATATATACACAGCACCATCTTGTATCAGATATACAACTTTTCTTTATCTTTTACATTTAAACCAGGACACCCCCTTATTTCTGTGACCAACTCCCATTTATGTCTTGTGTTTTCCCCTGCAGCTAACCTGTTCTGTGTTCAAATATAAATAGATATAAATAGATATAAATATATATATATAAATATAAAACTATAGATATTTTATTTATTTAAGTCAGAATTCTGACTGCATTATTATTGTAGACCACTTTCTGGAAATAAATATTTCAGTTTATAATTTTTTTTTTCTTCTTTCAGCGTTTAATTTTTCCATTAAGGTTTAGAAGAAGACATGCTGGTCTTTGGTACCTACGAATAAGGTGGACATATATATAGGGTTTTAACCTTTTTTAAATTGACATATCAGTCTGAGGGGAGGGGCTGTGACAAAAGGGATGATCCATGATATAAAAGGTAAAAATGTTAAAAGGTAAAAAAGGGGATGGGGGGTTGGCACAGACAGGTCAAGGGCACATTATGGACAGATCAGGGATGATTAAAGGTGAGATTATGGCAGTTTGGGGGTATACATTTTCACACTAGTGGTTCAATTTGAGAGAAACTACATTGCCTGTAAGTTTGTATGTTTGGCCCCAGCCTTGGCAGATGTGTTAATGGCTAGGTTCTTAAAATACCAGCCAGGTACCAACACTAAGCATTTGTGAAAATATTCTAATGTTTGCAGACCTCATCACAGAAGCACATCTGCCCATTTTTTTTGTTTTTTTAATAATTTGTTTCTTCAAAGCCCACCATCAGATATCAGATAACCCTCAACAAACCTCAGATGGATTTCATTGCTAAATTTTCATTTCATCACAAAATCTATATTTTTAAGGTTTTTATTTTCATTTTGCAAAAGTGACACGAGTGAACACCAAACAACAGCTGCTTAATAAAACAAAGGTAAATGTAGTTAGTTGTGGTCAATGACAGTCACCAGAAAGAGGGAAGAAGTCCAGAATAAAGGTTTTGAATTATACATCAAATGAAACAAGGGATAGAAGACTAAATCCCCACTTGAATCAAGCCAAATAGATAGTAATCCAATTAAAATCATATCATTAAAAAGAAAAGCACATTTATTAAATGCTCATAAGGATTAAAATAACCCTATTACTTAAAACCATTTTGCAGGGTAGAAGGGGACCCGGTTTTCCAAAATGCAGTTGGTGCAGTGTATAGTAACACAAATTAACACGAGTTCCTTTAGTATTACTATTATTATTAACATGTATTTATAAAGCGCCAACATATTGCGTATCGCTAGTATGTAGATAAATATAGCCAGTGGTTTGTTGACTGACTGGATTATATGAAAAACAGTTCCTGTTAGGCAGTGCTAGAAATTAAAAGACCAATGAGTTTGGTACTACCCATGCACTGTTTGCAAGTACTTGGCTGAAAATGTAAAGTTCCTGGTGAGAGCATATGCCCATTCTATATATGATAAAATATGCCAATCAGCATGCCATTGCAGCAACCACTGTGATTTATGTTGCACTTCAATTGATATTTAGCTTGATGCACAAAACACTCCAGTGACAATAGATCCTATATATTCACAACAGTTCAGCAGTGTATATCCACATACACACGTGTTTGCATCTGGGTGGTCCCTTTGGTTCTCTCCTCAACCAACTGTTGTAGCATATCCCCAACTCATTCTGTCACCACCATGACTTTGTCAAGAACTGGCAGTCGCTATGGCAGCCCATATTGCGTGTCACTCCAGTAAGTTAGTCAGCAGCATGTTTACTAACTTCCATGGGAACTAACAACATCCCCTTTTAAATTCATTTTTAAAAAGCACATAATAAATTAATAAAGATTAATTGATAATTTAAAGTGTGACATCAGTATCCATTTCCAAATGTGGCATATTTCATATGTGAGGAGTCCAAAACACAAAGTGTCCTTAAAGGCGCATCCAACCCTGTAATTTATACCCCCCACCCTAAATAGAACCCCCCATCGGCCTACCTGGTACCCTGGGCAAATGCTCCTAACTTTCTACTCACCTCTCCTTGCAGGGCCTGTCCAGCGGAGTTCACAGCAGCCATCTTCTCTCCTTCCATTTTCATCCTGTATTGAGCAGTGTTTTTGGCACATGTGCAGTAATCTTCCAGTGCTGAGCTACTGCGCATATGCAGAAAGTCATGATAATTTTCAGGAAAAAAATTTAATGACTTTCTGTGCATGCACAATACTCACTTCAGGATGAAGACCGAAGGAGAGAAGATGGCTGCTGTGAACTCCACTGGACAGGTAAGTAGAAAGTTAGGGACATTTGACCAAGGTACCAGGTAGTCCAGGGGGGAGGAGGGAGGGGGGTCTATTTAGGGTAGGGGAGAAGGGGTTGAATTCTCCTTTAATCATGGGCACTGCACCAATGAAGTGAGTTGAAAAATTTCAGGCATGCCACAGAGCAGGGTACCAGGGGAGGCAAAAAAGCTGCTCCTGTTACCTTTAGGAGATGAAATTATGGACGTATTTCCAGAGCACTAGCGATGTGGCCACCCTCCAGCGATGAAACAGTAAAGACTGGGGTGCAGCACTGCCAGAGCTTCCTCAAGTGGCTCCTTACAGAGAATCAACATTATCATTATTTGTGCCAGTGAAGCTGTTGTCTAGTGATGATTGTGAAAAATTAAACTATGTAACAGGTGCATTCCCCCTACTTCAGTGGTCCTCAAACTTGGCCCTCCAGCTGTTAAGGAACTACAAGTCCCACAATGCATTTGCCTGACTGTGGCTGTCAGACTCCATCATTGCATTGTGGGACTTGTAGTTCCTTAACAGCTGGAGGGCCAAGTTTGAGGACCACTGCCCTACTTTTTTGGTGAGCAATCTCTCTCTCTGAATGTGAGTATATTTCATTTACATTTTAAACAATCACTGCAAGTGAGGGATCCCAATGACTCAGAGCCTTCCAGTACAGAATCGGAGTGTCTCAGTGTGACTTTGTGTGACTTATGTCTTCATCTCCCTTGTTGTGCCATCTCTGACTTCTTTTTTTTTTTTTTTTACTACACATACACTTTATGTTGTACTGAAACCTCTGTTATTTTATTATTTATAACATAGCCATAATTGTATGAGTTTAATAACGTTTAAATAAATAATAAATAAATAAATGTGTCACCAAGTATTGTTAATATTTCATTACTACTCCTAAAATGTTAGCCCTTATTTTATATATATATATATATATATATATATAATATCGCCGTAACGAATGGCTTCTTCAGGGGCATAAGTCACTATACTTAAGAGCTTGTGTTCATGTGTTTTTTGTTAGTGTGGTTTATAATTGCCTGTGGCTAACCCAGCAACACATTTACTTTAAAGGAAACTATATCCCCTCAACAATGTAGGTCTCTATAAAAAGATATTGCATAAAACAATTCATATGTAAAACATTTTCATAATAATGTACTTTTTAGTAGTATGTATAGTATATAATCATAAATAGAAAATAGCCATTTTAAAAAATAAGGACAGCCTCCTGGGATTCAACGGTGCACACAAACATGCCAGACAAATTATAAAGTTAGGTCACATGAGCCAATTAACAGACAGAGTTGTGTCTTTTGCTTCCACACTTCTTCCTGTTACAGTTAGAGTTGAAATATTTCTGGTCAGGTGATCTCTGAGGCAACACACAGACCATTTACTTAAAAGAAAACTTTACCCCCAATATGAATACTTGAGCAACAGATAGTTTATATCAAATTAAGTGGCATATTAAAGAATCTTATCAAACTGGTATATATATTTAAATAAATATTGCCCTTTTACATCTTGCCTTAAACCACCATTTCGTGATGGTCTGTGTGCTGCCTCAGAGATCACCTGACCAGAAATATGTCAACTCTAACTGTTGATTTTTTTAAATGGCAATTTTCTATTTATAATTACCCAATGGAACATGCTACTAAAAAAGTATATTATTATGAAAATGGTTTATTTACATGAAGCAGGGTTTTACATATGAATTGTTTTATGCAATATCTTTTTATAGACACCTACATTGTTCAGGGTATAGTTTTCCTTATATATATAATATATATACCAGGTTGGTAAGACTCTTTAATATGTCACTTAATTTAATATAAATTTGTTGCTGTAGTATTCATTTGTGGGGTATAGTTTTCCTTTAAGTACACAATAGAGCTCATTTACCTTATGAATTTGATTATTTTCATGATCAGCCAGGATTTCATTAATGTTACTGACATCAAAAGATGGAAAGTCATTGTCAACCGCCTACAAGCAGCTGAATGTTGTTCTTAAAGACCAGCTTTCAATTAACAATGGTATATTGCTTAATCTGATTACATACATCTGCAGTACAGTGCAAAACATCAAGCACATTAATATTTTTTAGTTATATGGGAATGTGGGCACACTATTATGCCAAAATATAGAGGTTGTAGCTCACTATTGCAAATAACTGGAAAGAATACCAATTTGACTCCTATAGTAAGTGGTTCTTGGAGGTATAAATGCAGCTATTTTATAGGGGCATGAAAAATTGGCGTAAAACACAGAAAGGTCGACCCCACAATTAGACCCTACAGGGATATATTGGAATTGGGAAACTGCAAACCTGTATCAATACAAGAAAACATTAAATCAGTTATGTTACTATTATTAGTTGTTTAAAACAAACAAACAAACAAAGGACAAAAGAGCAGTGAAGCAAGAATAAAGAGAGAAAGAAGAGAAGGGATGAGATGGAAGAAGAGAAACAAAGAAATGAGAAGATGAAAACCATGGATGCCGTTGGTGGCTTATAGTATAAACAGTCTATTTACTTTACATACAACCAGTTTTTTAATAAAGAAATATTATACGTTTTAGATTGAATGAAGTTTTGGATGATACCATGACATCTACTGTTCTGACCAACTGTAAATTATCCTGCAAAAGAAATCTCCAAACTTAGATATCTAAGAACAGTAGAAGTCTAGACAGAGAGTCCCTCGAGTCTGCCAAGAATGCCAACATATTGTCTGCATGTCATCTGAAAAGTTTTTCTTCCAATTTCTGCATCTGTAATCCCTTGATGGCAGGATTTGATCTGATTTTTATGGCTAGAGGTTCTATAGCGAGGGCAAAGAGCAGCAGAGACAAAGGGCATCCCTGTCTGGTACCCCATGCTAAGAGATCTCCTGTGATAGACCCGAGTTCACCCGGCTCCTAGCTCTAATTATAAGCTATGAACTTCTCCCCCCAGGGCATACTGTGCTAATATCTGCCATAGATACAGCCATTCCAATTGTGGTTCACCTTTGAACAGCTACTGTAGCCATTAGTATGCCCATTGGTATGCATACTATATCTGCTACTAAAAAAGGTACACCAGGAATGCATGTTATAACATACCATTTTTGGCAAGCTTCTCCAGGACAATATGATGATGAGGAGCAGCTTTTCCACTAGTTTTGCAGGTCACACGGGTGAACTATGATGTTGCACCCTATTATTTGGTATTTCATTGTTGTAATTGGCAGAGCACTTCAGTGTTTCCCCTGGAAAAGCTGTATAATGAAAAAAAAAAATAGCATCCGAGAGAGCTCTTCTGATCTACCTCAGAAGTTGGGGGAGGGGAGTACCCACACTGTTAAATTGTGCAGGCAAATATTACAAAAATTCAAGAATAACATTCCTTAAGTAAAATTGCTAAATAATTTAGGGATTTCATCTACAGCACATAATATAATTTAAAGATTCTGAGAATCCAGAGGTATCTCTGTATGCAAGGGACAAGGCCGAAACACCTGTGATCTTCAGACCTCAGTTGCTCAGTTAATGACTGCATTAAAAACCGACACAATTCTTTTTGTGGAAATCAATGCATGGTCTCAGGAATACTTCAGAAAAACATTGTCTAGGTACACAGTTCATCACTGCATTCACAAATGAAAGTTAAAACTTAAGCATGCAAGGAGAAACAGTATAAACATGATCCAGAAAAACCGCCACTTTCTCTGGACCCAGGTTTATTTACTATGGACCGATGCAAAGTGGAAAACTGTCTTGTGGTCTGACCAAATTGTTTAATTCTTATTGGAAATCATGGATGCTTCAACATCCAAGGCTAAAGAGAAACACCATGCGGTTTGTTACAGTGCACAGTTCAAAGCCAGCAACCTTTATCGTATAGGGGTCCTTTAGAGCAGCGCCCCCAAGCAAGGAACGTTTTACAAGGCCCGGGGGGACAGGGTTTAGAAGTGTGGGTGCATTCCAGGCTTACAAAAAAAAAAAACTGTCCAAACAGTATTTTGATCCTTATCACAATCAGTACAGAGCTTCCTTTGCACTGTTGTTGTCATGGTAATCCTGCATCATGGAGTTGAGATTTTTCATTGTTTTTGCAGCTATTATTGGTTGCAGCTGGGACCATAAGAAGCCCAGTTCAGCACAGCCCATGGCCCACTATTATTAATGCTGAAGGATATATGCAGGTTTTTAGAGCAACATATGCTGCCCTATTCATATTTTTGGGAAAGCATATTTCCCAATACAATTCCAGGTTTTCCTATACAACCAGATGCAAATTAATTAGGAAAAAATCATCTCTGCTTATTACATAAAAACTATGTTGAAAACTGGACCTGAATTAGGAAACTGAATCTTGCCCATAAGTTTTCATGTAATAAACCATAAAATAAAAATTGGAACTGAATCTGGCCCACAGTCTTTTTTCAGGGAAGATACAAAGCATAATCTTCCAATATTGTAGGCAAAGCATTGCTCTGTAATTAAAGAGTTTGGGAGATAAACTGGCCTGTCTGCAGTCCAGTCAGGGCCGGAACAAGGGGTAGGCAGAAGAGGCACATGCCTAGGGCGCAACCACAGGGGGCGCTGGGAAGGTACCTGTCTTCTGCCTACCCCATGTTCGCTGCTCTCCCCTACCTCCCCTCCCGGGGATTATGAAATCCTACATAAGATGACAATGTAACAACTTTTCACTTTCACTAAAACGTATTGCTGGGATCAAATTGAGCATATATTTTTCAAAAAACAATGTTTCGACATTTTATATGTTGCATTTGTACTCATTTCAATTAAATATTGGGTTTAAATGATTTGCAGGTCCCAAGCAGGTACAAATCCAACATGATCATTTTGAACACAATAAAAGTAGAAGGTAATCACTAGGGGGAATGCCAAAATGTAGGTGGCCTCAGCTATTGCATACACTTACTTCAAACTCCAGCTGTCGCTCCTATCAGCAGAAAGGGATTTGAAGAGAGAAGAAGTGGAAATAGAGGATTTCTCTATGGTGCTCACTGAGTAGAACCCTAGGCTGGAGCAGTTTTCTGTTAAGATGAACTAAACCCTAAAAATTAATATGGCTAAAAATCCCAGTGTTTTATATACTGAACTTATTGCAACACACTAAAGTTTCACGAAAACATTCCCTGGCAGTGAAACAAGGAAATTTGCTGTGAATCCATGCCTGTGAATAAATTTGCCCATCGCTAATTACATTCATTTGGGGGTGCCTAACTTTTGACAACCTCAAGCTATTTTGAATTTCCTCCTCCTTTAAAAGAATATTATTTATTGTGATAGTATTGATAATAGTAATTGATTGTGATGTATGACTCCATATGTTCTATTTATATATTTCATTTGATTTAGTTGTATAAACACATTTACTATTACACGCTATATAAATACGTTGGTAATAAAATAATAATAATAATATTTAAAGACCAATTACAAGAATAACATTGATCAGACTACACTCTTGTTTTAGGCTTTAGACACATTTATTTCACATAAAAATGTTCAATACATGACAAATAAATCCACTAGTGACAGAACATAAATACAGAAGAGTACTCACCAGCGAAGCTAAAAGACATTTGTGTGTGTGTGTGTGTGTACACACACAGCTATGGGATCCGTTATCCAGAAACCCCTTATCCAGAAAGCTCCAAATTACAGAATGGCCATCTCCCACTGACTCCATTTTATCCAAATAATTTTTAAAAACAATTTCCGTTTTCTGTGTAATAATAAAAAGTGCCTTGTACATGATCCAAACTAAGATATAGTTATTCATTATTGGACACAGAACCCGGTCTATTGGGTTTATTTAGTGGTTACATGATTTTCTAGTAGACCTCAGGTCCTGAGCATTCTGAATAACAAACTCCCATACCTGTATACATATATACATACACACACAGTTAAATTTGTAACAGGACAGTATTTTGTAAAAAGCTGCTAACCACATTCAAACCCACTGAGGTACACTTAGTTAAAATATGAAAGGTGGTATAACAGTGCATAAAAACTTAATCTTAATTATTTATATGCGTATACCTTACATTATACAATTATGGTGAATGCAGATGTACCATGCAGAAACCCAACCTAATAAACAAAAAATAGTTGCCTCTACAACAAACTACAAGCTGAGGCATGCAACAAGAAGTGTCCCATTTGGGTTCTCTACCCTCAAGGAACAGCCTTTTTAAGGTAAGAACTTCAAAAAAATATTTACATTTCTGTATATCAGATTTAAATCACATCTGTGTAGTGCAAATAACATACATTCACAAAATATACAGATACACCAGAATTAAATCAGTAACATTTTAGACATCAAATCCTCAGTCATGTAACTTGTTTTCTATATCTAGATCATAGATCGCCTATACACTTCAAGTCCATGAAGCAGATCCAAAAACCATATTATGAAAAACCCTCATTGTTATTGGGGAAGACCTTAAAGAACGGTAATGCCCCACTTTCAGTGCTTCCAGGTTAAGTGCTTGGTTATCAAGTAAATTCAGGATGGAGGTACTTTGTAATTTTTTTTGTCAAAATGATGAATAGTTCAGCAAAATTGTATATTCATGAGGAATGTCAAATTTATGAAAACTAACTTCAAAAATCGGATTATCTTTTTGTGCTGTAAAGGTGTTGGTCCCTGAGAGGGTATATCCTTGTTAACAAAACATAAGTAAATGCCCAAAAATGCCAAGGCATTTTAAGTGGACAATGTGCAAGTACCCAGTGTTTAAGACATATTCATGAAAACATATAGCATTTTACCAAGAAAGTGCTTGAATAAAACATTTGTAAATGTGTAAAACAGTATAAAAAAATTGATATCAAGATAGAAAAAAAAGATGAAGTTAGAAAAATTGTCACACAAGAGATATTTTTTTACAAAAACAACAAAAAACTGGTTCCATATTTATATATAAGTATATATGGAACCAAATATTTGGTTGATGTAAAGCTGGTTATTATTTCACTATTTACTGTACTATGGACATATTTTGTGTTGTATTTATAAATTAGCTTTAATACGATTTCCTTAAGTTTTGATATAATTAGTGATGAGTGAACAACACAGGAAATGCATTGAAGTCCAGATTTGTGTGTGCTCGACAATTTTTTCTCACTCCAAATGCATTAAAGCAGGGGTCCCCAACCTTTTTTGGCCCGGGGACCGGTGTAGCGTCAAATTTTTTGCAAGGACCGGGGGGTCAAGGGAGGTCAGGTGGTGGTCGGGGTCCAATTAGGTTCGCCTGCATCCAATTAGATGTGCCGACGTCCAATTTGACGTACCTTGTTAATTTGGTGCTAGGCTCGCAACCCAGTCCAGGACTGACCACGGCTTTAAAGTCAATGGGTGTTTTTCTTGTGGTGACTTTTTCGTCTCAGCAACTTTTTGTCCAAATGCATTAAAGTCAATGGGTGTTTTTGCTCACAGCAACTTTTTATGTCTCTGCGAAAATTTTGTTGCAACTAAATTTTTTTATGGCAGATATTTGCTCAATTAGGTGATAACAATTCAATTCAATGCAAGCTGTCCTTATATAAAGCTAGCAAAACATATAAAGATCATGTCATTTGTTGAGCATGCCAAAGTAGCAGATCATTTGTCAAATTGGCTACCCAGGTTTGTGCATTTGAGTTTATTCAAAAGGCACTTGAGTTCAGGGTCTGTCTGCACCTAATGCCAGACAGAAATTCTGCCAGTTAGGAAATAGGTAGGGAGCAAGGGGGGGCGGGCACCCAACTGCCTCCTTCTCATGAATACAACACTGACTTACAGAGATGATGCTGTATTCATGTGGCACATGCAGACATTTCAGAAAGTGCAGGACATCAGTGTGGTATTATTTGCACTTTGCATACTGCCCTGCATTTTGTTTAGTATTTTTGTCTAATTGCTTCTTTAGATTACTGTTTACTTCTTTACATCAGTTGTTATGACAAGAAAGTGTTTATTTTAGCATTAATATATCAATAAATGAGCACAGTAAAGCAAAATCATTAAGGGTGGTGCAGGCAAACTGGGAGATTAGTCGCCCAGCTACAAATCTTCTCTATTGCGGGCGACAGATCTCCCTGCTGGCAAGAATAAGAACTGATTCAGTTTTCCGAAGTCGCCCAAAGTTTCCTTGTGAGGCAACTTCGGAAATCTGAAGCGATATGTATGAGATCCCACCAGTGATTTGTATTCTTTCCAGTGGGAAGGCATTTGGGGGAGATTAGTCGCCCGCAGTAGAGAAGATTTGTCCCTGGGTGACTAATCTCACAGTGAAAGAGCTTTACCCACTTCATCTACAGAACATGGCTTTTCAGGCAAAAATCTGAAAAGTTTGTGGATTTTCAGGATAAAATCAATTGATTCGGGAACATCTGAAAAATGTGTATTTCCACTGGATTTTAGTTATTTTTTTCCCATATCCGATAAATTCAAGCCTTTTTAATAATAAATTAGGTAAAATCGTGCATTCTAGTTAGTTGGACTTTTTATAATTAAAGAATCAAAGCGGCAAACTTCCATGGATGCAAATTACGACAAAACTCACACAAGTTAATTACATTTTAGAGAATTAGCCATTCACTATTTTGGGGAACCAGACCACGTTTTGTGTTACATTATGTGGCTGTAAAATAATTAGGTTAAAGGAGAAGGAAAGGCTGGATACACTTGGGGGTGCCAAACATTAGGCACCGCCAAGTGATTATAGCGATGTACCTCAAACCCAGGGCCGGTGCTCCAATCAGGGGAAAACTGCACCGGCCCTGGGTTATAGAAACTAGCACCACGCAGAGATCTTACTTCCATCTTCTCGCAGCTGCGCATGCGCATTAGAACGAAAAGCCGAACTTTAACTATAAATCGGCTTTTTCATTATAATGCACATGCTTCAGTCTGGGGAAATGCGCAGCAGCGTGGAGACAGAAGTAAGATCTCTGCGTGGTGC
>CM044434.1:57669880-57684922 GCA_024363595.1 Xenopus borealis | reverse complement strand
CCTATTTTAATTTTCAGTCTGGACCTGCTGTATGGATCCTGATAATACATACTAAGACTGATGCCCTGTCTGCATTTTACACTACTTTGGGGTAGGCTACAATCTGAGGCCAAACTAATGAATACACTTCTTTTGTATATGAAATGTTCATTTTTCAAAGGTGAGGGTAGTTGAATTCAGCCAATCCCATAGATTGCACAGCTTTAATTCTATAACAATTATTTTAACGTTATTATTTGAATATAAACTAGCCCTCAAATATAGCATATCATATAAAATGATCTAGGTAGGTGATGGCTATGATTTTGTTGTACAAAAGGCTCATAGGAAAATGAGTCTCAGTCTTAGGTTAAAGGGGTTCTTAACCCTTGAGTTAATATTTAGTATGATGTTAAGAGCATTCCAAGAGAATTTGCAACTGGTTTTCATTTTTTTGGTTTTTGAGTTATTTCACTTTGTACTTAGTTTGCATTTACAGCAATTTAGGTGCTAGGGTCCAAATTACTCTAGCAACCGTGCACTGATTTGAATAAGAGAATGTCCCCCCAATCTGAAAGCTGAAAATAGTCAGAAGAAGGCCAATAATTAAAATTTTATAAAAAATAAATAATGAAGAGCAGTTGAAAACATATTGGAAATTAACTTAAACTTTAAAGAGCAGTCTGTGTTGTATAGAGAAGTCAGACCCTGCCTGTTAACACAGAGATATAGTAGCTGAGGTTGAAAAAAAAGACACCTCCATTACCTTGGGTGTCCGCAGAAGGGGGCAAGAGGGAACAGTTGTCTCACCCTGGCTTCTCCAGCTAGTTACAAGAGATCTTTTGTAAATTTAATTTCCAGCAACACAAACATTTTCAACGGGTAGACACTCCAACTAGTTGGAAAAAGGGAATTAATCCACGTTTTTATAACTCCCACCTCAAGGCAAGGCTTAATTGGTTATCTTCTGCCTTATCATGAATAGGTTCATATACAGTGGGATGCTACCCAATGTGACATTAGCTTACTTGCCTACCCCTGAACAATATTCTGTGGACACCCATGTCCATCACTTAATTTGCTTAAGTGAAACCTGCGTAGCTGCTAGGTGACTCAGTGGAAGGCAAAAGAAAAAGAATGTAGTTAAAGCTAAAAATAAGCTTATCTGTCACGATCTCCCTTTCTTGTTCCGAAGGCTTTACATAATTAATGGGTTTGTTCTGAAATACATCCCAGAGTTTGTCCAGGGTGAGTGCATCAGATGAGTGCAAAGAAAACTTAAACACACAGATATGTACAGTAAAACTCTTGATGAAGTAATAAGACAATTCTGAAGCAGTTTAGACTGTCTACATCCCACCTATGATTCCAGTGTCTGGTACAGTTACTGTGGTACATCAATATCACAACTCTCCTTTGCGCTTGGGAAGGTAAATGTCCAGCACCTGGTTCATGATGATAAGTGCCGGATACAGAGGTAAGGCAAGGCAGATATACCAAATAGGCCCCTTTATCTGAGCCCGAAACCAGTCCGAACACAAGCCTAGGATCACTGTGGATGTGGCCAGAAGATAGACAAGAAGTCCACAGGTGGCATGATACAACTTGAGTCTGGAAACTGCACTGATCCGAGCAAGTCGGGGACAAAGCAGTGCCAGACCACACACAAGCTGACAACATGTAGCTCCTAAAGTGAACACTCCCAGAATGCTGTGCCACGAGGTCATATGTAACTGCTCACTACGGTTCTTGCTGCACACAATAAAGGCAAAGCCAATGCCAGCCAAAAGGGGAACACACAGTTGCACTAACCAATGTAAGCGAGTCTTGGATTTCCTGGATAGGGGGCAGAGAGGCGACGTTTCTGGAGACAGAAGAAGCACAGCCTCTGTCATACATAAAACAAACTGGAAAAAAAAATTGAGGATTGCAACGGGTAAGTATGCATAAAAGAAGTTGAGAATGTGCAGAAGGCATAATGACGGTGAGGAATATCAAATGCTCAAGGATTCTATAAATATATTTGAAAGACTTAATCATTAAATATAAACTGGTGGCCAGAATTTTGCTGCGGTGCCAAACAATTCCCTGGACATTGGTGGGTGCTGAAGGTAAAACACTCAAGTGAAGTCATCACCAAAAAATAACTTTTGTACATATTTTTGAATGATAACATGATGTGACAACGATCAACACCTACTAATTCTCAGCACACAGTAGCGAAGTAAGATTTTGATCTCTAATACACTGTTGAAGCAAAAAGAGAGCACACACCAATGATGTATTAGAGCTATTAAATCTGAATGAATAGATAATGAGAAGATGAGCTAAGGGGAGATACTGAAAAGTAACTGAAAGGGGTGGTTCACCTTTTTGTTAACTTTTAGTATGTTACAGAATGAACAATTCTAAACTACTTTTCAATTGGTCTTCATTTTTTTTATAGTTTTATAACTGTCTTTTTCTGCTAATTCTTTGCAGCTTTCAAATGGGCGTCACTGACCCCTTCTTAAAAACAATGCTCTGTAAAGCTACAAATGTATTGTTATGGCTACTTTTTATTACTCATCTTTCTATTCAGGCCTCTCCTATTCATATTCCAGTCTCTTACTCAAATCGATGCATGGTTGCTGGGATTATTTGGACCCTAGCAACCAGATTGCTGACACTGCAAACTGGAGTGCTGCTGAATTAAATGCTAAATAACTCAAGAACCTTAAATAATAAAAAATGAAGACCAATTGCAAAGTATCAGAATAACACTCTCAACATCATACTAAAAGTTATCTCAGAGATGAACAACCCCTTTAATTTTAGAAATGGTACAGAGTTTTTTATTGATTATATCAGTGGCTTAACTAGAGTGCAAAAAAAATCTTCATAGGGGCCCAATCCACTCCGATCCCCATCCTCCCAAGCCTCTCACCCACTTCCCACCCTGTCTCTGCCTATTCACCACCCCATCTGACTTGCACCCCTCCCCCTTTCTGCCATAGGTAATAGAGTGGCTGGGGAGGGGGTTTATATTGTTAGTTATAGAGGAAGCAGACCCCGCAGTAGTACTCTGCCGGATCTGCTTCCTCAATAGTTACACCACTGGACTATATTTTAAAAAGTTTCTTATTTTTATGAGAATGAGGCTTATATGAATTTTTTATTTCCATGATAAATCTCCTTGAAGGAATTGTTCAGTATAAAAATAAAAACTGGGTTTCAACTCTCTTGGTTTACACTGACTGGCTACCAAGCAGTAACTAATCAGTGTCTTGTTTTTGAATCTGAGCTGCAATCTGAGGATCAGTAGCAAACTGGAAAGTTATGTCCCATGTGGCCCCTCATCAAGTCACTGACTAACTCAGAATTAGAGAGCTGAAAAGCAGGAAGTTGGATTCTGTGCTGTTTCATTAGACATCCAGTCACTCCAGCCTTTATACATTACATTTTTGGCTAACTATATTAGAAACACTTTTTATTTTGCAAAGCCCATTTATTTACCCAGTTTTTATTTTTACACTGAACTGTTCCTTTAAAGCAATTAATTGCCATATTAGGTACAGGTATGGAATCAGTTATTGGGAAACCCGTTATCCAGAAAACAAAACGTACCCCCCCCCCACCACATGTAGACCCCTCCTCCCCCAGCCTAACTTCCCCCACCGGGGAAAAGCCCCATACTTTATACTAACCCTCGGCGTAGATTCAGGCAACGAAGTTCCAAGCAGCCATCTTGCAGGTCTTCTGTAAGCGGCGCATGCGCAGTTGCAGCAATTTGCCAGTTCGCTACAACTGTGCATGTGCCAAAATGGACAGAAATTTCCGATCTCCCAGTCAGCTTACCGAAGACCCTCACTCCGCTGCCTGAGGGGTAAGTATAAGGCATTTGGGGGGAGCGGGATCTACGTGGGGTGGGGGGTACTGGTTTTTTTTTATTACAGGGTTGAATTCTACTTTAAGATATGAAGATCCAAATTTCGGAAAGATCAGTTATCCAGAATAGCCAAGGTCCTGAGCATTCTGGATAATAGGTCCCATACCAGTACCAACTTATTCTCTTCCGCCATTAAATTATTTATGCT
The DNA here is from genome assembly GCA_024363595.1 of Xenopus borealis. NCBI lineage: Eukaryota > Metazoa > Chordata > Amphibia > Anura > Pipidae > Xenopus > Xenopus borealis. The sequence continues at coordinate 57,680,867 of CM044434.1, read as the reverse complement.
TTGAAGATATTATACTGAAATCAATATAACATGGAAATAATAAATGCTTTTACTGCAAGAATAAGCATATGGAGAATACTGAACATGTATTTGGATCCAGATTACTTACAGCGATAGCCATGAAGATAGGATGCCATGAGAATAGGCCTGCAGAAAGAATGGAGAGGAGTTGTGTAAGATGTAAAGAAAAATTAATACATTGATAATACTATTATTATTATTATTATTATTAATAATAATAATAATAATAATAAACAGCACTCTAAATTTTGATAAGAAGCATTATTGCCCCATTTTGTTTGAATATGTCCAATCTAAATATTTTGAGGCACAATTGCACTTGCAGTCCTGATGCAGAATTTTCTCTTCCCAAACCTGAAGAAACATGGCTATGCAGCAATCACCAGCCAGTATAGACTGGGAATTTATTTCTTATTTAAAGAGGTACACCATCTTGGGGTAATTAGCATGTTTCATAACTAGATGGAGTCTAACAAAATTGCATCCGTCCCCAACTCTAAATTAAAGCCTTTACTTGTGAAATAACTGTTCCTTTAAGCACAATATGCTGAAAACTACCAGGTGTATGTAGCCCTGGGCTTTGCAAAACTATTCCCCAACCTGATGCACCTGTTGTGGCATGGGCATTTTAGAGGGGCAGTAGTTACAAAGCAGAGGTCATGTCAGATACATTTGCTTTTTATGATGAATTTAAGAAGACCTTGAAAAGTAAGGTTGCAAAAGAAGTGATTTAATTGGATTCTGCCAGCGTGTTTGATACAGTGCCCCATAAAATCGGCACTGCTTCCTAAATTATGGTCTGTTGGTCTTTGTAATGGTGTTTGTACATGGATAGGAAAGTGGCTAAAGGATTATGTACAGAGAGTGGTTTTCAATAATATATTCTCTGACTAGGGTTGGCTTCTTAATGGGTTCTGTATTGGACCCACTTTAATTTAAGGTATTGTAAGTAATTAGTGATGGGTGAATCTGTTTCACTTTGCCAAAAATTCACGAAACAGCAAAAATTTGGCAAAATTTATTGGTCTATTTTTTGTCGCGCAACAATCTTTTTCACCCATTGGAGTCTATGGACGTAATTTTTTAGGTGAAACTTGGCAAAAATTTCACTCATAACTATAAATAAACTATCTGTGTTTGCAGATGACAAAAACCATGCAAACTAAGTGATTTTAAAAAAGGCCTATTTAAAAAAAAAAAACAACAAGAATTTTTCGAATTCAGAGCTAAATAAATAACCCCCTTAAAGGGCACCTATTGTACTAAAAAATTGGCCCCCACCCGAAGGTGTGGGCTGATAGAGCCTGCATTCCGGTTTGGGGTTCCAGTATCTTTTTTAAAAAAAAAAGCCTGCCGCTAGTGCTGGCTTACTCACACGCGCATACTGAAAAGCGGCCACACTTCCGGGGCCGCTTTTTCATACTGTCAGTATCACCTTAATGGCCCTGACATACATGGCACTTTATTGTCCATTAGACGATTTCCTCACCCTCAGACAATGAACCAGAAAAGCACACCAATCAAAAACAAATGGTGCTCACTGCAAGGGTATCATATCATATGTGAAAAAATTATAGTAAGACATACCCTTAAATCCATATGCCGCCTCCCCCACCCCCCACCATGGATAACACAGCAACCCCCAGCACACAATTAAACACCGTAGGGACCCCATAACAAGCTTTTCCAAAGCCTATCAATCCCCCACCAAGTTCAGTTCCCAAAAGCAGAGCAGGCAGAGTATGAAACAGGGTAATATAAAAACAGATGCAAGTAGAATATTTGAAGAGAGTCGTACAAACACCATGTTTGTTGCTTGTGGGGAGCTTACCCCTTTTGTTGTAATCACCTGTGCATCAATGTTTTGGGGGGGGGGTTACACCAGGCAGGCGAGTCTTAGAAAAGGGGAGGAGGTGCTGTATATTTTGATATAGGATATCATTTAAAGCTTAGCCATCAAAGAAGCCATAGATGGAGGGTCACAAAATAAATGAGAGGTAAACAAAGATAGAAAAATATCTGCTATAAAGTACATTTACAACCTTCCAGTACATAAATCACATATTATATTTGCATTATTATTGTTGTATATGAATAATAATTAAAAAAAAAATTACATTCTTGCACTGTTACTTTATACTTACTGGTACCAGGCCTGGCAAGTATTATCAGGAATATAGTAAAGCCAAGTGCCAGGATGTGTGCCAAGAGCCCACTTAGTCTCCTCAGACACCGATACAACCAGAAATCTGGAACCCGGGTGGAGTCTACCCCCAAAGGGTTAAACGTAGCTGGAATATCAGGCATTCCTCTGTATTAAAAGACAGAATTTGGTGCATTAGCTACATTAAAAAGGAAGTGAAAAACATGTTCATTTGGTACAACATCTCAAAATAATAACAACTCCCACCCATGGTCTCCTATTTTGGAAGGTTTTACAGGTTTTATTATAGTTTTATTTAATTTACAGGGGGGGTCAGTGTCAGACAAACACAGTCCGTTGATTGCTGATCTTTTGTACCTGGTTTTGCACTTTATTTCATTCCCCATGCTTGAGCAATGAACCTGCATTGTTTTCTAGACAGTAGATACCATAGATGCACTTAAAACAATTACAGAGCATTACTGAATGAGAATCAACTGTATTATGTGATGGTGTCACTTAACAGGCAAATTCAGGCTCTCATAATAATATTCCAGTATTTTATTTGAATTAATGCATGGTTGCTAGGGTAATTTGGACCCTAGCAACCAGACTGCTGACAAGCAGGAGAGTTTCTGAATAAAAAGATGAATAACTCCAAAGCCATGAATAATTAAAAATGAAGATCAATTGCAATTGGCTTCAGAATATCACTCTCTACATCATAATAAAAGTTAACTCAAAGGTGAACAACCCCTTTAAGAGACCTTTGCAAAATTTGCTTGCATTAGAGTCTGACTTCACCATTGACAATTTAAATTTTGATTTAATAAGCCTTTATTAACATTAGATGGCTTCATATCTCTCACAAGCAACATTTCAGGCCCCCTACACCGGTCTTTGTGCAAGCAATTGAAATACAATCGACCAACCAGCTTTATACTTTCACAAACAGCACCATCTGTAGGCAAGTTAAAAAGTTGTTCCACAATGCAATACACAATACATGCATAAAATGCAAAAATAGTGTATATAGACCATATACTCTTATTATCAATTTGATGCAAAAGTCCATATTTAATTGATATGTCCATAACACATCTGCAAAAATAAAACAAAAAACACAATCAAAAACAAAATTATCGGAATATACGATTTAATTCATATTCGCGATTAAGTTCATAAGTTCCAACGTTTCCAGACCACTTATCAACATCGCCTCATTTTTCAATAATTCTTTAATCCGGAGCAACAACCACATCAAGTAGCTGATGCTTTTCTCAAACCGAGGGGAAAAAATGCCTCATTCTCAGGCAGATTTTCAGAAGATATCATGCTGGTGGGCTTGTTGGAGGGCTCCATACACAGGCAGATAAATTGCTAAATTGGTTGAAAGGGCTCAAATCTGCAGCTTAAACCTATTCATGTATGGTCATCTAAAGTTGCCTTTAATTACTGCATACTGACATTTTTAAAATAGGGTCAAATGGACATTGTCATCCAATTTCTAGTAAAGATACAATAATTAGTATGAAGCTGCATTTATATTCCCACAATGCTTCCAAAGCTGCTGCTTGTCTGATGCAGTGTTCCCTGCAGATGCAGACAATCTGTTGTCTATAGAGCACATAACCTTGGTCACTGCCTGGTTATGTAACATCTCCTCTCTTATCTGAGTAAGCGGTCGAGGCTATTACCTAATTTAGGGGGTGTGGGCACAGTGTATGTATTTGGATTAATATCAAGGGTATCACTGATGTGGAGACAGCAGATTATAAACAGAGGATCCCTTCAACAGCTACACAGGAACTGATCGCTTTCCACTCTTTTATTTTTTTTTAGAAAGGAGGATTACAAATAAACAAAAACACATACAGGTATGGGACTCATTATCCAGAATGCTCGGAATGGACCTGTATTTTGGTCCTTTGGATTTTCCTACCTTAAGACCACTAGAAAAATCACGGAAATGTTAAATTATCCCAATAGGCTGGTTTTGCATCAAATAAGGATTAATTATATTTTAGTTTGGATCAAGTACAAGGTACTGTTTAATTATTACAGAGAAAAAGGAAATCATTTTTAAAAATGTGGATTTTTGGATAAAATGGAATCTATGGGCGATGGCCTTTACATATTTTGGAGCTTGCTGGATAACAGGTTTATGGAATAACGGATCCCATGGCTGCACCAGAAAACAATGTCTAATGTTCAATTAAATTACAAGAAACAGTAGAAAAGAAACATGCCCTAAATTCTAAAATGAAATAACTTTTTATCATTGCTCAAAAGGATGTATTTCCACCTTATTCCAGTCATTGGATTCCAATTGTCTACTTAAAATTAGACATTAGTGTCATTAAATAAATCCATGTTTTCCAGTATTACGGGCCAGTCCTCTGATTTAACATTTTCTCTTCCTGACGACTTATAGAGGCCCAAAGCAACAACGATTTTTGTATACGGATCCGCATTCATTCCATATAAAAAAATTGCTGTTGCTAAGGGACCTTGCTGGGTCAACGGAGAACCAACACCACCATTGAAGTTGAAGTGAATTACAGGAGTGCAGTAAATACAACACATTAAAGAGGCCCAAACACTTTCCAAGAAGAAAAATGGGTAAAGTTTTTTTTAAAGTAATTGACATTGCTTTAATTAAGCTTTGCACACATACGGATCCGCATTCATTCCATATACAAAAATCGCTGTTGCTAAGGGACCTTGCTGGGTCAACGGAGAACCAGCACCACCATTGAAGCTGAAGTGAATTACAGGAGTGCGGTAAATACAACACATTAAAGAGGCCCAAAAACTTTCCAGGAAGAAAAATGGGTAAAGCTTTTTTTTTTTTTTTAAAGTAATTGACATTGCTTTAATTAAAGGGGTTGTTCACCTTTGAGTTAACTTTTAGTATAATGTAGAGAGTGATGTTCTGAGACAATTTGCAATTGGTTTTCATTTTTTATTGTTTGTGGTTTTATAGATATTTAGCTTTTTATTCAGCAGCTCTTTATTTTGCAGTGTCAGCAATTTGGTTTCTATGGTACAAATTACCCTAGCAACCCTGCATTGATTGGTATAAGAAACTGGAATATGAATAGGGGATGGACTGAATAGAATATGTAATAAAAAGTAGCAATAACAATACATTTGTAGCCATATAGAGCATTTGTTTTTATATGGTGTCAGTGACCCCCATTTGAAAGCTGCAAAGAAACAGAAGAAAATTGCAAATGATTAAAAAACTATGAAAAATAAATAATGAAGACCAATTGAAAAGTTTCTCAGAATTGGCCCTTCTACAATATACTAAAAGTTAACTTGAAGGTGAACCACCCCTTTAAGCTTTGCACACTTTTATGATAGCGTCCTTTAAATGGGATACATGCTGCTTATGGCTCATAGGAGCACATATGAGTGGGTAAACAAAACATCATCCTGCTCCAAGCCTTAATCAACTTCTTCCAACATGGACCCAACTCACATTGTAGACCTTACTTATAAACCTGCTTCCAACCCATCTCTGACATCACAGAACAGAAATCTTGATGATGTCATTAATGGAGAGGGCCCTGGACAGTTAAGCCTGCCACCCATGAGCCAGTGGGACCCACAAGTAGTGAGCCAGCTATCACATTATTGATATATGTATATACATAAACACAGATATAAACATACATACATTAAACCAGAGTTCAAAGGTTGACCTTGATGGACGTGTGTCTTCTTTCAACCTACAGTAACTTACTATGGTACAATGTTCTTTCCAGCTAGAATGGAGAAAATATGCTTTCAAACCATATGTCAAGTCCCCAGGGGAACCTAAAATCCCGCAGTTGACAAATTGTGCATTAGTTATACATAGCACACTCATTTGTTAACCACTTATATAGACTGCATGTTTTCCCTTTGTCCTAATCCTATTGCAAACATGACACATCAGTACAGTACACCAGTACAGTACAGTGTTGCAGCGCAGTAAAGGCACTCGCTGGGTGGGGGGGGGGTGAAGGGGGATAGCATCACAAAAGCTGCCTCAGGTAACCCATACGGTCATCGATCTGCCCCAGTTAGATCTTGCTGACTTTTGGTGAGATATCGACAGTGGAGGCCTGAGAGAGGGTTGACAAATCTGTCTAAAGGATGCAAATGTATTACTGCAATCTGCCCAAGTATGACCATTGACCACCTTTAGTTGTTCCCACAGATATATGTGTGAGTGGAATACAGGGAGTCCTTAAGTTACATATAGGGTTGCCACCTTTTCTTGAAAAAAATACCGGCCTTCCTATATATTTATCTTTTTTTCCTATTAATAACATTGGGCTCAGCCATCAAAAATACCGGCCAGGCCGGTAAAATACCGGCCAGGTGGCAACCCTAGTTACATATGCCCAAATTAAAAACAACTCACACTTACAGGTGGGGCTGTTACAGTAAAATAAGGGATGCTTTTATTAACATTTAGCTTTAATAAACCACCTGCCCCAATCCTCTGTGTTGTCTACTGCAGAGTACAGAATGGTATAAATAAATACTGTTAAGACAAACATTTGTCTTGAATTTAATAAGTAAATATATATATATATATATTCTTTATACAGAACCGCACACCAGACTTCTTTGCAGTGTGAGTCAAATCTCTTTTATTTGCATGTGTTTCCAACGTTTCGGCCCCCCTCGGGGCCTTTTTCAAGGAAATATATATATATATATATATATGTTTCAACTTACATACAAATTCAACTTAAGAACAAACCTACAGACACTGTCTCTTATGTAACCCGGGGACTGTCTGTATACAGTGTAATCATAAAATACAAGTGCAGTGGTGTATGTTTAAGTCCTGCTTTTCCACTTGTACTCCTTCCAAAACATAATCAGACAAAGCTTATAATGTAGTCGGCTCCTTATGATTAGCACTGAATGCTTATTAAGCAACTTACTTTGAGTATGGAAAAGCCCCCTTTGTTGAAATTCCTAGCAGTATCAGCCTCCTTCATCTACCAATTCCTGTCTTGCTTCCCTTCCGCTCATGTGACTTTCCTCCCAGTGTCTGCATGGTCCTAATGCTCTCAGCTAGTCTCTAAACTCACAGCACTCCGGTACACTAACTCCAGATAACGCCAGAATACACAAAACATTTGAATCAATTCTATACAAATCGAAAAATCCAAACTTATATGTATCATTTCAGGATCGGCCGAATCCAGGAATCTTACATGTACAATAAAATTAGGGTTGCCACCTTTTCTAAATATTTTTACCGGCCGGCGGGGCCAAAAGGGGGCAGTGCGTAGGGTTGCCACCTTTTGTAGAAAAAAATACCGGCCTTCCTATATATTTAAGTTTTTTCCCTATTAATAACATTGAGATCAACCATCAAAAATACCGGTCAGGCCGGTAAAATACCGGCCAGGTGGCAACCCTAGCGGTGCGTGACGGGGTTGTGATGTTTTGGGGGCGTGGCCGGGAACTGTGAGTAATACAGGGGATTGGGGCAGTGGCGTAACTAAAAGTCACAGGGCCCCCCTGCAAAAAAAATTATGGGCCCTCCAACTTATCCTGGTCTATGCAACACAAAGGCCACAAAGCCCTGCTATAGCCACAAGCATATAATGTGTAGAAAGGAAGGCATCCATACAGGTTTAAACAGCAAAATATACTTTATTGAAAAATTGTCAAGTTTGGTATTTTAGAAGCTTATTACATTATGTACCACGTACATTACAGTCTCTGATAGGCAGTGAATGTAGATTAGCATCCCGTGGCTTCTCAGAGAGACTTTAAAAAACCTGCACATGGTGCAGAGTTGTGTATTAATATAAGTGGCCCTGTTGGGTAAAATAATTATGTATTTTACTACTGAGTGCTGTTCTTAGATCTACCAGGCAGCTGTTATCTTGTGTTAGGGAGCTGTTATCTGGTTACCTTCCCATTGTTCTGTTGTTAGGCTGCTGGGGGGGGTGATATCACTCCAACTTACAGTACAGCAGTAAAGAGAGACTGAAGTTTATCAGAGCACAATTCACATGACGGGGGGAAGCTGGGAAACTGACAATGTGTCAGATTTCAAAATGAATGGAGCAGCACAATTTACTAATGTATTTTACAAACAAAAACATCTTTCCCATGGCAGTATCCCTTTACATGGCCACCCTCACAACCTTTCCCTATGGCTAGTTTGTCACTGAACATTCATTCCTGGTAGTGTTGCACAGGGATTGGGTGAAGTTTGAACTGGCCCTCCAGCTCATCCAATACCCATGTGGCATTAACAGGACCAAAAGGAACAGTAACATCAAAAAATGAAAGTGTTTTAAAGTAATGCAAATATAATGTAGTGTTGCCCTGCACTGGTAAAACTAATGTGTGTGCTTCAGAAAAACTACTATAGTTTATATAAACAAGCTGAAGTGTAGCCATGGGGGGGAGCCATTCAAGCACATGATACGCAGTAGATAACAGATAAGTACTACTATAGTTTATATAAACAAGCTGCTGTGTAGCCATGGGGGTAGCCATTCAAGCACAGGATACACAGTAGATAACAGATAAGTACTACTATAGTTTATATAAACAAGCTGAAGTGTAGCAACAGGGATAGACATTAAAGCACAGGATACACAGTAGAAAACACATAAGTACTACAATAGTTTATATAAACAAGCTGCTGTGTAGCCATGGGGGCAGCCATTCAAAGGATGGTGTTATCTGTTATCCACTATTTAATCTGTACCATATACCCTTTTTGCGGTTTCCACCACTGCTATTCCATTCATATTCCAGTCTCTTATTCACACAGTGCATGGTTGCTAGGGGAAGCTGGACCCTAGCAACCAAATATCTGAAATTGCAAACTGCAGAGCTGCTGAATAAAAAGCTAAATAAGTCAAAAACCACAAATAATAAAAATAAATAAATAGTGAGTGTCTATGGCATCTTACAGTAGTCCCTCTGGCATTTGCCAAAAACCACAGATTGCCAGTCAGGGCCTGCATGCCAGTGACAAATGATTTTAGGGATGGTGTGTGTGAGGTTAAAGAAGCTGCCGTTCCTGAACTCCCGCCCTCACCACCCAAGTGCGCAGATCAGTGACAGGAAAAGCAGCTAAGCAAGAAGCACGACCGGGACCACTGAGAACCAAACAAAACCCCCATGCATGTCTGTGCTGAAGACTCACTGCTGCCGGCGCCTCTGTGAAACACTAGCACTTCTTTTGCCAGTCAAACTGGCCCACTCTCACTTGCGCCAATCCCACTTCCCGTCGCTTCCTGTAACATCACCATGGCAACTATAGAGCGTCCAACCTCCGGCGGGTCAGTGACGTCACACGGGTGATTCTCACAGTTAGTGGCCCCTCAGTGAGGAGAGGACGGCTCAGGCTGTGTGTAAATATATACGGAACGCATTTGGCGCATGTAGGACATCATTTTGACAGGACGATGTCCTAAAATGCGTTCCGTAGGCCAGGCCCATGGATGAGCCCAATGTTATTAATAGGTGAAAAAAGATAAATATATAGCAAGGCCTAATTACATAACAGCAGTAACTCTTACTTTCACTTTCAAGCTGTACAGAAAGTCCTTTGTATGCACAGTGACACCTGCAGGTCATTTGTATAAACACGACAAGGACAGCCCGGTTTTCAGAAGTCAAACAGCCAATCGCTGATTGCCATGTCAAAGCACCACCCACATACCTTGCACTCCCCACCTGCAACGTCACTGACCCGTCCCGGTGACATCATGGCTGCCACCTGACGGGATCGTGAGCCGAACAAATGTGGCAACCCTATATCTGACACTCCTCTTGCAGGACATTGTATATGTTTTGGACATTTGATTCATTTTAATTCACCATGTGCCCCTGCTGAAACTTCAGGGTGATTAATGCAAAATTCTACTACAAAGGGAGGCCAAATGGATTCCACAATGGCCCGGGCCAAGGACATCTAAATTTAAGGAGCAGCATGCAGCCCAGGCACATCCTAAGGAACTTTGAGTCCCCTGTGCTCTGGCGCTTGCAGAGGAGGGGTCTTTGCGACCTTTTTATGCATATCATATACAGGTATTTTTGATTCTGGGAGAGGTTTAAGGAATTTCTTTCTTTATTTCTTCACCCATGCCAGCACTTTCTTGTATTTTGGAATTCCCAAGCCACACTGTGTGCAACATTGTGTGTGAGGATCAAGAGACATCTGTGGTCTGATACTGCCCCATGCACATTTGTGGCTAGTTATTTGCAATTTATTAATTAAGTACATTGGAGAGGATGCTGGTCTGGCAAGTTTTAAAATATGTGTCAAAATTTTTTTTTGAGAGCATGAATTTTAACGAAAATAAAGTATTAATTAAATTTGTAACTTAGGTGTTGTGTTTGGTAGCCGAGGATGATGAGAGTATAACAGTGCTTTATTAGCAGGTTCATGCAGCCATTACATAACAGCAGTAAGTCTTATTTTCACTTTCAAGCTGTACAGAAAGTCCTGTGTAGGCACAGTGCCACCTGCAGGCCATTTGTATAAACAAAGTCTGATTCTGACAAGTAACACAAGAATGAATGGCAGTTACCACATCAGCATCCATTGCTGGCCACCAGTACAGTTCTCGCAGTCTTTGTTTTGTACGTACAATTCCTTGATGACTCTCATGTGCAAGTTGTATGAGCTTTTCTCTCAAGGTTTCTGTTACCAATAAACGGTGAGCTCCACGGACAACATAGTCATCCACTAAGGACAGTTCGTGTCTAATCGTGTAATAAGGTTGAAGATCAGGACTAAGTTTCTTCTCAGCATTTGGCCATTTGTTTTGTAAGATG
>CM044434.1:57649606-57664101 GCA_024363595.1 Xenopus borealis | reverse complement strand
AGCAAACTTCTGTATAAATAAAACATAATATGCTACTAAAAGTATTTTATTCTTTTCTGGGGCAATGTGTATCAGCAGTTAGTGTAAATACAGGGGGCTCCGCCAATTAGGTGAGTTGAGGCACTCGCCTCAGGTGGCAGAGCCCCTCTGGTTACCAGGGATGGCAAAAAAGCTGCTCCTGGTAACTAAGAGACGAATTTCAGTTTTTCAAACCTGGAAATTCGGCTCTTATACCGCCGTGGATCCCCCACCCCTCTTCGGCGCTGAAGAAGTGAGTGATGCGGGGAAGGGGAGTCGGCATAGCGAAGGCCGCCTCAGGAGGCAATATCGCCAGGATCGCACCTGTGTAAACAGTCATTTTCTACACAGCATTATGTTGTATATAGGGTTGCCACCTGGTCGGTATTTTACCGGCCTGGTCGGTATTTTTGATGGTTGATCCCAATGTTATTAATATGGGAAAAAGATAAATATATAGGAAGGCCGGTATTTTTTTCCAGAAAAGGTGGCAACCCTAGTTGTATACAAAAAGCAGTCAGAATCTTTTGGGTTTTCCTTTGTACCCCCTCATAAATATGGAATTCAATAAATTCACCCATCACTACTGTTATTATATTTTATACAATTCCATATTTATTCCCTTGCACCTCCCTATAAATTGTTCCATAAATTGTTCCATAACAGATCATAACCTGATCATAAATTGTCCCAGAAACAACTGCAGGCCAGATGACATGGAGAACAGGCTGCGCCTGTCAAACATCAGGATGGTCGGACTGTCGGAACGTAGTGAAGGGACGTCGCAAGAGAAATTTGCAGAGGCCTGGCTAAAATATTCTCCTTGCAGTTTGTGGTGGAGAGGGCTTACCGGGTCCCCACCAGGCCCAGACCCCCCGGAAAGCCACTGCGTCCTTTCCTAATCAAATTACTTAACTACAGGGACCAGAATGCCGCCTTGAGGGAAGTCCAAAACAAAGGCACCCTGCACTACTCGGTAGGAATGCACCGAATCCACTATTTCGGATTCGGGAGGACCAAATCCGGGGTGGGAAGGGGAAAATCTTTTTTTACTTCCTTGTTGTGTGACAAAAAGTCATGCAATTTCCCTCCCGCATATGCAAATTAGGGGTCGGATTTAGTTCGGCTGGGCAGAAGGAATCGCCCAAATCCGAATCCTGCTGAAAAAGGCAGAATCCTGGCCGAATCCCAAACCGAATCCTGGATTCAGTGCATTCCTACTACTCGGGATCCCGAGTATAACTATACCCGGATTTTTGGGCTGCAGTGCAAAAGAGAAGGGGATCCTTTATTGAGATCAAGAAAAAACTGAGGGACCAGGGCCTCAAATATGCAATGCTGTTCCCAGCAAAATTGAAAGTGATAGAAGGGGACAGGTCTCTGTTCTTTGACTATCCAATCAATGCCCAGGAGTGGCTGGAATGCAGGCCCAGAAGGAGCCGGTCCCCACGCAGACGCAATGTGGGATCTTTGTGCACCTGTAGGGACAATTACACTTACTACCACTCATCGCCATGACAGATATATTTATAGTCCCGGACCCAAATAGATGCTCATTTGTATGCTGAAAATAGCAAGACCTTCCTACAGGACAAACATTAGGCCGCTGACATTTGGATCTTGCTGAAGTCAACATTTGGAAGGCCTACGAATCATCACCAGAGCTTAGCTTACCACCCCGCAGTTGGGATCGGGCCGGACCCTCTCCGGGCATCCATCTCCCGGGGAGCTCATGATGATTGCCACTGCTGACCTTGTACGGACTGAAGAATTGGAACTTCTGACTTTCGGCCACTTGTCTCCAGGTAATTGTCATACAGATATGCCTAGGGTCTCAGAGGGCCCTTCAGATAGACCTCTTCTCTTCCCAAGGTTCACAAACCAGTCAAATACACTACCAGGCACACTAACTTGCCCTTGAAATATGAAAAACATATGAAAGTGCGTGCACCTAGATGCTCCTCTATACCTTTAGAGCACTCACTGAGAGACAAGGAGCCTGGAACTTCTAAGTATAAAAGGTTTTTGTGTTATGGGATATTGGTAGCTCCATGTTGGGAGGGAGATACAGGGTGGGGGGAAACTAAGTTGGGGGTGTATATACTATTCCCTGTTTGTACTTTTTCTCTCTTTCTCTCTTTCTCTCTTTCTTTTTTTCTTCTGGGAGCAGAAATCTGGTAAACTGTTCTTATCTTATGGAAGCAATTGTTACCATATATATACTGCACATTTAACGAAGACGCCAAAACTCTCGGGTGGCGGCACTTGGATGATGACCCTCACTGGTGTAGATCTAATGAAATGTTGCATATGTCTGAAGTAAAGCTAAATATACTATCCAGGAATACCTGGGGCTTAACAATAAGATAAAGCAATCAGTAGTAATGGGACAGTTGAGAAAATAGGGAACAGATTTAATTATGCTCCAAGAGACCCATCTGGTAGGACAGCGGGTGCTTGCCCTGAAATGCAGTTGGGTGGCAGCCGTTTACCACTCTGAATTCTCTATGTATTCAAGAGGGTTGGCCATTTTAATCAGGAAGTCCCTTCATTTTAGTCTGGAACAACTGTTCACAGATAGAATGGGTAGCTACAGCATTGCAAAATGCAGGATTAATGGTGCACTGTACATTCTGGTCTATGCTTATCTCTCCCCAGCCAAGATTACACCCCTGAAACATATATTTCAAAAGGTGGCCTCCCTCAAATCTTTCCCAACAGTGTGGGGGGGGGGGAGATTTCAATATGGTACCCAATCCATCCATGGATAGGTTACGGCCAAGCATAAATTAATCCCAAGCATTCAATAACTGGCTCTGCCTTATCCAGAATAGACTTAATACTGACAACATCAGAGCTCCCTAGGATGGTCACCAAAATTCACTTTGGGACCCGGGTTTACTCAGATCATGCCCCTGTGATACTGACTTTAGAGGGAGGTGGGGAAACCCCCTCCCGCACCTGGAGACTTCCAGTGGGTTTCCAACCCCAAAGTAATGGATAAATATACACATCAGTTGGAAGGGTACTGGGAGGTAAATGCCAACACAGCTTCTGACCAATTAGTTCGGGATGCTTGTAAAGCGCACACGCGAGGCCTGTACACCTCATTAATCACTGCGGGAAGCTGAGATAGAGTTACACGAGGCCAAAATTACCCTAGAGAAGGCTGAAGAAGACCTTGCCATCAACCCCAACAACAACACTACAGGACACCAATGGCGCAAAGGAATGTGGATTGGGTGTACATAGACAAATACTCCCAAAAGGAACTATACTCAGCAATATGGTTCAATAAAGGAGATAAAAATGGAAAACTCTTGTCATACTGGCAAAGGATGACACCCCCCGCTTAGCAATAGCAGGAGTAAGGGATGAATCTGGGGCCCTCCTCACGAACCAAAGTCAAATTGTATTTCCAAAAAATATATGCTGCTTTACCTCCTCTGCTGCACCACACAGTCTTTGAATACTTGGGGCAAATAGACCCCGTCCATCCCCCAGGATATGAGAACCTACCTAGATAGTGACATCACCGAGGAGGAGATAGGGGTGCCTTATCGAGGATGCTGTCTGGTCACTGCTATCCCCTAAACTCAAGCCCATTTGAGATTAAGGGATAGCAGATGAGAAGATGATAAGTGTTATATGGCCTATGTCACACTTATCCAGAGGGAGGGAAAACCCCATGAGAACTGTGATTCTTACCGATTCTTACCGCCCCATATCGTTGCTAAACTGTGATGCAAAGATCTTTGCAAAGGTTTTGGTCAATAGACTTAAATGAGCTGTAAGGGGAGTAGTTCATCCTGATCAGACAGGCTTCATGCCAAACAATGCCACAAATATCAATATCAGGTGACTATTTAACAACCTAGAGGCCAACCATGATAACACAGGAAGTAGGATAGTCATAGTTACGAGGGACCCGGGCCAAGGTAGTTTGGCACCCTAGGCAAGAGCTTCAATTAGCGCCCCCATCGAGCATTGCCATTTTCCACCTTTCCATAACAATATTTAAATAAAGAAAGCAAGAAAGGAAGCAGTACAGAATCCAATTTCAGTCAAACTGTGTGGAGTGTACAAAGCTGCGAGGCGAGCACTGAGCCTGAGCCACCACACCAACGCACTGGGCCGACATCTCTGCCGGGTCAGTGACGTCATTGAGGACCATACGCAAGACGCACTGCGTTCTTAAGACTCACTGTACTAAGTTGTCAGCATGAGGGAAAAGGTGAGGGGGAGGTGGCCATGACAACTGAAATAAATAATAAAATAATCACTTAAAAAAAAAGTGATGGCGCCCTAGGCAGCCGCCTACTCTGCCTACCCCTAGTTCCGGACCTGCGAGGGACTGTAAAAGATTTGAGGAAGTCAGCTTAACCCCAATAACTAGGGCCCTGGCTGCTAAGATAGATGTGTGCAGGGCCGCCATCAGGGGGGGACTGGGGGGACAAGTGTCCCGGGGCTGAAGGGGGGCCCGGCAGTGCTGCATTTTCCCAAGAGCCGGGCCCCCCTTACCAGCGCCGAGCCTATGCAGAAGCGCGCCGATGCGGAAGTGCCGAACAAGACGCGAAGGCAGCCGAAGTCCTGAAGTCACGGAAATACCCGAAGTCACGTGGAGCCAACACTGAAGTCCTGAAGCAGTGAAAATACCTGAAGTCAAGAAAGTATGCTGAAGTCCTGAAGCCACAAGTTCAATTCCACCAACACCCATGTGGGTTTTTTTTTTAAATCCCCTGGCCTCAAATGTTTTCTTTTAATACTCTACACCAATGTTTTTTAAAAAAAAAAAATTTGGGGGGCCCCAATTTTTTTAACTTGTAAGGGGAGCCCTGTCGCCAATGTTTTATTAAAAAATTATTCTAATGGTCGGCCCTGGATGTGTGGGCACAACTACCCCTTACCTTACCTGGTAGAATTAACCTATTTAAAATGGTATTCCTGGATTCGATGCATCCCATCCCATATTAGCATGAAGGAAAACAAACCTACAGCTGCTGCTGCCGCAAAACACACAGGTGCCCT
Organism: Xenopus borealis; assembly: GCA_024363595.1. NCBI lineage: Eukaryota > Metazoa > Chordata > Amphibia > Anura > Pipidae > Xenopus > Xenopus borealis. The sequence goes on along the minus strand of CM044434.1, from coordinate 57,659,055 downwards.
AGGCAAGCCAGGCAGTTGCGGCCCCGGCTTAGCACTCCTGCGCATATTGACATTCAGAAGCGAAAAAAGAAATAGAAAGCGAAGAGAGTCGGCTAGAGAGGGGACTAGCCTGGGGGTAGGCGACAAAGGAGGTACGTGCCTGGCACCCCAGCTTTGCACCCTAGGCACATGCCTACTCTGCCTACCCCTTGGCCTGGCCATGCTTGTATAATGTAATAGAAGCAGGGAATTCCACAGTGTATAACAATGCATTAGGGACTATAGATTATGTCCAGCTGGGCAGGTACATTTGTGACTGATGCCTATTTGCTGTGGGACACAGGAGCTGTACTGTTGTACTTTAAATTAAAGAAAATGTTACTTTTACATAACTATTACAGTTTGTATTAACTTTCACATCTAATGCTTTATGTTGAGCATGTAAGCTATATTGTTATAAGTGAATGACCAGGCAGCAGCATAAGTTAAGTGCAGGCTGGAAAAACACAGGACAGAGTGTGGGAGGGGAGGAGTTTGGCTGCTACAGCTACAGGTACAGCCTGTCATTCAGTTCTGTGTACACTTCCTGTGAGAGAATGAACAGACACTACCACTCTTCAGTTCAGCCTAGACACCGAGCAGAGATGTTCTCTCTGCAGCTCTGTTATAATGACAGTCTGCAGCTCTGATATAATGACAGTTTTAGGAGGTAAAATGCTTTCAAAACATTTTTCTTTCTGCATCATTACATGTTTTGAGGAAGGATGTGTAACATATCTGATTATGAAGGTTATATGAAATGTCCCCTTTAAACTTCAATATTGGAGAATCTTTTTCTCTCTGAAATAAACAGAACCGAAAACATGGTTGGTAGGTGAACTACCTATTTAAATGAGATTGACAGAGGCTATTACAGAAGTAATACTGTTTGAAAATATGTACAAACCACACAGGCACAGTGTACTTAAGACACTAAATGAGTATGATCAACTAAATATGTACTATAGTAAGAGAAGAAAGGCAATGTTATTGAGGCATAGTGCCACTAACCCTTCCACATTGTTACCTTCCCAGCGTTTGCTCATTCTGTCCATCCATTGTGACTCATGCTCAGTGCTGCACTGATCCCTTGAGATCTATAGTCACTCTGTAATCAACTTCTGGGTTGTATCAATTTCCATAAGTAAACAGTCTCAGTCAATTGAATTAATATCAAACAGAATTTCTCACAGCCTTATAATAGGGGTGGGTTACCTTTTAACTTAACTTTTTTTTAGTTTTTATTTTAAATTTAAACATTTACAAAACCAATAGAAAACAGAGAAGAGGGAGGGTAGAGAGGGGAGGTGAGATAGAGGTTGATAAGTTGTCACATACATTATATGAGTTTAGATGTACTTAAGCAGTTTAAATATTTATCCAGGTACCCCAAAAGGCTTAAAGTTTTCCTGGGCTACCGCTAGCCAAACAAGTCAGTTTCTGGTTTGAGAGAGAGTCATTTACCAGTTTTTGCTAATATTGTATTGAAGTGGGGTTGAGGGATTTCCAGTGCATTAATATGGCTTTTTTGGCATAGTATAGCAGCTGTAAGTAACACACTCTAGAGTAGGAATGAAGCTGTATATCCCCCTGTTAACCCCAACATAAAGAGTTCTGGTGAGCGAATGGTAATGCAAGCTTTTCATTTTAAGGGCTACTGTCATGGGAAAATGTTTATTTTTCTTCAAAATGCATCAGTTAATAGCGCTGCTCCAGCAGAATTCTGCATTGAAAACCATTTCTCAGAAGAACAAAAAGATTTTTTTATATGTCATTTTGAACTCTGACATGGGGCTAAACATATTGTCTATTTCCCAACTGCCCCACGTCATGTGACTTATGCTCTGGTAAACTTCAATCACTCTTTGCTGCTGTACTGCAAGTTGAAGTGATATCACCCCCACCCCAGCAGCCTAACAACAGAACAATGGGAAGGTAACCAGATAACAGCTCCCTAACACAAGATAACAGCTGCCTGGTAGATCTAAGAACAGCAATCAATCATAAAAAACCGTGTCCCACTGGGTTCCATTCAGTTACATTGAGAAGGAAAAACAACAGCCTGCCAGAAAGCAGTTCCCTCCTAAAGTGCTGGCACAAGGCAGATGACCAGGGGCAGCTGGGAAATTGACAAAATGTCTAGTCCCATGTCAGATTTCAAAACCGAATATCATAAAATCTGTTTGCTTTTTTGAGAAATGAATTTCAGTGCAGAAGTCTACTGGAGCAGCACTATTAACAGATGCATTAAAAAAAAATGTTTTCCCATGACAGTATCCCTTTAAGTACTGTAGTACTGCACCCCAGAATCTCTGGGTTACCGGACAGGACCAGAATATATGGCACATGGTACCAGTTTCCACTCTACACTTGGGGCATTGATCTGACAATGTTTCATAAATGTTTGTGAGGCGATAAGGGGTTAAAAAGACTCTGTTTAGGAATTTTATTTGTATGATCCTTTCCCTCATAGAGATAGATAGATAGTTCTGTGACAAGCTTAAGAGCATCCTTCAATTTTTCTTCATCCAGGTCCGGGATATCTCTTTGCCATTTGTCCCTAACTGTCTTAAGGGGAGAGGGACCGGTGGTCTAGCCTGTATAGATAGGTCTCAAGTATTGTTGCCTCTAGGTTTACAGGTCTTACTGGAAATTGTACATTAAAAAGTGTGGCACACTTGAAGATACCTAAATAGCATATCTGGGTTGAGGTTGATCATCTGTTGTATTATGCAACATTTGTCGTATTTGCATTCACCCTCAGAGACAATGTCTCACCAGCTGTGCCCATCTGGCAATTTCTGTGAGTGAGTGAAAATGGGGAGTACGTGGAGTATGCAGGGACTAGGCTGTAGAGGTGCCCTGGACTAGTTTTTGAGACTTCTGGAAGACTTGTACCACAGTATTGATAGGGGTAGTGGTGACATAATGGGGGGGAGATACCTCAAGTAGGGGAGTTTAGAAAGAGCCTCAAGGCAGCCTATTACTGCAGCCTCTAAGACCACTACTGAGTTACTCAAGTCAGGAACCAGCCACTAATGGGCATACACCAATTGGGCAGCAAGAAAATAAAGTCTGGGATTTGGTAATGCTAGCCCTCCTCTAGAGGAAGGTGTCTGAAGTACCCTAAAACTTAATCTTGGGTGTTGCCCTGTCCACAGGAAGCCCCTAATTATTTTATCTACTCCAGTAAACCATTGAGGTCAGGGGTTTATGGGAGAGTTTTGGAGAACATATAGAAATTTCGGAAGAAAAATCATTTTGAAATTGTTAATTTTGCCTGGAAGAGAAAGAGGTAGGTCTTGTCATACTGAAACTTTGTACTCAACGCCTGTACTACTGGATCCAAATTCAGCTGTTCATATCTATGAAGATTCTTGTGGATTACAATGCCCAAATATTTGAATGAGTTTACTACTTTGAGCTGTAGCAGAGTATCCTGTGTGCCCAGAGGGAGGTGGTCTATAGGAAACACAACAGTTTTTGAGAGATTGATTTTCAGACCTGAGTATTGGCCAAACTCAGAAGCAGTTGTCAGGAGGTTTCCTAGGGTTGTAGCTGAATAAGCCAAGTACAACAGCATATCATCAACGTAAAGTGATATTTTTCCGTCAAGTTTCCTAAGCATAAGCCCTCTATTTATTCACTTGCCTGCACTCTGATGCCAGGGGTTTAATGGCCAGGGCGAAAAGCAGAGGTAAGAGAGTTGGCATCCCTGTTGAGTTTCCCTTCTCAAGGATATGCCAGCAGATAATTGCCCATTTAGCAATACCTTAGCCTGAGGATGAGCATATAGTGTCTGAATCCAATTCTGAAATTTGGGGCCCAATTTATAATGGGTTGATACCTCCCATATGTATTGCCACTGGACTGTGTCGAAGACCTTTGCCGTGTCCAAGGACACCATGGGGAACATTTAAGTGAAAATTCAAATTAAATTAGAATTTAAAACATCTCAAGTTTCGAAGTAATTTTGGGCTACTTCGACTATGGAATAGCCCAAAATTTGATTTGAATTTAAAAAATAAAATTCAAATTTCAAAGTACTGTCTCTTTAAAAAAAATTGAATTCAACACTTCACCACCTTAAAGCTGCCGATTTGCCATTTTAGCCTGTGGGGGACCTCCTGGAACTTTTTTCAAAGTATTGAAAAATCAAAGGATTTAGCCCAAAATCATTTGAATTGAACAATGCATTCAAACGATTCCAACTATTTTTATTCAATCAAAAATGGACATATTAGGTCCACTTTCGATTGAAATGCCGTTAAAAAAATATGATGGTTGAATTTCAAAGTCTTTTTAACTTAGTAAATCTGTCCCTACAATTCTATTTCTTACATTATCATGTTGGACAAGTTAGTGAATAGACACCTCACATTGATATCTGTGGTTAACTTTTAGCATGTTATAGAATGGGTGGTAAGATAAACAAGACATTAACAATCAAATTGAATTCCAAATTGGACAGCTGCAGAATAAAAATGGAAATGGCTGACAAATCCTCAAAAATAAAAAAAATTAAAACCAGCTGCAAAATTTCTCAGAATATCAATGTTTTTCTCTCTATACTCTATACTTTAAAGGTGAACAACATCTTTAAACATAAATCACTTGTGTACAATATAATAACGTTCTAGTCGAGTGAAATAAATTATCTGTATGTAGAATATTTGTTTTTATTTAATAAATAGCACCAGAGAAACTGTGGACAGGCGAGAAAATTATTTTCTTTGAAAGGGACTGGAGACAATTCTGATAGAAAGCATAATATGGATCAATACTGTCCTTTACAGAAGGGCACCTGTTTAAAAATAAATACTGTTATAGACTGCATTATAAAGAATTCAACCCTGCTTTATTTCATTTGTTTCTATGGTTAGGTATAAACTAGGTTAACTGTTGTAACCAGGCCCAGACTGGCAATCTGTGGATTGTGGCTAATGCTAGAGGGGCTGCCGAGAGATTCCATATAAAGTCATTATAAAGTGGGCTGGTGCAGGTTGTTTCTGCCTCTATATACTTGAAAATCCAGGGCTTATTTTGAATCCAAGTCTGGGCCTGGTTGTAACATATTTATATATATGCTGTATGCTGGGCTGTATATTAAATACAATGCAACCAACCCTACAATAAGCTTTTTTCATAAGCACCTATGTATGTTTTTGGAACATTAATCTTATTCCCTGAACGAGTGGGCAGTGTCAGGGTACATAATAAAAGGTCATAAAGAATTGATGATTTGAAGTCTGGTAAATAAGAAGTTGAACGGGGCTCATTCCTAGAATTTCAGTAGAGTAATAGTTGGTGTTGGAAACCCAATAATATGTTTCTCAGGTATAACTAGTGGTCCTCAACCTCTCCACGCTCTGCAGATTCTTCTTTGGAGGCAGGTTTCTTACTCCATGTGGTCTCTTTAAACACAAACCATATATTGGCAGCCCAGATAAAGAAATTCAGAAAGCCAAAGAGCTGTGTTGTAAGAGAGAAAGAGAAATAATAAAATATAGTCAATGATTTGGCTTATGGATTTGAAAAATAAGTAAATATTCTTAATATAAGCACTGTCAATTTATTTACTTAAGAGATCAAGAGTGACTTAGGAGAGGGTTAGTGCGCTTGACCATTTTGTATTTAAAGGAGAATGTAAGCCATTAAAACACAGTAGACAAAATACTAGCTTTATGGTGGCCAGGGACATGCACAGTTGAAGAATATCCAGTCCTAACTTCAACTCCACATGCTTATGGTCAATGATTACTGGCAAAATAACATAAAGTGACCCAAGGTGTTGGTCTTTGGTATATTCTGTTTTTCTTCTTATTATTATTATATTATTATGGCAAAAGAGGCAGCATTTTGTGTCCACTGCATTGTGGTTCAGCAGAGGGGAAGGAGTTATCTGGAAAGGGCCTAAGGTGTTTTGATGTCCATTAACCATGATTACTCTGGAAAAACTTGAATGACAAAGAAACAAGGGGAGCTTTGGAAGAGTGTTTGTTTTGACTGTACTAAGTCATGAATATCTTACCACAGATATGTTAGCAAGGGCAAAATATGGTGAAGAGCCAGCATTGCATGTGGCTTTTTCCATTTGACAGATAGGCATTGATGAGACAAGGCTGGAAGGTTGAGTGGCCACCTTCACATCCATCAGGCCTTTTCCCCAAGCTGAAGCTGCCACAAGCCACAAAAAGGTGAAGGCACCAGTCACACACAAATCCTGTAGGAATGACAGAAATTACAGCATTACAGATTGCATAATTCCCATGCGAAGCATGATCAGTGGTTAGAATGCATATTTCTGCTACTATCAAGGAACTTTTTGTGAAAGATGATCTGTTTCAAAATCAGTTCAACATAGGCCCTTAATATGCCTCAGTGTACTTACTGTATTACAGAAGATTATACACAGTATATCAGTCTGTAGTCATTTGAACATTAAAAGTTCAAATAACTTCATTTATTGTTCTTCAACTGAAAAAGCCAAAACAAAACGGTCTAAACTATAGGTGATGCTACCTAAGAGTATTCTGCATATGTTTATCAATGTCCTTGTATGCCTTGCAAATATTCCATCTGTAAAGGCTGAAGTGTCTGTATGTCTAACATAATATCAGCTCTCTTATTGGTTACCAATTAGTATCCAATCAGTGACTTGAGAAGAGCCATATGTGTCATAACTGTTTACTTTTGAACCTGAGCTGCATGCAAAGGATCAAAAGCAAACTAACTAAACAGTTATGTCCCATGTGGCCTCCCTTAAAGTTGTTGACTAAGAGTTTTATTATTGTTTTTTATTTTGCCTGTTTACCCAGTTTTTATTACCTTTAAAGTAAATGTGAGCATTTTAATTCACCATATTATTTTGCAATAATTCTTTCCTCTCTCACTTGTATTCATACTAATTTTGTTTTCATACCACAATTGGCAATCTGCGGATTTTGGTGTATTCTTCGTGGAAACGTAAATAGATAACCAGTGCAAACATGGAGTATAGGAATGCAAAGACTCCCATGGTTACAAAGAACTCTGCAGGGGCCGAGAAATCCCCTGTTAGGTGGAGAATACGCCTTTCCATATCTTCACAAGCTGGCATCTCATAGCGTTGGCGATACAGCCTAAAAACAAGAAAAACCATGTCTGGTGAATGATAGAGAAATGGGCTTAAAATTAAATACTATTATTATAACCAATCCTGAGGTTTTGGTTTGGTTATATAGGTTAAAAAAGACACATATCCATCAAGTTCTAACTATTGTCTAAATGAAACCTGCCTAACTGCTAGTTGATTCAGAAGAAGCTGAAAACCCCACGGGAAACTTTTCCAATTCCTCAGAGGGGAAAAAAAATCCTTCCTCCAAAACAGCAAATGGACCATTACTTGGGTCAGCTTTGTACAAAGAATTATTTTCAGTAACCCTGAATGAGTTGCTAAACAACCATTCAACCTTTTCTGAAGCAATCTAATGTATTTGCCAGTAAAACCATTGTCAATTAGCATTCCTCTGACAACACTGTACCCTTTGAGGCATAATTATTAAGCTGTGTAAAATGAAATTCGCCCAAAAAAACTTTGTAAAAAGTGGTTTAATATGAATACCAAATTTGATGCTGTTATTCCACATTGCTTCTGGTGGAAGTCACTCTAAGAAAAACATTTACACAGTTTTTTTACACAGCGAAGTCTGCCAATGCTCTATGAAGGAAATACAGTTATATATAGTAATGGATATAACTCTATGTCCACTCATATCGAGGGGTGAATTGTTTTATTGTATGAAGACCTTTCACCAAATAGGACCCTAAAGTACAGTGCAATCAAAGTGTTACAGCTGACATCTGTTAGCTACAGCTAACAGCTGTTGTTTAAACTTGATGAATCAGCTGGCACTTTCTTACTGGTCTGTTTTTTCAGCTGGCTAGTTGAATGGTCAACCACATGGATATTCTAGTTTGGCTGTTGTACCAAAGACTTATCCTTGGTTAACAGCTTATCCTTAGTTGTTAACTACAAGTGTAATGACAAATTGACCAGGATTGCAAAAACATCACTCTATTATGGTAATTATTTTTTTTAAATGAATACTGAAACTAGGCTCTTCTTTAAAGGTATCGTTCTAGAGTTGATCAAACATCTAACATCATTTCATTCTTATGGCAGTGTAAAACATTCTGGTAATGCCAAACTGTCTAATATTGTTACCATGACTAGAGGTAGAGTCTGTGAGAGAACATGAGAGAGGGGAAATGCTAGCAGCAGCTACTGTGATAAACATTGCTCCCCTTAAAACATCCAAATGTTTATTCTTCTTTCTAGCCAATTCTTTACCATTACCAAACTTTACCTATAAATCAGTGTAAAAGAGGTGTAACAGATTATTATTTTATAAGACCAATAGGATTGTTTGCCAATATGGATTCATGCAGCTTAGTTCAATCAAGTAATTAATCAAAAGTACAATTTTATTTATACAGAAAAAAAGAAAATAATTTTTCAAAATTAGAACTATTTGCCTAAATCAGACTCTATAGAACATTGCCTTCCCATAATTTGGATCTTTCTGGATTAAGGGTTTCTGCATAAGGGATCCCATAGCTGTACAGTATTTGTAGTATTACATTTTTGATAAATCACTTTGATTAATATGTGAAATTTCATGGATCACTTGAACAATTTGAAATGTGGGTGTGTTACTGAACAATTACACAGCAATATTAAAAAGGCAAATAAATAACATCCAGGACATCCAGGAGTAATTTATCGGTTACAAGAACATATTTTCTAACGGAGTTAAGATGCAGATTTTCTGGATATTATAATATAATTCTCCTAGCATTAAATTTTTATTTACCTGAATGGGTATCCAAAGGGAACAGAGATGAGCTTTATTTCTGTGTCTGCATTTGACTTGCACATGACAGTTGCTGCTGTCTCTCCACTGTATGACCCACAACTTCCAAAGGCAAATATAGCAAACAGCTAAGACACGGAGATGACAAGAGAAGTTAGAAAGGGAAATCATTATTTTTAGATTGGCAAATATAATTTATGTCAAGCAAAAAATAAAGGGCTTCAAAAGAGTACTTTAACACAAGAAAACAAACAATATCAGAAAATAGATGTATATTTTTTTTTCAAAATTCATCAGTTAATAGTGCAGACCCAGCAGTATTCTGCACTGAAATCCATTTCTCAAAAGAGCAAACCGATTTTTTTATATTTCATTTTGAAATCTGACATGGGGCTAGACATATTGTCAATTTCCCAGCTGCCCCAAGTCATGTGACTTGTGCTCTGATAAACTTCAATCACTCTTTACTGCTGTACTGCAACTTGGAGTGATATCGTCCCCTCCCTTTTTCCACCCCCAGCAGCCTAACAACAGAACAATAGGAAGGTAACCAGGTAGCAGCTCCCTAACACAGGA